>CM017440.1:22911823-23348890 GCA_007726485.1 Eragrostis curvula | reverse complement strand
CACCGCCTACGTGCAACAACCCTGCTCGTGAATTAATCTCGACACGAGAGACAAAAATGGCATGGACTCATTTCTGAAACAAAGGAGTGTCTGACATCAATTTTGTGGAAATATTGTTTTTTCACTGGAGACCACACAATTCTCGTAAATTTCAATTTCCGCATAAAATTCTTGCATTCCAAAAGGATCCTGACCGATCGACCACATGCATGGTGGTGTGTGCAAGGAAAGGAATCGAAGGATTTGCCTGATGAGGTGCCCCCCTTGGTGTTGACGACGTGGACGAGGACGATGCTCTGGCCGTTCCGGACAAGCGAGTTGATGGCCCACTTGAAACGCGATCTGGCTGTTCCTGTCAGCTTTGTCGATGCACACCACCACCAACGGGTAGCTCGACGTCCAGCAAATAATCTCTGCCCTGCAGGCACCGCTCCATCGCCTGTGAATAAACCCCATGCAAAATCCTTTTGCGCCTGTTCTTGCGCCCGCTGCCGGCCGTATATCGCTAAGGGCCCGTTCGGCAAACCTCTGTTGCTTTGCCGAGTGCCGACGTCAGCACTCGGCAACTTCAAATTTTTTGCTTTTGAGAAATTCAAACATATTTTTCATTGACAAAATTAATTCAAATTAAAAAAGTGTTCAACAGCAAAGTGTGTAACTTATGAAGACCTACAACTTCTATTTTGGTCTTTTTTTATCCGATATAATTGTAGTCACATTGTTCACAAACTTAAAATATACTATTCGTGTTCTTAGAAACTAAACAGGAACTTTAGAGTTTGTGAACAACTTAACCGTCATTTTGTCGAATGAAGAAACGACCAAAATAGAAAGTGTAGATCTTGAGATTTTATACAACTTTGTGGCTACAGCCAGAGGTGTTGGTTGTCCGCTTCCTTCACGAATCAGGGGATTAAGGGCGCTGTTTGCGGAGTCGAATATCTGGTGCTGTCTGACGGCGTGCTTGTCAGAGGTGATGAGTTCAGATGCAAAATCATACACCCTATGAAGGAATATGAATCGGGCGGAGCGAAGTGATGGAGGAGAGCTGGTCCTGGCCGAAGGAAGAAGCGGTGATTTAGGATGGAGGTCCACGAGAGAAAATGAAAACAAAAGTGAAAGTATTTAGTGGAAACAAAAATGAAACGATTTTAGACTTTACCGATCGTTCCGACAATTTCCGTTTTTTAAGCCGGAAATTACCGTTGATATTTTAACCGTTTATATTAGTCTAGTCAATCAAATATATATATATTATATTCTAAATTAAAATAGGCAATAAATTAAGATTGGTCTAAGCCTAATCTTAGCATTCCCTTCCCGCGTGCCAAAAAAGATTGGCTGCACCGGGAAAGCCTAATGTAATCAGGAAAAGAAATCAAGCTCCTTCCTATCACGTAAAAACAGAACGGATTGACTGTAATTTGTGTTACCGACATTTATTATCGATTCCCGATCGATACCGCATATTTCTTTCGTGGTAATTTCATTTTTGATATTCCCGTAATACCGACGCCGTATTTGTTTCCGCAAGTACCGCTATCGATTTCGCTACCGTGAAAAAATATAAAACTGAAAACGATTTAGCCCTTTTCCGACCGTTGCCGACCGCTTTCATCCCTAATAAACATATTAAAAAAGTGATGGATGAGGAATGTTGATGTTACACATCTTTTCTTAAAGATAACACATCTACATTTAACATATGGGTGCTCCCCTTCCTTGATATGCAGGGTGTCCTCTTGAAACAATCTGCAGTTAAAAAAATTCGGAGTAAATGTTTAGGCTCCAGGTTTGACTGAAGAATTGTAAGAAAACATTTGATGAGGAACACATAACTAATTAAAAACTGTAGTTGATTCGATCATCACAAAGACGCTGAGAAGTAAAATGTAAGTTAACTTTATATTTTCTGGTGCAGAGAACACCAATGTGGTGCCAAATAAATTCAATATATTGGTAGGATCAGGGAGATCACTTCATAATTTGGAGCTAAACTTTCAGTTCATGGCCAAGAGGTGGTTACATAAGGAAATCGTAAGTAAAGAAATCCACATTAAGTGCTTCATATAGTAATTCTCCAATACTTCACCCGGTGAAGAAAATAATATTGTAATATATTCCCTTATGTCATTTAAGTATCCATGTACAATCCGTATTTACAATAATTAAATTGTTTATTACTCATAGGCGTATCAAAAAATTGCAATCTTTTGTACATTATAGTCTGAAATATTTACCTCAATTAATAATTGTTTAAATTGCTAGCATGGGCTTTAAGGCTAGTGAATCAAAACAAAAGTATACCCAACGATGGTCATTCATTTTAGCTTAATAACTGTCAACATCCTTGAACTGAAGAACAACTGGATGTGGGAGGTTGGTTGGTGGTACCTTAGAGCTCCTGTGACAGCAATGCTGAAATAAAATCACTCTATTTCGATGATGTTCTACAATCCTTTGTTAACTGTACCAACACGCCACATCGCTAAAATTATCCGGAACGAGGAGAGCGACTCTATCCACAGAAGAGCGATCTCATCTCTATGTTTTCACTGTGCTCAATATCCCCCCCCCCCCCCCCCCCCCCCCCCCCCCCCCACACACACACACCACACACACACACACAGAGAACGAATCACCTGTAAACAATTCCCTTGTGTTGGTTTGGTACGCTATATTCCACCAAATTGAATGCGGGGTCTGGAACGCCTGCACAACGAGAGCGGGAACCCGGCGCGGCGGCCTCCTCCTCGAGCGCGCTCCTGGTCCGGAGCATGAGACGACGGCACACCCGGGCGGGTCCCGGAACCACCAGCCGTGAGGTCCCACATGCATGATGTCGACGGGCGTGCCGTCGACGAACACGGCGGCTAGGTCGCCAACGGCGAGCACGATCTCGGCGCCTCGGCGATGGCGACGAAGTAGAACCCAGAGGCTGGCTCCGGCGAGCCGGCACCGTACAGCGCGCGGCGGGGGGGGGGGGGGGGGGGGGGGGGTAGGCCCGCCGCAATCCGTCCTCCGGCTACCCGGGCCATCGCCGTCGTGCCGATCCGCCATTGCCATGCCTCTCGGGTCACTGCTAAGAAGCAATAATGGAGATTTAGGATTCAGCATCTCATTGGATGTTACTTGGTTGCGAGTCACACTTAACATGGACGCTGGCTCAAACGCCATGTTGGTGATCTTCGCCACTGAGAGCTGGACTTTGCATAGGATACGCGTAGGAGGACAACATGAAATGGATCCTCAGGTAAGGGAGAAAGTTGGAACTCTGTCTGATTGACATTGAGAGAACCACCAACTGCTTATCGAAGAGATGGCGCAGCTGATGGTTCTCTCAACGTGGATCTGACAGCTGATGGTTCTCTCAACGTGGATCTGACAGAGTCAACAGATTATATGTGTCCTCTCTGCCGTGGCCTTATGCCGCTACCCGCCGTCGCCCTGCCTAGCGTGGCTACCCGGGTTCACTGCAGCTGTCGCCGTCCCGACATCGCCCCGCCGCTGCTGCTCCGGCCGACCTCCCACGGGTACCTGGCTGGAGTCGTCACTGAAAGTGTATGAACCGATTATCATATCATATAAAACCTTTAGGTTCTCCCGTCAAGCACTGTTTTACTATTCATTTACTGTTTTACTGTTCCTACGCCCCGGTCGATTACAGCCGTTCGTTTCCCTCGCGCGCCATCGCGGACGTTCCCTGCCAGACCTTATCCTCTTCCCCAACGTGCACCCCCCTCTCCTCCCCGTCGTCCTCTCACGCAGCCCCCGTCCTCCTCTCCCCGCAGCCGCCGCACGCTGCTGGACCGCGTCCGGCCAGGCCATCGACCTGCTTCCCCACGCTGCGAGCCGCCCACCGCCATCGGCCTCTTGATCGGATCGATTCGCCGGTTCGTCTCCCCCCCCCTCTCCCAGATCAGCGTCCTCGCCACCTCCCCTCTCGATCGATCCGCAAGCTTCAGCCACGGCGTATCCTCAGCTCTTCCCCACACCTGTCGGTTCCGCTGCTCCTGCCCTCTCCCGTGCACTTGGCCCCTTTCCCAGGATTTTTTTTTTTTTTTCTCCATCTTTCCCAACGGCAGCGCGCTCTCACCTGATGCAAGCCTGCCGGCGATCTCCGCCATTTGGTGATACCCAACGATCTGCAGTACCAAAGCCCTCCCCGTTGAGCTGTGGTGTCGCTACCCTCATCCACGATTTGGAGTTCATGGAGGTACGAGTGGACGCGATCATTTCCCTGCCCACTTCCTGCACCCACGAGCAATCAAGTTAGAAAGTTTAACGTTTTTATTATGCTTTTAATCTCTGCGCCTAATGTTTAAATCTGTTGATTCTTCGATTGATTTAGTTCCCTGATCGTATTTGTTTCTTAGGGTTTAGTGTTCTTTAGGTCACTCGGCAAACAATCACTACTGCCTTTTCATCTGTACTGCAGCTTTGGTCGTGCTTCTTGCCAACGTTAGGCAAGAAGTAATTTGGCTCCGCAGGATCAAGAAGCCACTGACCAACCGCAATGATTTGTGAACGTTCACCTTCTCAAGCCTGCAGGTGCGTGATGCTGCTGTAACTCTGTTGTATGCTCTATTGCATATATTTTAACCATTTATGGTTTCATAGGGTCAAACAGCTGCTGCTTATATGATTTAGCCTTTTTGTTCTATAGGTACTCCATTTGTTCTTTTAATTATATTTAGTGGAGAAATGGTGAAATTTCTTGCAATAGAGAAATGGTTAAACTGCCTACCATTGAAAAGTGCAGACTGAAATAATCTAAACAGTTTTTATCTTCAGCTTATGATTCTTAAGGCGATCATCACAATTATTGCTATCCTTTGTTTTAGTTGCTTTGGACACCGTGGTCTAAAAGTCACAATGTTGTCTACAAAGGTGTATTTGGTTTTCTGAAAGGATCAACATAGCTGATGTTTTCTACGAAGATGTTTAAGTAATCACTACCGGAAATCGTCTTTTTCCCGAGTGTCGAAGCCTTTCCCGAGTGCAATTTATCGGACACTCGGGAAAGCTCATTTTTCCTGAGTGTCAAAATAAATACACTCGGGAAAACATCGACACTCGGGAAAAACAACATTTCCCGAGTGCCCTGTGGACAAGACACTCGGGAAACGCTAGACACTCGGGAAAAAAAGGTTTTCCCGAGTGTGTTTCTTTTCGACACTCGGGAAAAGCTAGAGCGGGCCCCATGGCAAGTAGCGGACGTTAGAGTTGACGGCGGGAGGAGGCTTTCCCGAGTGCCAGGGTCATACACTCGGGAAAACTTTTTTTTTTCACATTTTGGCTACCAAACTTTTTTCCTGTTACTTGTACACTTCAATACACTTCATGTTGAAATTTTGTAAATTTCACGAACCGATTACTAAATTTAGTAATTTATTTTCTTTAATTGTATTTTTTGATGATAAGTCAAAATTGAACTGCAAGTCGCTCGAATAATGGAATCGAGGTAATGAAAAAAATGATATTCATGTTACTGAGTTCATCGTAAGGCCGTATGCAGAAAATGAAATGAAATTTCAAGTATTTTGTTCATGAAATATGACAATGAGTGTGTGACCTTTTTAAAAAAAAATCTATAAAATTCAAATAATGTCAAAAAATTGTAAAATTTGTCAAGATGTCACGATATCATATGTAGTTGTTGTGATAAATAGTAGACGAGGTTTCGCGCAAGGTGTCATGAAGGTTGTTTACGAAACGGACTATCACGGAAGAAGTGGCATTGGTTTTAGAGTTGGGCATTAAGATTAGGAGTCAAGTGGTTTTCAAAAATTTAATTTGACTTCAAACATAATTTTTATAGACAATAGATCAGAAAAAGAGTACATTCTAAAAATTTGAAGAATTTTCAAATTTGTTTGTTATTTTTTAATTTTTTTTAAGCTGCTGATCAATTATATTTCCCGAGTGCCTGAGCGTTTTACACTCGGGAAAATGATTTACTCTCGGGAAATGATTAGAGCGGGAAAAGGAAATTTTGGCGGAGTCCGAGCCCCAACTTTCCCGAGTGTTTTGAATCTAGACACTCGGGAAAGGGTGGCGGCTTTCCCGAGTGTCGAGATCCAAAACACTCGGGAAAGGGGGTGGGTGGGTACTTAGCCAAAAATCTCCCTTCTTCCTTTTCCTTGCCGCGTCGTCTTCCTTCCCTCCCGCGCCGACAGCTTGGCCGCGCCGCCGCTTACGCCCGCCGCACTCCCTCCCCGCCGCCCCCTCCCTCCCGCGCCGCCGCACTCCCTCCCTCCCGCGCCGCACACCCTCCCTCCCCGCCGCACTCCCTCCCTCCCGCGCCGCCCTCCCTCCCGCGCCACCGCACTCCCTCCCTCCCGCGCCGCACTCCCTCCCTCCCACGCCGCCCTCCCTCCGCGCCGCCGCACTCCCTCCCGCGCCGCCCTCCCTCCCGCGCCGCCGCACTCCCTCCCTCCCGCGCCGCACTCCCTCCCTCCCCGCCGCACTCCCTCCGCGCCGCCGCACTCCCTCCCGCACCGCCGCACTCCGTCCCGCGCCCGCCGCACTCCCTCCCGCGCCGCCACCTACGCCCGCCGCAGTGCCTCCCTGCGGGCTGCTGCGCCCGCCGCCGACGCCTGCGGCAGCGCGTGACGCCGCGCCCGCGCACGACGCCGCACCCGCGCCCTCCCTCGTCGGCGCGCGACGCTGTGCCTCGCCCCTCCGACGCCGCGGCACGCCGCGCCCCCTGACTCGCCCCCGTCCCCGCCTGTCCGTGCCCCCGGTTGCCGCTGACTCGACGCCGGCGTCCTGCTCCGCCCCGACCCCGTCACCGGCTCAGGCTCCAGCTCCCCGCCGCACTCCCTCTCCGCTCCGGCGTCCTGCCCCGGCCCCCCCTGCCCCTGCCGGTGGACTGCTAGGTAAACACGAAATCAATTAGGGATGGTTCGTGGTTGATGCCAATTGCAGATGTATGTAGCATTTTCCTTTTCACTAAAACACATGATTTCATAATGCTTTTGTGAAATCCCTAAAGCAGGAACTTTAAAGTTAGAAGAAGCAGAACTGGGTAAGGGTTTCTAAGCTCATGATATTATGCGCAAAAATGTTACAAACCAACTGCAGTGTGAGCTCGATAAAAAAGATGACTGGTATATTGATGACGTTTGAACAATTTTTTATCGAAATCAATATGGTTATGGTAATTGTGAAATGCAATGATAATTGTGGAATGCTTGACGTATGCGCAATATTGTGATCGAAGCAGCTGTCATTTGCAATTGCTATACATGATTTGTGGTTGCCGGCCATCGTGCCGCTGTTTTGTTGCAGGTTTTTGAAACCTCTCCGTGTAGGGGAGATGCTGCCGAAATTTACGAAATTGACACTATTTGTTTCTTTTTTTTTCAGTGAGAGGCCGTTGCATCGTTCCTCGAGTCGTCAGTTTGCAGGATAGCAAGGTGAGACATAAAAGACCTTCTTTTTTCATTCATGTCTGTAGGTCACGCGAAACCTAGTTAGGCGTCTCCCGTTCGAAAGAGATACGGTTTGAAATATGCAGTTCTTTGCATATGTATAGCCGTATCTGTTTCGAATTGTCCACGGTTTTTTGGACAGCCCGAGGATGTGTAGATGGGTTAGTTTTCGTGCTCTACTTCTATCCGAGATAGAGTTTCGGCACCATCTCCCTGTTGTTTCTCCAGATACCACAATCTCCTTGTTAGGACGTGTATTGGAGAACAGCGGGGAGGTGCTGCCGAAATTCTGTCTCGGATAGGAGTAGAGCATGAAACTAACCTCATCTGCACATCCTCGGGTGGGATTTGGACCTATCTTTACCTAATAGACTGTATAAGTGAACCGTAGATGCAATTGATTTATCTATTACTCGATGATATGTTAGAGGATGGATGACCGTGAGTGGATGTACACGGGCCGCCAAAGTCAGAGTTCGTGCACTAAGGAATGGATTAAAAGACTCAATGTTTTCATGAAAAAAGCATTTGCCAATGTTAAAGGAAAGCCTCCTCGGACTTTCTGTCCATGTAGTGACTGTGAAAACCGTAAGAAGCAAACAAAGGTGGAAATGGGTAAACATCTCATAAAGCATGGATTCATGGCGAACTATAAACGTTGGACCAGCCATGGTGAAGCCGATCGTGTGCGACACGAGGTCGTCAGACCACGCATCGACGAGTCTTTGACGAGGATGCCGGGGTAGCAGACATGTTGAATGACTATTGCAGAGGCACACAACTTCGAGGAAGGTTGCAGGGAGGAGGAACCAGAGCCAAGTGCAAAGGCGTATTATGATATGTTGGATGCGGCACAGCGGCCCCTTCACGGCATACCAATGTTTCTCAACTGGATGCCATTTGCGCGCCTGATGGCCGTAAAGTCCCAGTTAAGTTAGCCTGAGTCACCGCAATTTTGATGTCATGTTGACAGTTTATTACCAGCATGCTTCCGGAAGGTCACATTCTGCCAAAGAACATGTATGAGTCACAGAAACTACTTCGTGCACTTAAGATTGCCATATGAGAAGATACATGCTTGTCCGAAAGGATGCGTGTTGTTCCGTAAAGAACACGCAGAAGCCTTGTACTGTCCAAAGTGTTCATCCTCACGGTACCTGGAGGTAGAATCAGGTGATGGTGAAAAGCGGCAGACGTCGGTCGCTGCGAAAATCCTACGGTACCTCCCGTTCATACCGAGGATCCAGCGTCTTTACATGACCGAAGAGACTGCGAAACAGATGATATGGCACAAAAAAGGAGTGCGATACCATCCCGAGAATCTTGTACATCCGGCCGATGGTGAATCCTGGACACATTTTGATCGAATCCATCATAAGAAAGCAGATGAGGCTCGTAATGTACGTGTGGCACTGGCAACAGATGGGTTCAATCCTTATGGAATGGGGCTGCCCCATACACTTGTTGGCCCGTGTTCGTTATACCCCTCAATCTGCCCCCGGCGTCCTTTTTCAACGACAGTACCATATTCTTGTCCTTGATAATTCCTGAACATTCGGGGACTAATATGAATGTGTTTATGGAGCCTCTGATCGACGATTTGGAACGTGCTTGGAAGGAAGGGGTATTGACATACGACAAAGCAACAAAGACAAACTTCAAAATGCATGTTTGGTACCAGTATTCTCTGCATGACCTCTTGGCATATGGAACATTCTGCGGGTGGTGTGTTCACGGCAAGTTCCATGCCCAGTATGCAAGTCAAAGCTGATGTTTCATTACTTGAAGAAGGGTGGCAAGTATTCTTCGTTCGACAAACACCGACAATTCCTCCCTCTTGACCATCCCATTCAAGAGAGAGACATAAAGAACTTTACAAAAGGTGTTGAAGTTAACGACCCTGCACCACAGATCATGACATGTGCCGATGTTCGTGCCGAGTTAGATGCTCTCAAGGTCAATGAAAGTGGAGATGGTTTTGAGGGATATGGTGAGCTACATGCATGGGTTCATGTCTCCGGTTTGTATAGGCTTTCATATATGGACGACATTCTTCTTCCACATAACATTGACCCAATGCACACAGAAAAAAATATTGGGGAGGCGTCTTTCTGTACGATCATGGCATATGCTGATAAGTCAAGAGACAATGTTAAGGCAAGAGTGGACCAAGGAACCTTATGCGATAGACCTAAGCTTGACATGGCGCCTCCTAAACCCGGCAACAAGAGATGGATAAAGCCTAAGGCTGATTTCGTCTTGACGAGGGCCCAAAGGAGGGAAGTACTTGAATGGTTTTAAAACTTTAATGTTCCCTGATGGGTTTGCATCGAACCTGAGGAGGGGAGTGAACTTAGAAACTATGTGAATCAGTGGGGTCAAGAGTCATGACTACCACGTGTGGCTTGAGCTGCTTCTTCCCTCGATGGTTCGAGGCTATGTCCCTGACCATGTATGGCAAGCGGCGGCAGAGTTGAGCTATTTCTTCCGACAACTTTGTGCTAAGGAGATACCAAAAAAGCTGATTGCAGACATGGAAAAAATGGCTCCTGTGTTGCTCTGTAAGTTGGAGAAAATCTTTCCACCCGGTTTCTTCACTTCGATGCAGCATATGATTTTGCACCTCCCGTATGAGGCACGAATGGGTGGGCCTGTGCAGAACCGTTGGTGCTATTCCATTGAGAGATGTCTAAAGGTTCTCCGAACTAAATGTAAAAATAAATGCAAAATTGAAGCTTCCATGGCAGAGGCATACCTTCTCGAGGAGGTGTCAAACTTCACTACAAAGTACTATGCTGACAACCTTCCTAGCGTGCATAATCCACCTCCTCGTTACAATGTTTCTGAAAATGAGTCGAGCCTCAGCCTTTTCCAAGGGCAACTCGAAAGTGCAAGTGGTGCCACCAACAAGTTCTTGTCATACAACGAGTGGCGCACGATTGTTGGCGTCTCTTACGGTCACGCAGAAAATACACGACCGCGGGAGACGCCGGGGTTATGGTTTGAGTCACTTGCACTATTAACCAAATAATCCACGTCTAGTAACAAGTACTAGATATGTATTATAAGGTTTATCATGCTAATTGAATATCTGCAAGCGGACGGATAACCCGTTGTAGCATTTCACCCGAGAGTATTCCAAGGGTATCGTATTTATATTTTCCCAAGGGAAGACATGGTTGACAAGAGTACTTATGTTCATGGTGTTACAAATGATAGATGATATAACCACATTCCAAAGCAGGGGTAAGGTTCAATAGTTGAGGATAGTGTGACACACACAAAGGTATCCCACTCTCTCTAATAAAAGGCGAGAGACAATTCTAAGCAATGCTAAGTTAGACTAGTGAGCTACTACTCCTAAAGTACAACATTCATAGAGCGTGCAAGGCCTCTACCTATCATCTAAGATCATGCAAGCGCAAGCAAGCGTCTTATGCCTAGGCAACTTCGGGAGGTCCGGCATACGCAGGGTCTGCCCCGCGACTCCGGCGCATTTACATACTCCTATGCCGTGCCCGAACGTGGAGGGTTCCTTTGGATGGACAGGGTTGTCACTTCCTGCCACCTACCTCTACAAACCGTGGGACACGCACATACTCAAGGGTGGAGAGACAACCCCAGCACCATGCCGGCGTCACTAACCACAACTCTAGATCCCTCGAGGCACCCCCAACCCTTCGGATCGACGGGGTGATAAATCTAGAGCACCTTTGCAGGACAGAGAGCCCGATGCCAAAACATAAGAACAACTAGCCTAACTAGCATGAATTACACAAAAGGATCAAAGCAAGCACTAAGTTATGCATAAGCATTCGTCGCTCAAGAACGAGCGACGAACGACGATCAATTAAGTACGTGCAAGAAGTACGACGATCAATTAAGCTCAACGAAATGGCAAGCAGCATATGTGTAAGGTTTTACATGAAGTACTACATATGGCTTTGGTAGGAAATTAACATCACTGAGGAACTTATAAATTTTTATGATTTTCGAAAACAAAAGCTCCGGAGTTTTCAAGCTTAACTTGGAACAAAATTGAGTAGCTCTTTTTACCATATCATCTCTCACAACAACTTAGGTTCAGCGCAAACGTATGCAACCCACAAGTTTCAGGTTCTAAGCGAGTTTTATTTAGCTAACAAACTCAAAACTAGGAGAGTACTAAGTTATGAACTAGGCACAAGAGAGAGATAAAGCAGAGCAACTATTCATCATCTCAACATAGAAAGACTAGGAACATTTTTACAGCGCATAAAGAGATTACACTACTTATTTTTGTTCTTTTTAGTTTTGTCATTTTTTTTTTTTCATATGAGGAGCAAGAACAAGCAAAAACAAAGAGAGAAAAAAAATAAAAGGATACAAGTTGCGATACATGATACCTTAGTGGGGAGTATGGCGCCTCCCCCAAGCTTGTTCTTGCTCATGGGTTTGGTGGATTGAACCCCATGTGGCGAAAGTAAGCCGAAAGATCGGCTTGTCCCCGCTCCGTCATGTTGGTGAGGTTGGTGAGCTGGGTGTCGGTGCGCTCTTGCCACTGATGGGTTTGCAGGATGTGTTGGTTGAGCGTGTAGTCGATGTTTTCTGCCGTGGTCTCGAGCCTTCCCATTTGCTCGGAGAGGTTGTTCATCGCGTGCTCAAGGTGGAAACCTTGAGTCGCACCAGAGTCGGAGGAGTGTTCCTCCCATTGTTGTTGCGGAGTGAACATCCTTGGGTCATGCCCCGAGGTTTGCCACGCCGAGCCCCCGGCCATGTGCAGTGGCGGGGCTGAGTACGCACCGGGAAAATACCCGGTGTGACCATACCCTGGGCCGCCATGAGCCATGGGCTGCGGTGTGGGTGCCTCGGAACTTGATGGCTGCTCCGACCTGCGCGTTCTCCTGCGAGAAGAAATACTCCTGCGCGCACTCTCCATTTCTTGGACCTCAATGGTTAGATTTTTGCAAGTATACAAGCGAAGATCCGGGTTAGGTAACCGAAACTCGTTTGTATACCCGACAAAATAAAATATGAGGGAATCATTTGGACCATGCTTAAGTGTATGACCACGAATAAGATAATCCTCGTTTATGAGTATGCGGGGTGTAGAAATATATTCAACATTAGCATCATGCAAGGCACCCACTCCCGCAGCAATACGTGTAATTAACGAGGTGCATTCAATTGGTCCCATCATCCCAAAATTTTCTAACCAATGATGAATCAAGTATTGGACAGGAGAAATCTTAATCTTTTCAACCATAGCATAAAGAATTTTCATATCATCTTCGCGCACAATTCTAATATCACTTCTAGGAAAAAGAGTGATGCCAATCCACATGTGCAAGAAACGCAAAGTAGGGTGATGGATGTGATTAGTTCTAGGCTGCACACATGTTGAAAAACCCGTAATCCTTTCCCAAAATGCAAGCTTTGAAAATTCAGGAAGGGCATTATCAATATCAACATTGCAGCGAGAATTAAAGCCGAGAAGTATGCTAAGATCTTTCCATTTCAAACGATATTCTTCCCGGAAAAACCGAAAAGTAATACCCTCATCTACCTCTCGTAGGGTGCATAAAAACTGCAGTGTAAGCAAGCGGGAACCCGGCTCATCTACACTAGCAAAATCCTTCCACCCTATGGCCTTAAAGACTTTAGCAAATTCAGCATCCATACCAGTCTTTTGCAGCAGCCCCGTGTCAAATGCTCGCGTAGGAGCAAAGATACGGTTTTGAAGAAGCGCGTAGGCGTTCATCTCGTATTCACCCACCAAGTCGAGGTCGGTGTCGGCGAGGAGACGATGCTCGCTGTTGCCTTCTTGCTCTTCTTCCTCGGCTTCATGTGGTGGACTTGGCGGTGGCTCGACCGCGGGGCGTGTGCGAGTGCTTCGGCGTGAAGAGCTTGGGATTGACTTTGAACTTAGGGACCTCTTCAACGCTCCGTACAGCTTCTTGGCACCGGTCATGGCTGCACACAAAGAGAGCAAGAACACAAGAACAACAACTTCGACGGGTTATGTTAGAAAAATTCAATCGGCGAAACCGTCGGTTGTTCTTGTGAGCAAGAACGCAACTTGCAATCCTCAAAAGCAAACTGAAAACACACTAAAACCAAAGTGATTTTTGCAGAAAATTTTTGAGGCAAGAAACAAGAGAGAGCAATGGAGATCTTGAGAGCTTTGAGAGTGAAGTGTGTGAGGAGTGAAAATGAGTGAGTGAGAGGAGAGAGCTCAATGCCCGGCCACCTCCATTTATACACGACTCAAAGTAGCCGTTTTTGAACGTTGAAAAGGTAGTGTGACCGTTGGGAAAAGACAGAGGGGTAGCAACGGCTACCCCAGGTCGGCCGACCTGTCCTGGTGGGGTCGGCCGACCCCTCTGTGGGGCCCATTGGCTCCTTCCTTGGCCAGTTGCCTCCAACGGTCATATGGTTCATGACCTTGGCTGCTATGCCCAAAAAATCCTCGAAAATATTGCTCATAAAGATTTCCAAATAAAAACATGCCCCAAAAATCCAAATGGTTTTCAGAAAATTTTGAAACTAGAAGAGAAAAAAAAGTTGGAAAATTTCCAATATGTGGAAAAACTTATTGTAGTGGTACAGAGGTAATCCAAAACATTGCACAAAAGAGTGGAAAAGTTTTGAAGAACCAAGTATTTTTTTGGAAAATTGATTTTTGTATGCATGGCGAGATGAAAGCGAATATGCTGGCGAAAAAAATTCAAACGATTAAAATAAAAAAATTTCTTGTGGTGAAAATAAAATATGCAAGGTGATTTTGAAGTTTTTAAATGCAAGTGGTGGGTTTGAAAAGGAAAATCCAAAAGGAATCAAAAGAAATGATAATGCCGATTAACCTGTCGGCCAGGGCTTCGCCGTTTTAAGTCTGGCGAGCAAGGACTTCTCCATTGGTTTCATTCTTGAGGTGCCGGCCCTGTCCTTGGAGATGAGGATGGCTGCACCTTCTTTACTTGCCACACTTGTTTGATCTTGGGCTGTGTAGGTGGCTTTTGAGGGGCTGATTTCTTGACCCATAATCCTGGTCGTGGTGTTGCAGGCTTCTTGGGTTGGTACCATGACGGGTTCTCACGTTTGTCAAGTTGCTTCCAAAAAGCAATGAGATTGTCCGTCTTTCTTGGAGTCACTTCGATTTCTTTGATGTTTGAGGGATTTGGCCCATACTTGATCTTGATCATTGAGCATTGTTCTTTTCGGGGTTGAAACTCGAATTTTTCCTCCTTCTCATTGATGTAGAAACGGATTTCTCCGGCCCCAACATCGATTTGAGCCTTCGCGGTGCTGAGGAAGGGACGTCCCAAGATGAGGGGCGTCTCCTTATCAATGTCCATCTCCAGCACCACGAAGTCCACCGGAATGAAGTTGCCCCGGATTTTTACCGGAATGTCTTCGGCTATCCCCGCGGGGTAGCGAACAGATGAATCTGCTAATTGCAACCTCATTGGTGTAGGAGTCAGCTCTGTGTAGCTCAATCGATCAAAGACTTCCTTGGGCATAACGCTGACGCTTGCCCCTAGATCACATAAGGCATGCTCGAAGTGATGTGCCCCGATAGAGCATGATATGGTGGGGCAGCCAGGATCCTTTTTCTTTTCTGGAAGCCGGTTGAGTATAGCTGCGCTACACTCCTCGGTGAGTTTGACCATCTCTGTGTTGGGTAGTGGTCGTTTGTTGTTGAGGATGTCTTTGAGGTAACGTGCATATGTGGGCACTTGTACCATGTCCATCAAAGGCACGTTGACATGAATTTTTCTGATGACCTCAACAAAACGGTCAAACTGTTCATCCACCTTTGGCTTCTTGTTTCGGTGTGGGAACGGCATGAAGTTGGTGTCTTGGAATTCTATTGCCTCCCCACCGGCTGCCTTTGGTTCGTCATGTTCCTTCTCTTGGGTGTTAGAAGGGCCTTCTTCTTCTTGTTCAATTCTGTTCTTCTTACCTGCATGGTTAGGATATGGCGGATCCCGAGTGGACTTTCCTCCCCTCGTGGTAACCGCATTAACATTTTCTAAGGAAGCCTCGGGTTGCCCCGGGATCTTCCCAGAATTAGAGGCAGGAATAAGAGCAGCAAGCTGAGCAATTTGAGTTTCTATCATTTTATTAAAGCTCAGTTGATTTTTGAAAGCAGAGGAAAAACCTTCTAACTGTGAATTTATATTTTCTAGAACTTTATCATTGGCAGCAAACTTTTTATTGATTGATTCGTTAATTTTAGCTTGGCCAAAAACTAAGTCTTTCAAGGAAGGCTGATTATTGTTAAAGCCAGAAAAATTGTTACCTCCTTGATAGGATGGTCGGTTTTGATTATATCCTTGGCCTCCATTTGGACGGTACCCGTTGTTGTTGTTTATGTAGAACGCATCTTCTTGGGTGTGGGGGCAATCCTTCCCCATATGGCCTGTGTCCCCGCATTCCTCACACGTCATGCGTGAGTCCAATGCACGAACACTGCCATTCGAGTTGTGTTCATCCAAGCGCTTCATGAGGAGGTCAAGTTTGGCGGATAACATGTCCACCTCTTTGACAGGGTGAATGCCTTTTGAGCGTGTTTGGAGTCGATCGTCACTCCACCCTTGATTTGAAACCATCTTCTCTATGAGCTCTTTTGCTTGAGCCACGGTCATGGAGAAGAAAGCTCCACCAGCAGCGGCATCCATATGTCCACGGGCTGTTGATGTCAACCCGTTGTAGAAGTGTTGAAGAACGAGCCATTCTTCCATCCCATGGTGTGGGCAGGCAGATATGTATTCTTGGAACCTCTCCCACGCCTCGGGTATGGATTCATTTGTTGCTTGCTGGAAGCTTGAGATTCTTCCACGAAGGGCATTGGTTTTGCCCATCGGGAAAAACTTAGCGAGGAACTCTGTACAACATTTGTTCCAAGTGTCAATGCTTGCACGGTTGTTGTAGAACCATTGTTTCGCCTTCCCAAGGAGGGAGAGGGGAAACAGGCGGAGTTTGATGGCATCTCCGGTTGTGGCTGATGTGTTGCATATCTCTAGGAACTGTTGAAGGTGAGTGTTGGCGTCCTCGTGGGCCTTCCCACAAAAGGGTATGGCCTGCACCATAGTGATAAGGCTGGACTTGATGTCGAGTCCTTCGTCACCCACGTCGACAGTGGGTCCAACGGGCACATTGGCGACGGAGGGCGCGGAGTATTCACGAAGGGTCCTGTTAGCCATGTTTGTTGAAGTTGATGGTGCGGAAGATGCGGGTTCGCTTGTCGTGAGTTCTTGCGGGGAGACGATGACGCGAGGTCGAGTCTTCCTCACAAGTGACTCGGGATTGTCAACGAAGTTTTGCGGCAAGTCGAATCCACGCATACACTATCCTGTTTTCACATCAAAGAGAAAACAGATCAAGGTTAGCCTGCATGGGCAATGGTTAGATCATATCAAGAGTAATCATGAACAATCATCGTATTCTTATTAACCAATGTCTTCCCCGGCAACGGCGCCAGAAATGCTTGTTGGCGTCTCTTACGGTCACGCAGAAAATACGCGACCGCGGGAGACGCCGGGGGTTATGGTTTGAGTCACTTGCACTATTAACCAAATAATCCACGTCTAGTAACAAGTACTAGATATGTATTATAAGGTTTATCATGTTAATTGAATATCCGCAAGCGGACGGATAACCCGTTGTAGCATTTCACCCGAGAGTATTCCAAGGGTATCGTATTTATATTTTCCCAAGGGAAGACATGGTTGACAAGAGTACTTATGTTCATGGTGTTACAAATGATAGATGATATAACCACATTCCAAAGCAGGGGTAAGGTTCAATAGTTGAGGATAGTGTGACACACACAAAGGTATCCCACTCTCTCTAATAAAAGGCGAGAGACAATTCTAAGCAATGCTAAGTTAGACTAGTGAGCTACTACTCCTAAAGTACAACATTCATAGAGCGTGCAAGGCCTCTACCTATCATCTAAGATCATGCAAGCGCAAGCAAGCGTCTTATGTCTAGGCAACTTCGGGAGGTCCGGCATACGCAGGGTCTGCCCCGCGACTCCGGCGCATTTACATACTCCTATGCCGTGCCCGAACGTGGAGGGTTCCTTTGGATGGACAGGGCTGTCACTTCCTGCCACCTACCTCTACAAACCGTGGGACACGCACATACTCAAGGGTGGAGAGACAACCCCAGCACCATGCCGGCGTCACTAACCACAACTCTAGATCCCTCGAGGCACCCCCAACCCTTCGGATCGACGGGGTGATAAATCTAGAGCACCTTTGCAGGACAGAGAGCCCGATGCCAAAACATAAGAACAACTAGCCTAACTAGCATGAATTAAACAAAAGGATCAAAGCAAGCACTAAGTTATGCATAAGCGTTCGTCGCTCAAGAACGAGCGACGAACGACGATCAATTAAGTACGTGCAAGAATAATCGATAATCAAGCATGAACGAACAAGGAACGCTCGATGTATGTTTACTAGCGATCATCGATGAACGATGAACGAACGATGAACAAACATGAACGAGCGATGAACAAACATGAACGAACGATGAACATTCATGCAGGATCATGATCAAACTACTAAGCACATAACAACTATACGAACGAATGTATTCCATTAGACGAAGAACAAGTCTTACAAAGAGAGGATACAAGAGCTATACCCAATTCTCCACAAGACCTTGGGAGCAATGAGGCAGCCTACTACTCAGCCTAGCACTACCTAGAAGAGTCTCTAGCTCTAGCGTGAGGAGAGGAGGGAATGATCCTTGTGTTGTGGTGTGTGTGTTCCTCCAGGAGGGGGGGTACCCCTTTATTTATAGTCTTGAAGGTCGGTTTCTGGAGGCGGTTCCTGAGGTCGGTGGCATTTAATGCAGGGGGAACCGACCTCCAGAGGTCGGTTACAAACCGCCATAAAAAGATGGGCCCAGGGGGCCACCCTGCCAGGTCGGCCGACCTGGCCAAGGGGGGTCGGCCGACCTGTGCCTGGCCCCACCTGGGCTGGGCTTTGGCAGGTGGCTCCCCCTCTGGGTCTTCTTCTCTGGTCCAGGTGCATTAGGCCTTGGTTGTGTTGGACTTTGACGATATTTGGCCTTTTGTCTTGGAGTTGTATTCCCGCGGCGAACGTCGAGTTTGTAAAAGTGTTGTTTCGTCGCCTTGGGGCATGGTTTCACCTGGATTTCTCCCTTATTCCACCTGCACACTAAAATCTAGAGGTACATGTGGAAATAGATTATTTCTAAATAAAATGCGTGTAAGAAATGTCCAATCCTTCTTATTTATTGAGCTAGTTGACGGTTGAAATTGGTCCGTAACGACCGTCAACAACGATCATGCTATATGTGTTGACCAACCTTGAGGAAACCAAGTCATACATAGAGTAAGTTCTCAACAAACTTACTTTTGCTTAGTCACTCTTCTGCATCAAACCCTCTAATTTTGTTCCTCGCTAGCACAGAGAATTTGTGCATCAACTCTGGCGACGATCATGGAATCCTATTTCGAACGAAATTGACTCCCTACTTAAAAAGGGTGCGGGAAGTGGAAAACCCGATTTCATTTCTTGGTTCAAAAAGAAGGTACTGTCAAACCGATTTATCTCCTACTTAGTTTGACATGCATTACGTTGCTCTTAATTGATGATCTATCCTGCTCTATCTTGCAGGGCCAAACCGATGAGTCCATGAATGCCGAGTTGAGACAAGTGTTGGCGTCTCTTACGGTCACGCAGAAAATACACGACCGCGGGAGACGCCGGGGGTTATGGTTTGAGTCACTTGCACTATTAACCAAATAATCCACGTCTAGTAACAAGTACTAGATATGTATTATAAGGTTTATCATGCTAATTGAATATCCGCAAGCGGACGGATAACCCGTTGTAGCATTTCACCCGAGAGTATTCCAAGGGTATCGTATTTATATTTTCCCAAGGGAAGACATGGTTGACAAGAGTACTTATGTTCATGGTGTTACAAATGATAGATGATATAACCACATTCCAAAGCAGGGGTAAGGTTCAATAGTTGAGGATAGTGTGACACACACAAAGGTATCCCACTCTCTCTAATAAAAGGCGAGAGACAATTCTAAGCAATGCTAAGTTAGACTAGTGAGCTACTACTCCTAAAGTACAACATTCATAGAGCGTGCAAGACCTCTACCTATCATCTAAGATCATGCAAGCGCAAGCAAGCGTCTTATGTCTAGGCAACTTCGGGAGGTCCGGCATACGCAGGGTCTGCCCCGCGACTCCGGCGCATTTACATACTCCTATGCCGTGCCCGAACGTGGAGGGTTCCTTTGGATGGACAGGGCTGTCACTTCCTGCCACCTACCTCTACAAACCGTGGGACACGCACATACTCAAGGGTGGAGAGACAACCCCAGCACCATGCCGGTGTCACTAACCACAACTCTAGATCCCTCGAGGCACCCCCAACCCTTCGGATCGACGGGGTGATAAATCTAGAGCACCTTTGCAGGACAGAGAGCCCGATGCCAAAACATAAGAACAACTAGCCTAACTAGCATGAATTAAACAAAAGGATCAAAGCAAGCACTAAGTTATGCATAAGCGTTCGTCGCTCAAGAACGAGCGACGAATGACGATCAATTAAGTACGTGCAAGAATAATCGATAATCAAGCATGAACGAACAAGGAACGCTCGATGTATGTTTACTAGCGATCATCGATGAACGATGAACGAACGATGAACAAACATGAACGAGCGATGAACAAACATGAACGAACGATGAACATTCATGCAGGATCATGATCAAACTACTAAGCACATAACAACTATACGAACGAATGTATTCCATTAGACGAAGAACAAGTCTTACAAAGAGAGGATACAAGAGCTATACCCAATTCTCCACAAGACCTTGGGAGCAATGAGGCAGCCTACTACTCAGCCTAGCACTACCTAGAAGAGTCTCTAGCTCTAGCGTGAGGAGAGGAGGGAATGATCCTTGTGTTGTGGTGTGTGTGTGTGTGTGTGTGTGTGTGTGTGTGTGTGTGTGTGTGTGTGTGTGTGTGTGTGTTTCCTCCAGGAGGGGGGGTACCCCTTTATTTATAGTCTTGAAGGTCGGTTTCTAGAGGCGGTTCCTGAGGTCGGTGGCATTTAATGCAGGGGGAACTGACCTCCAGAGGTCGGTTACAAACCGCCATAAAAAGATGGGCCCAGGGGGCCACCCTGCCAGGTCGGCCGACCTGGCCAAGGGGGGTCGGCCGACCTGTGCCTGGCCCCACCTGGGCTGGGCTTTGGCAGGTGGCTCCCCCTTTGGGTCTTCTTCTTTGATCCAGGTGCATTAGGCCTTGGTTGTGTTGGACTTTGACGATATTTGGCCTTTTGTCTTGGAGTTGTATTCCCGCGGCGAACGTCGAGTTTGTAAAAGTGTTGTTTCGTCGCCTTGGGGCATGGTTTCACCTGGATTTCTCCCTTATTCCACCTGCACACTAAAATCTAGAGGTACATGTGGAAATAGATTATTTCTAAATAAAATGCGTGTAAGAAATGTCCAATCCTTCTTATTTATTGAGCTAGTTGACGGTTGAAATTGGTCCGTAACGACCGTCAACAACGATCATGCTATATGTGTTGACCAACCTTGAGGAAACCAAGTCGTACATAGAGTAAGTTCTCAACAAACTTACTTTTGCTTAGTCACTCTTCTGCATCAAACCCTCTAATTTTGTTCCTCGCTGGCACAGAGAATTTGTTCATCAATTCTGGCGACGATCAAGGAATCCTATTTCGAACGAAATTGACTCCCTACTTAAAAAGGGTGCGGGAAGTGGAAAACCCGATTTCATTTCTTGGTTCAAAAAGAAGGTACTGTCAAACCGATTTATCTCCTACTTAGTTTGACATGCATTACGTTGCTCTTAATTGATGATCTATCCTGCTCTATCTTGCAGGGCCAAACCGATGAGTCCATGAATGCCGAGTTGAGACAAGTGTTGGCGTCTCTTACGGTCACGCAGAAAATACACGACCGCGGGAGACGCCGGGGGTTATGGTTTGAGTCACTTGCACTATTAACCAAATAATCCACGTCTAGTAACAAGTACTAGATATGTATTATAAGGTTTATCATGCTAATTGAATATCCGCAAGCGGACGGATAACCCGTTGTAGCATTTCACCCGAGAGTATTCCAAGGGTATCGTATTTATATTTTCCCAAGGGAAGACATGGTTGACAAGAGTACTTATGTTCATGGTGTTACAAATGATAGATGATATAACCACATTCCAAAGCAGGGGTAAGGTTCAATAGTTGAGGATAGTGTGACACACACAAAGGTATCCCACTCTCTCTAACAAAAGGCGAGAGACAATTCTAAGCAATGCTAAGTTAGACTAGTGAGCTACTACTCCTAAAGTACAACATTCATAGAGCGTGCAAGGCCTCTACCTATCATCTAAGATCATGCAAGCGCAAGCAAGCGTCTTATGTCTAGGCAACTTCGGGAGGTCCGGCATACGCAGGGTCTGCCCCGCGACTCCGGCGCATTTACATACTCCTATGCCGTGCCCGAACGTGGAGGGTTCCTTTGGATGGACAGGGCTGTCACTTCCTGCCACCTACCTCTACAAACCGTGGGACACGCACATACTCAAGGGTGGAGAGACAACCCCAGCACCATGCCGGTGTCACTAACCACAACTCTAGATCCCTCGAGGCACCCCCAACCCTTCGGATCGACGGGGTGATAAATCTAGAGCACCTTTGCAGGACAGAGAGCCCGATGCCAAAACATAAGAACAACTAGCCTAACTAGCATGAATTAAACAAAAGGATCAAAGCAAGCACTAAGTTATGCATAAGCGTTCGTCGCTCAAGAACGAGCGACGAATGACGATCAATTAAGTACGTGCAAGAATAATCGATAATCAAGCATGAACGAACAAGGAACGCTCGATGTATGTTTACTAGCGATCATCGATGAACGATGAACGAATGATGAACAAACATGAACGAGCGATGAACAAACATGAACGAACGATGAACATTCATGCAGGATCATGATCAAACTACTAAGCACATAACAACTATACGAACGAATGTATTCCATTAGACGAAGAACAAGTCTTACAAAGAGAGGATACAAGAGCTATACCCAATTCTCCACAAGACCTTGGGAGCAATGAGGCAGCCTACTACTCAGCCTAGCACTACCTAGAAGAGTCTCTAGCTCTAGCGTGAGGAGAGGAGGGAATGATCCTTGTGTTGTGGTGTGTGTGTGTGTGTGTGTGTGTGTGTGTGTGTGTGTGTGTGTGTGTTTCCTCCAGGAGGGGGGGTACCCCTTTATTTATAGTCTTGAAGGTCGGTTTCTGGAGGCGGTTCCTGAGGTCGGTGGCATTTAATGCAGGGGGAACTGACCTCCAGAGGTCGGTTACAAACCGCCATAAAAAGATGGGCCCAGGGGGCCACCCTGCCAGGTCGGCCGACCTGGCCAAGGGGGGTCGGCCGACCTGTGCCTGGCCCCACCTGGGCTGGGCTTTGGCAGGTGGCTCCCCCTTTGGGTCTTCTTCTTTGATCCAGGTGCATTAGGCCTTGGTTGTGTTGGACTTTGACGATATTTGGCCTTTTGTCTTGGAGTTGTATTCCCGCGGCGAACGTCGAGTTTGTAAAAGTGTTGTTTCGTCGCCTTGGGGCATGGTTTCACCTGGATTTCTCCCTTATTCCACCTGCACACTAAAATCTAGAGGTACATGTGGAAATAGATTATTTCTAAATAAAATGCGTGTAAGAAATGTCCAATCCTTCTTATTTATTGAGCTAGTTGACGGTTGAAATTGGTCCGTAACGACCGTCAACAACGATCATGCTATATGTGTTGACCAACCTTGAGGAAACCAAGTCGTACATAGAGTAAGTTCTCAACAAACTTACTTTTGCTTAGTCACTCTTCTGCATCAAACCCTCTAATTTTGTTCCTCGCTGGCACAGAGAATTTGTTCATCAATTCTGGCGACGATCAAGGAATCCTATTTCGAACGAAATTGACTCCCTACTTAAAAAGGGTGCGGGAAGTGGAAAACCCGATTTCATTTCTTGGTTCAAAAAGAAGGTACTGTCAAACCGATTTATCTCCTACTTAGTTTGACATGCATTACGTTGCTCTTAATTGATGATCTATCCTGCTCTATCTTGCAGGGCCAAACCGATGAGTCCATGAATGCCGAGTTGAGACAAGTGTTGGCGTCTCTTACGGTCACGCAGAAAATACACGACCGCGGGAGACGCCGGGGGTTATGGTTTGAGTCACTTGCACTATTAACCAAATAATCCACGTCTAGTAACAAGTACTAGATATGTATTATAAGGTTTATCATGCTAATTGAATATCCGCAAGCGGACGGATAACCCGTTGTAGCATTTCACCCGAGAGTATTCCAAGGGTATCGTATTTATATTTTCCCAAGGGAAGACATGGTTGACAAGAGTACTTATGTTCATGGTGTTACAAATGATAGATGATATAACCACATTCCAAAGCAGGGGTAAGGTTCAATAGTTGAGGATAGTGTGACACACACAAAGGTATCCCACTCTCTCTAACAAAAGGCGAGAGACAATTCTAAGCAATGCTAAGTTAGACTAGTGAGCTACTACTCCTAAAGTACAACATTCATAGAGCGTGCAAGGTCTCTACCTATCATCTAAGATCATGCAAGCGCAAGCAAGCGTCTTATGTCTAGGCAACTTCGGGAGGTCCGGCATACGCAGGGTCTGCCCCGCGACTCCGGCGCATTTACATACTCCTATGCCGTGCCCGAACGTGGAGGGTTCCTTTGGATGGACAGGGCTGTCACTTCCTGCCACCTACCTCTACAAACCGTGGGACACGCACATACTCAAGGGTGGAGAGACAACCCCAGCACCATGCCGGTGTCACTAACCACAACTCTAGATCCCTCGAGGCACCCCCAACCCTTCGGATCGACGGGGTGATAAATCTAGAGCACCTTTGCAGGACAGAGAGCCCGATGCCAAAACATAAGAACAACTAGCCTAACTAGCATGAATTAAACAAAAGGATCAAAGCAAGCACTAAGTTATGCATAAGCGTTCGTCGCTCAAGAACGAGCGACGAATGACGATCAATTAAGTACGTGCAAGAATAATCGATAATCAAGCATGAACGAACAAGGAACGCTCGATGTATGTTTACTAGCGATCATCGATGAACGATGAACGAACGATGAACAAACATGAACGAGCGATGAACAAACATGAACGAACGATGAACATTCATGCAGGATCATGATCAAACTACTAAGCACATAACAACTATACGAACGAATGTATTCCATTAGACGAAGAACAAGTCTTACAAAGAGAGGATACAAGAGCTATACCCAATTCTCCACAAGACCTTGGGAGCAATGAGGCAGCCTACTACTCAGCCTAGCACTACCTAGAAGAGTCTCTAGCTCTAGCGTGAGGAGAGGAGGGAATGATCCTTGTGTTGTGGTGTGTGTGTGTGTGTGTGTGTGTGTGTGTGTGTGTGTGTGTGTGTGTGTGTGTGTGTGTGTGTGTGTGTGTTTCCTCCAGGAGGGGGGGTACCCCTTTATTTATAGTCTTGAAGGTCGGTTTCTGGAGGCGGTTCCTGAGGTCGGTGGCATTTAATGCAGGGGGAACTGACCTCCAGAGGTCGGTTACAAACCGCCATAAAAAGATGGGCCCAGGGGGCCACCCTGCCAGGTCGGCCGACCTGGCCAAGGGGGGTCGGCCGACCTGTGCCTGGCCCCACCTGGGCTGGGCTTTGGCAGGTGGCTCCCCCTTTGGGTCTTCTTCTTTGATCCAGGTGCATTAGGCCTTGGTTGTGTTGGACTTTGACGATATTTGGCCTTTTGTCTTGGAGTTGTATTCCCGCGGCGAACGTCGAGTTTGTAAAAGTGTTGTTTCGTCGCCTTGGGGCATGGTTTCACCTGGATTTCTCCCTTATTCCACCTGCACACTAAAATCTAGAGGTACATGTGGAAATAGATTATTTCTAAATAAAATGCGTGTAAGAAATGTCCAATCCTTCTTATTTATTGAGCTAGTTGACGGTTGAAATTGGTCCGTAACGACCGTCAACAACGATCATGCTATATGTGTTGACCAACCTTGAGGAAACCAAGTCGTACATAGAGTAAGTTCTCAACAAACTTACTTTTGCTTAGTCACTCTTCTGCATCAAACCCTCTAATTTTGTTCCTCGCTGGCACAGAGAATTTGTTCATCAATTCTGGCGACGATCAAGGAATCCTATTTCGAACGAAATTGACTCCCTACTTAAAAAGGGTGCGGGAAGTGGAAAACCCGATTTCATTTCTTGGTTCAAAAAGAAGGTACTGTCAAACCGATTTATCTCCTACTTAGTTTGACATGCATTACGTTGCTCTTAATTGATGATCTATCCTGCTCTATCTTGCAGGGCCAAACCGATGAGTCCATGAATGCCGAGTTGAGACAAGTGTTGGCGTCTCTTACGGTCACGCAGAAAATACACGACCGCGGGAGACGCCGGGGGTTATGGTTTGAGTCACTTGCACTATTAACCAAATAATCCACGTCTAGTAACAAGTACTAGATATGTATTATAAGGTTTATCATGCTAATTGAATATCCGCAAGCGGACGGATAACCCGTTGTAGCATTTCACCCGAGAGTATTCCAAGGGTATCGTATTTATATTTTCCCAAGGGAAGACATGGTTGACAAGAGTACTTATGTTCATGGTGTTACAAATGATAGATGATATAACCACATTCCAAAGCAGGGGTAAGGTTCAATAGTTGAGGATAGTGTGACACACACAAAGGTATCCCACTCTCTCTAACAAAAGGCGAGAGACAATTCTAAGCAATGCTAAGTTAGACTAGTGAGCTACTACTCCTAAAGTACAACATTCATAGAGCGTGCAAGGTCTCTACCTATCATCTAAGATCATGCAAGCGCAAGCAAGCGTCTTATGTCTAGGCAACTTCGGGAGGTCCGGCATACGCAGGGTCTGCCCCGCGACTCCGGCGCATTTACATACTCCTATGCCGTGCCCGAACGTGGAGGGTTCCTTTGGATGGACAGGGCTGTCACTTCCTGCCACCTACCTCTACAAACCGTGGGACACGCACATACTCAAGGGTGGAGAGACAACCCCAGCACCATGCCGGTGTCACTAACCACAACTCTAGATCCCTCGAGGCACCCCCAACCCTTCGGATCGACGGGGTGATAAATCTAGAGCACCTTTGCAGGACAGAGAGCCCGATGCCAAAACATAAGAACAACTAGCCTAACTAGCATGAATTAAACAAAAGGATCAAAGCAAGCACTAAGTTATGCATAAGCGTTCGTCGCTCAAGAACGAGCGACGAATGACGATCAATTAAGTACGTGCAAGAATAATCGATAATCAAGCATGAACGAACAAGGAACGCTCGATGTATGTTTACTAGCGATCATCGATGAACGATGAACGAACGATGAACAAACATGAACGAGCGATGAACAAACATGAACGAACGATGAACATTCATGCAGGATCATGATCAAACTACTAAGCACATAACAACTATACGAACGAATGTATTCCATTAGACGAAGAACAAGTCTTACAAAGAGAGGATACAAGAGCTATACCCAATTCTCCACAAGACCTTGGGAGCAATGAGGCAGCCTACTACTCAGCCTAGCACTACCTAGAAGAGTCTCTAGCTCTAGCGTGAGGAGAGGAGGGAATGATCCTTGTGTTGTGGTGTGTGTGTGTGTGTGTGTGTGTGTGTGTGTGTGTGTGTGTGTGTGTGTGTGTGTGTGTGTGTGTGTTTCCTCCAGGAGGGGGGGTACCCCTTTATTTATAGTCTTGAAGGTCGGTTTCTGGAGGCGGTTCCTGAGGTCGGTGGCATTTAATGCAGGGGGAACTGACCTCCAGAGGTCGGTTACAAACCGCCATAAAAAGATGGGCCCAGGGGGCCACCCTGCCAGGTCGGCCGACCTGGCCAAGGGGGGTCGGCCGACCTGTGCCTGGCCCCACCTGGGCTGGGCTTTGGCAGGTGGCTCCCCCTTTGGGTCTTCTTCTTTGATCCAGGTGCATTAGGCCTTGGTTGTGTTGGACTTTGACGATATTTGGCCTTTTGTCTTGGAGTTGTATTCCCGCGGCGAACGTCGAGTTTGTAAAAGTGTTGTTTCGTCGCCTTGGGGCATGGTTTCACCTGGATTTCTCCCTTATTCCACCTGCACACTAAAATCTAGAGGTACATGTGGAAATAGATTATTTCTAAATAAAATGCGTGTAAGAAATGTCCAATCCTTCTTATTTATTGAGCTAGTTGACGGTTGAAATTGGTCCGTAACGACCGTCAACAACGATCATGCTATATGTGTTGACCAACCTTGAGGAAACCAAGTCGTACATAGAGTAAGTTCTCAACAAACTTACTTTTGCTTAGTCACTCTTCTGCATCAAACCCTCTAATTTTGTTCCTCGCTGGCACAGAGAATTTGTTCATCAATTCTGGCGACGATCAAGGAATCCTATTTCGAACGAAATTGACTCCCTACTTAAAAAGGGTGCGGGAAGTGGAAAACCCGATTTCATTTCTTGGTTCAAAAAGAAGGTACTGTCAAACCGATTTATCTCCTACTTAGTTTGACATGCATTACGTTGCTCTTAATTGATGATCTATCCTGCTCTATCTTGCAGGGCCAAACCGATGAGTCCATGAATGCCGAGTTGAGACAAGTGTTGGCGTCTCTTACGGTCACGCAGAAAATACACGACCGCGGGAGACGCCGGGGGTTATGGTTTGAGTCACTTGCACTATTAACCAAATAATCCACGTCTAGTAACAAGTACTAGATATGTATTATAAGGTTTATCATGCTAATTGAATATCCGCAAGCGGACGGATAACCCGTTGTAGCATTTCACCCGAGAGTATTCCAAGGGTATCGTATTTATATTTTCCCAAGGGAAGACATGGTTGACAAGAGTACTTATGTTCATGGTGTTACAAATGATAGATGATATAACCACATTCCAAAGCAGGGGTAAGGTTCAATAGTTGAGGATAGTGTGACACACACAAAGGTATCCCACTCTCTCTAACAAAAGGCGAGAGACAATTCTAAGCAATGCTAAGTTAGACTAGTGAGCTACTACTCCTAAAGTACAACATTCATAGAGCGTGCAAGGCCTCTACCTATCATCTAAGATCATGCAAGCGCAAGCAAGCGTCTTATGTCTAGGCAACTTCGGGAGGTCCGGCATACGCAGGGTCTGCCCCGCGACTCCGGCGCATTTACATACTCCTATGCCGTGCCCGAACGTGGAGGGTTCCTTTGGATGGACAGGGCTGTCACTTCCTGCCACCTACCTCTACAAACCGTGGGACACGCACATACTCAAGGGTGGAGAGACAACCCCAGCACCATGCCGGCGTCACTAACCACAACTCTAGATCCCTCGAGGCACCCCCAACCCTTCGAATCGACGGGGTGATAAATCTAGAGCACCTTTGCAGGACAGAGAGCCCGATGCCAAAACATAAGAACAACTAGCCTAACTAGCATGAATTAAACAAAAGGATCAAAGCAAGCACTAAGTTATGCATAAGCGTTCGTCGCTCAAGAACGAGCGACGAACAACGATCAATTAAGTACGTGCAAGAATAATCGATAATCAAGCATGAACGAACAAGGAACGCTCGATGTATGTTTACTAGCGATCATCGATGAACGATGAACGAACGATGAACAAACATGAACGAGTGATGAACAAACATGAACGAACGATGAACATTCATGCAGGATCATGATCAAACTACTAAGCACATAACAACTATACGAACGAATGTATTCCATTAGACGAAGAACAAGTCTTACAAAGAGAGGATACAAGAGCTATACCCAATTCTCCACAAGACCTTGGGAGCAATGAGGCAGCCTACTACTCAGCCTAGCACTACCTAGAAGAGTCTCTAGCTCTAGCGTGAGGAGAGGAGGGAATGATCCTTGTGTGTGGTGTGTGTGTGTGTGTGTGTGTGTGTGTTTCCTCCAGGAGGGGGGGTACCCCTTTATTTATAGTCTTGAAGGTCGGTTTCTGGAGGCGGTTCCTGAGGTCGGTGGCATTTAATGCAGGGGGAACCGACCTCCAGAGGTCGGTTACAAACCGCCATAAAAAGATGGGCCCAGGGGGCCACCCTGCCAGGTCGGCCGACCTGGCCAAGGGGGGTCGGCCGACCTGTGCCTGGCCCCACCTGGGCTGGGCTTTGGCAGGTGGCTCCCCCTCTGGGTCTTCTTCTCTGGTCCAGGTGCATTAGGCCTTGGTTGTGTTGGACTTTGACGATATTTGGCCTTTTGTCTTGGAGTTGTATTCCCGCGGCGAACGTCGAGTTTGTAAAAGTGTTGTTCGTCGCCTTGGGGCATGGTTTCACCTGGATTTCTCCCTTATTCCACCTGCACACTAAAATCTAGAGGTACATGTGGAAATAAATTATTTCTAAATAAAATGCGTGTAAGAAATGTCCAATCCTTCTTATTTATTGAGCTAGTTGACGGTTGAAATTGGTCTGTAACGACCGTCAACAACTCCCCCAAGCTTACCCCTTGCTCGTCCCGAGCAAGAAGTATGTACTTTAGGTTGTTGATCAGGAGTTGCTACAATGCCTACTTCTCAAAGGTACCAAGTTTATAACAGAGATACTCATCCTTGAGTTGAATAAGTTGGCCATGGTAACTCACCCTTTTCCCTTAATCCTTATGGGGCTTTTGCTTTATACTTTACCTTGGGCGGTTGAGAGAGAGAATGGTGTATGGAGCATTTATTTTCTCATCCCTTGTCTTGCTTTTATTCTCCGGAGGTTTTCAAAAAGATTTTCAAGAATAAAATCAAGTTCCTCTAGTGATACTCTCGAGTCGCTCAAGTGGTGTTTTTATCCCTTACCAAGGCATGTGTGTTGCCTCATCCTATATCTAATAAGCCTTTGTGGAGCTCAAGGTAGGATATGTAAAGAGGCATACTTGCATTCATATTTTGCAAAACCAAAAGAGTGGATCTACGGAGATAGCAAGCCATACAATCGTAGATCAAGATGTGCAAGTGTGTATATGTGGATGGTGGTGTATGTGACTACTCCTCTTTTTGTTCACCTCTCTTTATTTTGTATTTTGGGCATGGCTATCTTTTCTTCTTTCTTTTTTTCATGCTCAAAATGAGAGCAGATTTTGTCTCTTTCTTTTCATCATGCTCATCTTTTATTTTCTTACTTTCTTTTGCATAGCCATGCCTACTTTTGATATTTCAAGAGAGGTGATATATGATGAGGAGCGTATTTATTTTGGTGGATGGCATGACATGGTTGCTAACTTCCGGAGTAGAAGTATAGCATATGAGGTGGAATGTGTACGTGATCTTGATCATGAGAGTATGGAGAGCATCTCACTAGGGTCGCACAATTTTGATAAAGCTCAACGAAATGGCAAGCAGCATATGTGTAAGGTTTTACATGAAGTACTACATATGGCTTTGGTAGGAAATTAACATCACTGAGGAACTTATAAATTTTTATGATTTTCGAAAACAAAAGCTCCGGAGTTTTCAAGCTTAACTTGGAACAAGATTGAGTAGCTCTTTTTACCATATCATCTCTCACAACAACTTAGGTTCAGCGCAAACGTATGCAACCCACAAGTTTCAGGTTCTAAGCGAGTTTTATTTAGCTAACAAACTCAAAACTAGGAGAGTACTAAGTTATGAACTAGGCACAAGAGAGAGATAAAGCAGAGCAACTATTCATCATCTCAACATAGAAAGACTAGGAACATTTTTACAGCGCATAAAGAGATTACACTACTTATTTTTGTTCTTTTTAGTTTTGTCATTTTATTTTTTTTCATATGAGGAGCAAGAACAAGCAAAAACAAAGAGAGAAAAAAATAAAAGGATACAAGTTGCGATACATGATACCTTAGTGGGGAGTATGGCGCCTCCCCCAAGCTTGTTCTTGCTCATGGGTTTGGTGGATTGAACCCCATGTGGCGAAAGTAAGCCGAAAGATCGGCTTGTCCCCGCTCCATCGTGTTGGTGAGGTTGGTGAGCTGGGTGTCGGTGCGCTCTTGCCACTGATGGGTTTGCAGGATGTGTTGGTTGAGCGTGTAGTCGATGTTTCCTGCCGTGGTCTCGAGCCTTCCCATTTGCTCGGAGAGGTTGTTCATCGCTTGCTCAAGGTGGAAACCTTGAGTCGCACCAGAGTCGGAGGAGTGTTCCTCCCATTGTTGTTGCGGAGTGAACATCCTTGGGTCATGCCCCGAGGTTTGCCACGCCGAGCCCCGGCCATGTGCGGTGGCGGGGCTGAGTATGCACCGGGAAAATACCCGGTGTGACCATACCCTGGGCCGCCATGAGCCATGGGCTGCGGTGTGGGTGCCTCGGAACTTGATGGCTGCTCCGACCTGCGCGTCCTCCTGCGAGAAGAAATACTCCTGCGCGCACTCTCCATTTCTTGGAGCTCAATGGTTAGATTTTTGCAAGTATACAAGCGAAGATCCGGGTTAGGTAACCGAAACTCGTTTGTATACCCGACAAAATAAAATATGAGGGAATCGTTTGGACCATGCTTAAGTGTATGACCACGAATAAGATAATCCTCGTTTATGAGTATGCGGGGTGTAGAAATATATTCAACATTAGCATCATGCAAGGCACCCACTCCCGCAGCAATACGTGTAATTAACGAGGTGCATTCAATTGGTCCCATCATCCCAAAATTTTCTAACCAATGATGAATCAAGTATTGGACAGGAGAAATCTTAATCTTTTCAACCATAGCATAAAGAATTTTCATATCATCTTCGCGCACAATTCTAATATCACTTCTAGGAAAAAGAGTGATGCCAATCCACATGTGCAAGAAACGCAAAGTAGGGTGATGGATGTGATTAGTTCTAGGCTGCACACATGTTGAAAAACCCGTAATCCTTTCCCAAAATGCAAGCTTTGAAAATTCAGGAAGGGCATTAGCAATATCAACATTGCAGCGAGAATTAAAGCCGAGAAGTATGCTAAGATCTTTCCATTTCAAACGATATTCTTCCCGGAAAAACCGAAAAGTAATACCCTCATCTACCTCTCGTAGGGTGCATAAAAACTGCAGTGTAAGCACGCGGGAACCCGGCTCATCTACACTAGCAAAATCCTTCCACCCTATGGCCTTAAAGACTTTAGCAAATTCAGCATCCATACCAGTCTTTTGCAGCAGCCCCGTGTCAAATGCTCGCGTAGGAGCAAAGATACGGTTTTGAAGAAGCGCGTAGGCGTTCATCTCGTATTCACCCACCAAGTCGAGGTCGGTGTCGGCGAGGAGACGATGCTCGCTGTTGCCTTCTTGCTCTTCTTCCTCGGCTTCATGTGGTGGACTTGGCGGTGGCTCGACCGCGGGGCGCGTGCGAGTGCTTCGGCGTGAAGAGCTTGGGCTTGACTTTGAACTTAGGGACCTCTTCAACGCTCCGTACAGCTTCTTGGCACCGGTCATGGCTGCACACAAAGAGAGCAAGAACACAAGAACAACAACTTCGACGGGTTATGTTAGAAAAATTCAATCGGCGAAACCGTCGGTTGTTCTTGTGAGCAAGAACGCAACTTGCAATCCTCAAAAGCAAACTGAAAACACACTAAAACCAAAGTGATTTTTGCAGAAAATTTTTGAGGCAACAAACAAGAGAGAGCAATGGAGATCTTGAGAGCTTTGAGAGTGAAGTGTGTGAGGAGTGAAAATGAGTGAGTGAGAGGAGAGAGCTCAATGCCCGGCCACCTCCATTTATACACGACTCAAAGTAGCCGTTTTTGAACGTTGAAAAGGTAGTGTGACCGTTGGGAAAAGACAGAGGGGTAGCAACGGCTACCCCAGGTCGGCCGACCTGTCCTGGTGGGGTCGGCCGACCCCTCTGTGGGGCCCATTGGCTCCTTCCTTGGCCTGTAGCCTCCAACGGTCATATGGTTCATGACCTTGGCTGCTATGCCCAGAAAATCCTCGAAAATATTGCTCATAAAGATTTCCAAATAAAAACATGCCCCAAAAATCCAAATGGTTTTCAGAAAATTTTGAAACTAGAAGAGAAAAAAAGTTGGAAAATTTCCAATATGTGGAAAAACTTATTGTAGTGGTACAGAGGTAATCCAAAACATTGCACAAAAGAGTGGAAAAGTTTTGAAGAACCAAGTATTTTTTGGAAAATTGATTTTTGTATGCATGGCGAGATGAAAGCGAATATGCTGGCGAAAAAAAATTCAAACGATTAAAATAAAAAAATTTCTTGTGGTGAAAATAAACATGCAAGGTGATTTTGAAGTTTTTAAATGCAAGTGGTGGGTTTGAAAAAGGAAAATCAAAAGGAATCAAAAGAAATGATAATGCCGATTAACCTGTCGGCCAGGGCTTCGCCGTTTTAAGTCTGGCGAGCAAGGACTTCTCCATTGGTTTCATTCTTGAGGTGCCGGCCCTGTCCTTGGAGATGAGGATGGCTGCACCTTCTTTACTTTCCACACTTGTTTGATCTTGGGCTGTGTAGGTGGCTTTTGAGGGGCTGATTTCTTGACCCATAATCCTAGTCGTGGTGTTGCAGGCTTCTTGGGTTGGTACCATGACGGGTTCTCACGTTTGTCAAGTTGCTTCCAAAAAGCAATGAGATTGTCCGTCTTTCTTGGAGTCACTTCGATTTCTTTGATGTTTGAGGGATTTGGCCCATACTTGATCTTGATCATTGAGCATTGTTCTTTTCGGGGTTGAAACTCGAATTTTTCCTCCTTCTCATTGATGTAGAAACGGATTTCTCCGGCCCCAACATCGATTTGAGCCTTCGCGGTGCTGAGGAAGGGATGTCCCAAGATGAGGGGCGTCTCCTTATCAATGTCCATCTCCAGCACCACGAAGTCCACCGGAATGAAGTTGCCCCGGATTTTTACCGGAATGTCTTCGGCTATCCCCGCGGGGTAGCGAACAGATGAATCTACTAATTGCAACCTCATTGGTGTAGGAGTCAGCTCTGTGTAGCTCAATCGATCAAAGACTTCCTTGGGCATAATGCTCACGCTTGCCCCTAGATCACATAAGGCATGCTCGAAGTGATGTGCCCCGATAGAGCATGATATGGTGGGGCAGCCAGGATCCTTTTTCTTTTCTGGAAGCCGGTTGAGTATAGCTGCGCTACACTCCTCGGTGAGTTTGACCATCTCTGTGTTGGGTAGTGGTCGTTTGTTGTTGAGGATGTCTTTGAGGTAACGTGCATATGTGGGCACTTGTACCATGTCCATCAAAGGCACGTTGACATGAATTTTTCTGATGACCTCAACAAAACGGTCAAACTGTTCATCCACCTTTGGCTTCTTGTTTCGGTGTGGGAACGGCATGAAGTTGGTGTCTTGGAATTCTATTGCCTCCCCACCGGCTGCCTTTGGTTCGTCGTGTTCCTTCTCTTGGGTGTTAGAAGGGCCTTCTTCTTCTTGTTCAATTCTGTTCTTCTTACCTGCATGGTTAGGATATGGCGGATCCCGAGTGGACTTTCCTCCCCTCGTGGTAACCGCATTAACATTTTCTAAGGAAGCCTCGGGTTGCCCCGGGATCTTCCCAGAATTAGAGGCAGGAATAAGAGCAGCAAGCTGAGCAATTTGAGTTTCTATCATTTTATTAAAGCTCAGTTTATTTTTGAATGCAGAGGAAAAACCTTCTAACTGTGAATTTATATTTTCTAGAACTTTATCATTGGCAGCAAACTTTTTATTGATTGATTCGTTAATTTTAGCTTGGCCAAAAACTAAGTCTTTCAAGGAATGCTGATTATTGTTAAAGCCAGAAAAATTGTTACCTCCTTGATAGGATGGTCGGTTTTGATTATATCCTTGGCCTCCATTTGGACGGTACCCATTGTTGTTGTTCATGTAGAACGCATCTTCTTGGGTGTGGGGGCAATTCTTCCCCATATGGCCTGTGTCCCCGCATTCCTCACACGTCATGCGTGAGTCCAATGCACGAACACTGCCATTCGAGTTGTGTTCATCCAAGCGCTTCATGAGGAGGTCAAGTTTGGCGGATAACATGTCCACCTCCTTGACAGGGTGAATGCCTTTTGAGCGTGTTTGGAGTCAATCGTCACTCCACCCTTGATTTGAAACCATCTTCTCTATGAGCTCTTTTGCTTGAGCCACGGTCATGGAGAAGAAAGCTCCACCAGCAGCGGCATCCATATGTCCACGGGCTGTTGATGTCAACCCGTTGTAGAAGTGTTGAAGAACGAGCCATTCTTCCATCCCATGGTGTGGGCAGGCAGATATGTATTCTTGGAACCTCTCCCACGCCTCGGGTATGGATTCATTTGTTGCTTGCTGGAAGCTTGAGATTCTTCCACGAAGGGCATTGGTTTTGCCCATCGGGAAAAACTTAGCGAGGAACTCTGTACAACATTTGTTCCAAGTGTCAATGCTTGCACGGTTGTTGTAGAACCATTGTTTCGCCTTCCCAAGGAGGGAGAGGGGAAACAGGCGGAGTTTGATGGCATCTCCGGTTGTGGCTGATGTGTTGCATATCTCTAGGAACTGTTGAAGGTGAGTGTTGGCGTCCTCGTGGGCCTTCCCACAAAAGGGTATGGCCTGCACCATAGTGATGAGGCTGGACTTGATGTCGAGTCCTTCGTCACCCACGTCGACAGTGGGTCCAACGGGCACATTGGCGACGGAGGGCGCGGAGTACTCACGAAGGGTCCTGTTAGCCATGTTTGTTGAAGTTGATGGTGCGGAAGATGCGGGTTCGCTTCTCGTGAGTTCTTGAGGGGAGACGATGACGCGAGGTCGAATCTTCCTCACAAGTGACTCGGGATTGTCAACGAAGTTTTGCGGCAAGTCGAATCCACGCATACACTATCCTGTTTTCACATCAAAGAGAAAACAGGTCAAGGTTAGCCTGCATGGGCAATGGTTAGATCATATCAAGAGTAATCATGAACAATCATCGTATTCTTATTAACCAATGTCTTCCCCGGCAACGGCGCCAGAAATGCTTGTTGGCGTCTCTTACGGTCACGCAGAAAATACACGACCGCGGGAGACGCCGGGGGTTATGGTTTGAGTCACTTGCACTATTAACCAAATAATCCACGTCTAGTAACAAGTACTAGATATGTATTATAAGGTTTATCATGCTAATTGAATATCCGCAAGCGGACGGATAACCCGTTGTAGCATTTCACCCGAGAGTATTCCAAGGGTATCGTATTTATATTTTCCCAAGGGAAGACATGGTTGACAAGAGTACATATGTTCATGGTGTTACAAATGATAGATGATATAACCACATTCCAAAGCAGGGGTAAGGTTCAATAGTTGAGGATAGTGTGACACACACAAAGGTATCCCACTCTCTCTAATAAAAGGCGAGAGACAATTCTAAGCAATGCTAAGTTAGACTAGTGAGCTACTACTCCTAAAGTACAACATTCATAGAGCGTGCAAGGCCTCTACCTATCATCTAAGATCATGCAAGCGCAAGCAAGCGTCTTATGTCTAGGCAACTTCGGGAGGTCCGGCATACGCAGGGTCTGCCCCGCGACTCCGGCGCATTTACATACTCCTATGCCGTGCCCGAACGTGGAGGGTTCCTTTGGATGGACAGGGCTGTCACTTCCTGCCACCTACCTCTACAAACCATGGAACACGCACATACTCAAGGGTGGAGAGACAACCCCAGCACCATGCCGGCGTCACTAACCACAACTCTAGATCCCTCGAGGCACCCCCAACCCTTCGGATCGACGGGGTGATAAATCTAGAGCACCTTTGCAGGACAGAGAGCCCGATGCCAAAACATAAGAACAACTAGCCTAACTAGCATGAATTAAACAAAAGGATCAAAGCAAGCACTAAGTTATGCATAAGCGTTCGTCGCTCAAGAACGAGCGACGAACGACGATCAATTAAGTACGTGCAAGAATAATCGATAATCAAGCATGAACGAACAAGGAACGCTCGATGTATGTTTACTAGCGATCATCGATGAACGATGAACGAACGATGAACAAACATGAACGAGCGATGAACAAACATGAACGAACGATGAACATTCATGCAGGATCATGATCAAACTACTAAGCACATAACAACTATACGAACGAATGTATTCCATTAGACGAAGAACAAGTCTTACAAAGAGAGGATACAAGAGCTATACCCAATTCTCCACAAGACCTTGGGAGCAATGAGGCAGCCTACTACTCAGCCTAGCACTACCTAGAAGAGTCTCTAGCTCTAGCGTGAGGAGAGGAGGGAATGATCCTTGTGTTGTGGTGTGTGTGTGTGTGTGTGTGTTTCCTCCAGGAGGGGGGGTACCCCTTTATTTATAGTCTTGAAGGTCGGTTTCTGGAGGCGGTTCCTGAGGTCGGTGGCATTTAATGCAGGGGGAACCGACCTCCAGAGGTCGGTTACAAACCACCATAAAAAGATGGGCCCGGGGGGCCACCCTGCCAGGTCGGCCGACCTGGCCAAGGGGGGTCGGCCGACCTGTGCCTGGCCCCACCTGGGCTGGGCTTTGGCAGGTGGCTCCCCCTCAGGGTCTTCTTCTCTGGTCCAGGTGCATTAGGCCTTGGTTGTGTTGGACTTTGACGATATTTGGCCTTTTGTCTTGGAGTTGTATTCCCGCGGCGAACGTCGAGTTTGTAAAAGTGTTGTTTCGTCGCCTTGGGGCATGGTTTCACCTGGATTTCTCCCTTATTCCACCTGCACACTAAAATCTAGAGGTACATGTGGAAATAAATTATTTCTAAATAAAATGCGTGTAAGAAATGTCCAATCCTTCTTATTTATTGAGCTAGTTGACGGTTGAAATTGGTCTGTAACGACCGTCAACAACAAGTTTCCAACGGCTGTGACTACAGGGTCAGGTCATTTAACGGTTATGACGTCAACGGATATCGCTTTCACACAACAAGCTACGTGGAGAGTCGTCCCAATCGACGAACTACAAATACGGGAGATTTTACGCCCGGCGATGATGGCGTCGAGTATTATGGAAGAATCGAAAAGATATACGAATTAGATTTTCCGGGTTGCAAACCTCTTAATCCTGTCATTTTTAAATGCCATTGGTTTGACCCGGATGCAGTGAGACGGACTCCTAATCTTGGGCTAGTCGAAATTCGACAGTCAACCGTCTTACCAGGAGACGATCTCTATATCGTGGCTACTCAGGCCACGCAAGTTTATTATCTCTCATACCCGTGCCAAACCGACGAACGTCTCCAAGGTTGGGATGTTGTGTACAAGGTATCGCCACACGGTAAACTACCTGTCCCAAACGATGCCGATTACACCATAGACCCAAACTCATATGAGGAAGATGACTTCTTTCAAGACAATGGGCTGGAAGAGAGTTTTGTGATAGACTTAACTGAAGTGTTCGAAATGGATGTAGACAATGAGGACATTGGAGATGAGGTTGATAATGCGAAGGACTTACAACTTCTTGAGCGATTACATCTAGATAGTGATGATGACATTCCTCCTCCTTCGGAGAACCGACATGATTATGTCGACATGCACGATATTGATGATGAGACTAATGATCCACCTATTATCGACGATGATGATTATTTCTGATACATGTATGATCCGTACTAATTAGATTTCGGTTACCCTTTTTCTTTATTTATAATACTATGTTATCTTTTTTAAAATATACTGATTTGTTGAATTGTTTTAATTGCAGGTGATTGGAGAACGATGGTGGGCGGCGTAGGCAAAGCTGTGACCAAAGCTGTGACGAGGTCCTTGTCCTTTTTTTACCAAGATGAGGCTGAGGGTAGTCGGCGGAGAGGTGCAAGCAAGGGTGGAGGGAGAGGTGGAGGGCGAGGTGGAGGGAGAGGTGGGAGAAGTGGGCGAGGTGGAGGCAGAGGTGTAGGGAGAGGTGGAGGGAGAGGTGGAGCGAGGTCACCGTCGCCTGAGCACGAGGTGGAGCAGCAGTCTCAGTCGTTTGAGGAGGAGGTGGAGGAGCGCGAGGACGGGGAGGAGCGCGAGGACAGCGAGGGGGACGATGAGGAGGGCGAGGACGAGGAGCGGGAGCACGGCGAGGACGAGGAGCAGGAGCACAGCGAGGACGAGGAGGTGCAGGGCCAGGCCCAGGGACCTCGTCGGCGAGGGTCGTCGACCTTGCCGAAGCGACCGATACCTTTGGACCGTCGTCCGATAGTTCGCCCTGTCCCTCCCCGGTAAGTTGCTTTAGATGTTACCAATACACTTTCATTTCATTTGTTTTAAATAACAATTGATACTAACACTTTATCTTAATGATTTTGGCAGGTCATGGACTCCTCCCGTTGGGGGTTCTCACAGACGCAAGGTCAACGGCATCCTGGGTATTTTGTGCAAGCAACACTACCCTGGATTGGTGCAGCTTCCGGAGGGATTAGAGGTTGCCGACACGTTTGACCACTATGCCGCCGTGAACGACGTGGAGGATTGAGATGGCAGGAAGTTCAACAACAAGATGGAGCAGGTGATCAACGAGATGCTGGTAACTCTTCCTCACTACTACATTGCTCAACACATGGCATTTTATTCATCATTCTTGAAATAACAGTTTCAAGTACCGCGTTTGTATGCAGGATTTCTACAGAATTGAAGAAGGATACGAGGACTCGGCGCGGCAGGTGGCACGTACAGCGTGTCACAAACTTGTGAAGGACATGATGTACGAGTCGCGCAACCAGGCCATCATTGATTTGAAGACTGCCATGGATGTGCAGGTTAACAGAAAGGAGGCAGTAAGGATTTTCCCGACGAAGGAAGAATACTTGGCGGTAAATATAGAACAAGCTTTAATGAGATTAACTATGTTTTATTTCACCTTCTTATGTGTCATATGCTTGATGACGTGCAGGCGACTCCGTGGTGGATGGCACCGCATAGCGACTGATGGGAGGCCTTGGTGGACAAGTGGTGCGCTGAGAACTGGGCTGCGACGCACGAGGCTTGCCGACAGCGTCGGTTGTTGATGCAAGGTCCATCACACCATCAAGGCAGTCTTAGCCTCAACGAGTATGCGGCAAAATACGTATGTCAAATCATTTCTTCACTCTAACTCTCAATAACGCATAATTTCTAATCATGTTTCTTTTCTCAGTCGGAGGCTCATGGTGGTCAGCCTATCAACACCTTCGAGGCTTTTGCTTTGTCCCACAAGGGCAAGGCGTCGGCGGCGATCCACTACAACCCGGAGGACCCGCTCGAGGCGTACAGCAATCCGACCGCCTATAGCCGCCTCAGTTCATACTCAGAGGTGGCAAAGGAGGTCTATGGGCAAGACTACGATCCGAGGTCACATGACCTCGATGGAGAAGTCGTGATGAGGGCGGGAAAAGGCAGGAAGCATGGGCGGTACTATCTTGGTGACAGCGTCATCGACACGGCAAGTACTCCCACGCTCTCCCAGATTCGAGCACGGACTGTTAGCGGTGGCCCGAGCATACGCGAACGACCGACCGCTACACAAGCCCTCCAGGTTATTACTGTTACATTCCTTGTTCGTTTAATTTTTTCATTTGATTCAATATTGCACTCGAGTTTAACATTTGATTCAATATTGCAGGCTCAGCTTGACGAAGAGAGGGCCAGACGGGAGCAGCTCGAGGCGCCTTTGGCGCAGCAGGTGCAGGAGCAGGTGCAGGCGCAGGTGCACGCACCTGTGCAAGCGCTTACATAGGAGATGTTCTCCTTCTTTCGGGCTCAATTCGAGGCGATAGGTCACCCCCTGCCGCCACATCCGACATGGGCTCCTCGTCCTCCTGATTCTTCTCCGGTGAGTCTCTTGGCAACCTTACACATTTTAGAGACTTAGAAAACATAGACAAACTTAGAGACTTCGAAAATCTAGAGACTTAGAAAACATAGAGACTTAGAAAACTTAGTTGTGCTATACATATTGTATCACAAATGTTATGTCTTCCTTTGTGCAGCCGATGCCTGGGTCAGCGGGGTCGAATGCTGGGGCTGGGGCTGCGCCTGTGCAAGATGTGGATTTATCGGCAGTTCGAAATCTTTTCCCAAATGTACCCCCACCCTTTGATCCATGATTTCTGTTTTGTGGACTATATGTATCGCTTGTGAGTGTTTGTGAACTATTTGTGGACAACTTGTGCACTTGTAAGCATCTGTGGACTATGTGTATATTAGTTGTTGAATTGTGGACTGTTTGAGGATTTGGATGTGGCTATGGTTGTGAAATAGATGCATATTGTCATATATATATAATGCCTGTGTGTTTGTCAATTGGATTTGTCAAAAAAACAAATAAAAATAGTTCTGAAAAATAACTTTCCCGAGTGTAAATGCACAGACACTCGGGAAAGGGCGTGGGCTTTCCCGAGTGCATATGCACAGACACTCGGGAAAGGGGGGTGCTTTTCCCGAGTGTAATATAAATTACACTCGGGAAAAGGGGGGGGATTTCCCGAGTGCAATTCAAATTACACTCGGGAAAAGGGGGGGATTTCCCGAGTGCAATTCAAATTACACTCGGGAAAAGGGGGGGATTTCCCGAGTGCAATTCAAATTACACTCGGGAAAGGGGGGGTCGCCGTCAGTTCGCCGTCTGTTAGGTTTTTGTTCTACGAGTGTTGGTTTAACACTCGGGAAAGCCTTTCCCGAGTGCCCGAAAAAAGACACTCGGGAAAGGTGGCATTCCCCGTGTACAGTTACGCCGAGTGAGCTACACTCGGGAAAGGTTTTCCCGAGTGTTTTTGGGCTTTTCCCGAGTGCCCTGGACACTCGGGAAAAGTGGGGATCCTGGTAGTGAATCACGCTTAAAGGCATCATTACTACATAATATAAACTTTCCTCTTGCGGCTTCATGTCCAATCTCTTATGGTACTTACATTACAGCCTATCGCAATATTTTCCATCTGTTTTTGCAGGCTGATGTGGACCATTGCAAGTGGCATGTTTTGTCTCATTTGTATTTATGTTTTATCTACTCACTCCAATGGTACATACCTCCATCACGGTACTTGATCTTTTTCCAAACCAAAAGAAACAAAACAATGCAGCTTTGATACTGCCTTTTCTTCTCGCATATATTTTCTGTGGTGCTTAGAATGTTGTCTTCAAAGGTATTTTTAGTAATTTGGCTTAAAAGCATCATTATGATTGAACAAACTGAGCTATCTTATTTTCTCTTGCTGCTTCGTAATTCCTCTCCTGTCATACTAGCATCTGTTATAAACTTATAATCCTTCATAATAACTTTTCAGTTTTTTGGCAGGCTGCTATGAACCATTAGTTTGAGCCTGATAGACATGCTGATCCTTACCTGTTATGTTTTGTGAAGGTATGCAGTGCATGAATAACAATGCTACCAGCTGACATTATATATGTGCTTGCTTCCATTTTTCTTCTTTTTTGGACCATGCAGTATCCCATATTGTGCATTGTTTGCTACCAAGAGACACTTCCGATTGCTAGATTGGATCAGAAAAAGCGCTTTTTATTTTTGTTCTTGGTTATAAATATCCTATTCACTGTTGGTGATTATTTGGCGCTCCTTTGGAACTGTGGTAAGGAAAATGGTGCCATTTCGCTATTGACTGTTTAGTTGATTTGACATAAAAGAAGGAAATGAGTGATGTGGCTGTTAATAATGAATTTTAGCTAACGTATGACATGGTTTGAGGTTCAGTGTTTTCCTGCAGTTTTGAAGTAATAATGCTTCATTTTATGGATAATGATTTTGTCGCTCTTTGAACCAGCTGTTGACGTTGTGGTCATCTTTGTTCGCATAAAGTTTTATCATAGTTAAAAAAAAAGAATGTGTGCCATAATTTAAATTCATGTCCTTAACTTTTTGTATAACCACATAACATTTAATAGTGCCCGCGGCAATGCGCGGGGCCCTCAACTAGTTTGTATTGATGAGGCTGGGGAATACAGTGCCTTATATAGGTAGTACAGTGGCGCAGGGGAGATCCTATCCATCCGGCTACGGTTACAAGCGAGTGGCGTGCATGCAGTCACGATCGAGCTAAAGACGTGGTCATGACAGTGCCAGTCGTGAGATCGAAATGGTCGGACGACTGAAGAACCGGTGTGCATGCATGCAGTCACATTGGTCTACACGAAAATGAGGACCACTTCTTCAGGCACGTGAGGACCTGCTCTACACGAAATTGGTAAACAAAAGATAAACATTGGGAAAATGAGGACCTGCTCTACACGAAAAAGATACATAATATTACATGTTCGATATCATAGATGTACTTTGGATGTGCCAATGGTCAAGGATCTTTTGGATGTGCCAATGGTCAAGGATCTTTGCTAAGTGCTGGACTTTGATCGAGCTTTTTAGGAAAATCCTAATGTGTGTTGAAATCGAATAGGATCTAAGAAGGCAAAAATAAAGAAAAAATTCATTATCTTTAATTTTTGTATTAAATAAAGGGTCCATATAAACATTTCATAAGAGTTATAACAAGACCTTAAATTTTCAGTACTAAAAGTATTACAAGAGTTTCATATAAAACATCCATCATTTTGCAATGAAGCTAACGCTTGCAGTTCTGGATGGGGCGCTACAACAAAAACCTTTTATAGAGACATTTTGTTAGAGACAACTTTCTAATTTGCCTCTATGTATATTGTAGAGGCATAGGCCTGGGACTTCGGTTAATACGGTTAATTCGGTGGAATGAAAATTCGGTTATAAGAAAATGCAAACCGAAATTAGTGTCAAAAATGCATTAACTGCTCATTTCGGTTTCGGTTAATTCGGTGCGGTTTTTGGTTTTCACCGAATCAACTGAAGTTTAGAACGGGAGAAGGAAAAATCGACATTGGAGTGGCCTGCCGCGGGCTCGACGAGCTGCCCTGCACCCTGCGCTGTTAGATAATCATATGCGGAAACGATTTCCCAAGAACACAAAATGCCAAATCACAAGATTGCAGAAAAGAGAACGACACGAGACACGATGTTTTTTAACGAGGTTCAGCGATGTGCCTACATCCTCGAGGCATGACTAGCAATACTAGCATCCAGCATCCAGGAGTACATGGCTTGGCTGCCCCTAAGGCACGCCGCTCTAGCCGCCGCTACCCCTTACCTACTACATCTGTTGTCGTTGCGGTTGCACAGGTGCTGCCTTCATATTTATGGGCCCGGAATACAAGTCCAACACAATCTCTATTCCTACACCTAATACAACTCAAGTTCTAATTGCAACCGACTTGTGTACACATATTCGACACAAATACAACAAACTCCACCTTGACGAATATTGCACGCCATCTTGAAGTTGTCCATGCGCGAACCTCCGTGTACACGGACTTGAGTCGTCTCCTCCACTGCTCACTTCGAACAGCCCGGCAAGGCCGCCTCGCCGCCAGGACTAAACACAGCAACACCTGCAGTTCCATCCTCCATGACTCCACCTTTTAGCTTATAGTGATTAATATCTGACCTCTCGCCTATCATCACAGTCTTGCCATTCTACATCACCCTTAAGGTCTTCCTATCTGGCGCCGTCTAATACAACCAACCTTTCTCATGCAGAACTCCAAACGAGATAAGATTCTTTCTCAATTCCGGAACATGCCGCATATCCTCGAGTAGCACCTCCTGCCCATCATACATTGAAAACTTAATGTTGCCAACTCCCATGATACAGTGTCTTGTATCATCTTCCAAGTGAGCAAAACCAAAATCACCCTCAACATATGAAGAGAACCACTCCTTCCGATATGTAGCATGATAGGAACTTGCAGAATCGAGCAACCACGCTACTCCGAAAGACTTCTCACTCGATAGAACAAGAACGTCACCATCGCTATCCGAGTCATCCTTATTGGAAACCACAAAATTTGCCACGTCCTTCCTCTTCAGTTCTGGACAATCCCTCCTCAATGTCCCCACTCCTTGCACTTATAGCACTATGGCCTTTTATTCTTCTTCTTCTTCTTCTCAGCCTCCCTTCCTCGATCACTCCTGACCATAAAAGCACCTCCAGCAGAACTAGCATCACTAGAATTGTTCTTCCTCCTTTGATCCTGAGCAAGCAACGCCGTAGTGACATCATCCACCTTAATCTCGCTCTTGCCATACGTCAGTGTAGTGACCAAGTGCTCATAGGAACTCGGCAACGAACAAAGAAGAATCATACCTTGTCTTCATCATCAAGCTTCACATCCACCTTCACAAGGTCGGTCACAACTTGATTAAAGACATTGATATGCTCAGCAAGATCTGACCCTTCCTGCATCTTCAGCCCATATAACCTTTGCTTCAAATACAGCTTCTAAGTCAATGTCTTGGACATGAACTGATTGTCCAACTTATCCCAAATTTTCTTCGGTGACGTCTCCTCCATGACATGGTACATGATTTGATCAGAGAGACACAGCCTGATAGTTGCCGCTGCTTGTTCCTGCATCTCATCCCACTTCTCATCATCTACCTTGGCCGGCCTTGTCCCATTGAGTGCCTTCAGGATCCCTTGTTGCGCCAACAAGTCCTTCACTCTTGTTTGCCAAAGCCCGAAGTTGCCAGTCCCGTCAAACTTTGTCACCTCAAATTTGGACGCCATCGACGCCATCCGCCTGTTGCAACGGACCGCCGAAAGAACCACCTGCCCTTGCAAACCACTCGCCGAAACCGCGTACCTCCTGCACACTCGTGAGCACAAGCACGTATCCTGAATACGCCCGCTGCGTACTCCCACGTCTTGCCTAGACGCACTGCACTGCCGTACACCACTGTGCACAGCCCGCCGCTCTCGAGCCCCGTCAACCTTCACGCCGCTTGCACACGACGAAGTCAACCCAACTCGATCGCTGCTACCCGCTGTTCGCCGTCAACCGCCGCAAGCTTCGGTTCACGAACAATGTCGATTGCCTTCTGTGCAATCTCCGTAGACTCTCCCTGTGTTTTATTTGGAGCTGGACCGAGAGACGCACCGAGTCCAAACAGATACGGACTCCACCTGCCGCCCCTGCCTTGATTGCCACGCGAAACAGAGCCGATCTCAAAGAGAATCCAGCCTGCATGCAAACGATTTGTTTTCTTTAATCAAAAGCATATGAGCCCACCCTGTCTCCCATGAATCAGACACCCACGCATGCATTGCACTCGAATTTCCATCGCATGCACACGTACACGCCTCCGACTCCAACTTCAGTTCGCACACTAGTCGACCATAACCCGAACACCTGTTCGCACACGAGTCGACGCGATCCCACCGCATGCAGCCTCCTGCGACACCTGTTCTCTCACGCGGCGACATATCCTCCACGGACTCCCAGCTGGCTCTCGCACCGAAACGCACCGTGTGCCCTGGGCACTCCGTGCAGCCTGCCGCTACCAACTCGCCGACTCCGGTACCACGCGCCTACGCCGTCATCGCACGACACCAGAACAAAACTGCTCCAAAAACACGCGGAGTCCACCGTGGCCTTCGCCATCATTGTTATTGCTCCACCTTGAACACATAACAACCGCTACGATTTGTACTAACCGCCAGCTAGCCAAACCGCGAGTCGAAGCCGCCGCCCGCGATGTCTTCCGGCTGCACCGTTGAACTTGGCCATCACGTCTGATCGGCCCCTATCGAATAGCAGCCACCAGCCACCATCAACATGATCTTCACGTCTGGACGGATCCCCGTTGATGCAGCTCATCAGATGGTTCGAGCCGCCATGCTCGAAGTGTCCAACTCCACCGATCGAGTCGTCGATCGCCGCCATGCTCCACCTTGCGCCATGTCCCTCCCCGGACATCTCGTGGAAGCTTTGCGCGGTGTGAAACATACCATCATGCCTCCCGTGATCTTCTCCCGTGAATCTAGCTCTGATACCACTTGTTAGATAATCATATGCGGAAGTGATTTTCCAAGAATACAAAACGTCAAATCACAAGATCACAGAAAAGAGAACGACACGAGACACGATGTTTTTTAACGAGGTTCAGCGATGTGCCTACATCCTCGGGGCATGACTACGGGCGCTCCTCCGCATCAATACCGTAGCAATACCAGCATCCAGGAGTACATGGCTTGGCTGCCCCTAAAGCACGCCGCCCTAGCCGCCGCTACCCCTTGCCTACTATATCTGTTGTCGTTGCGGTTGCACAGGTGCTGCCCTCATATTTACAGGCCCGGGAATACAAGTCCAACACAAACTCTATTCCTACACCTAATACAACTCAAGTCCTAATTGCAACCGACTTGTGTACACATATTCGACACAATTACAACATGCGCACCATCCCAACCAGCCGCCGAAGACGGTACGCCTCGGAAAGCCCCATTGCCATAGGCCGCACGCCGGCGAGACGCCCCGTCGCGCCGCCGCCACTGCAGGCTGCAAGCCACTGCACCGCCAAGCCGAAGCGGCAAATCCCGCTCGTCCGCTCGTGCTAGCGTCGTCCTAGCATCGAGCTTGCTTGCTCATCTGGTGCCGAAGCAACAAATCAAGGAGCGACGGCGGCGTCCTTGCTCGGGCCACGGGACATCACGTGAGAGCCTGCAGCGGGCAGCACACCACGCATCAGGCAGGTATCTACCCATCACTTGGGCCAACTGGGCTGGGAGGCTAAGTTAGGATTTTGTAACTGGGCCTATTCGGTCTATTCGGCCCATTCGGTTAACTGGTGCCATAAACCAAACAGTAGCCGATTAACCGGAGTCCGCAAATTTGGAAACCGAAATAAAAACCGAACACCGATTTAACTGAGAATTTCGGTCATTTCAGTTTGGTTCGGTCGGGTTAACCGAATCTCGGTTAACCGGTCCCAGGCCTATAGAGGCATATTTTTGTGACATCTTTGTATGAATTCAATCCGAATTCAAATTTGTATGAATTCAACCCGAATTCAAACGGCAGACGTCTGAAATTGAAAAATCCGATTGACGATCCTTTTGAGATTTACTAGCATTTTGCCCGTACGTTGCTACGTGTTATAAGAGCAACTCCAGCAGTCTCCCAATCCCCCTCCTAATAGGAAAATAACTGCCATATTGGGAGTTTGGGGAGGCAAAACTAGCTCCAGCAGTCTCCCAAAAAGCTCCCCACTTTTCCTTCCCTCCCCAAAAACAGCCCTTCCTTCCCACTATAGTGGGAGCCTCCCCCCCCCCCCCCTCCCCCCCCCTCCCAATACAGTTTTTGGCGCGCGAACTCCCCCTTCCCCTTCCCGCTCGCGCCGCCCCGCCATCACCTCGTCGGAGGTCCATGCCCCCATCGCCCCCGCCATCGCGGTGACAAGACATAGCCGCGCCGTGGTCCACTGGGCCCTATTGACCCGGATTTGGCATCCCTGCTGCCCAAATCGATGCCAAATCTGGTGTCAAATCACGGCGGTGGCCCCCTTCCCTAGTGGCGCGACGGCGAGCTGCCTCTCCCAGGCCGCGCGGCGACGACGGGATGCCACCAAGGCCTGACCCCTCCCTGCCCGTCCACTCACCGCCAGAGCATCGCCGAATGCCGGAGCACTGCCTCCAGCCACCCCCTCGCCGTGGTGCGCCGCCTCATCCAGGATCTCGCCGTGGCAGCACTCGAACGCGACGCTTCATCTCCCATTGCTCATCTTCTTCGCCGTGCCTAGGTCTGGGCGTGGTGGAAGAGGGGCAGCCTCAGGAGCTCGCGTGTGTGGCCATGGAGATGGAACCTCGCTCGTGATGAAGGGGATAGGAGGAGGCCCCACGCGTAAGTGAGAAGAAAGAGAGAAAGAAAGAAAAGGGACCCCACATGTCAGGTTATTGGGAGCTTAGTTATTGGGAGACTGCTAGAGCTGTCCCTCCCAATATCCTGAAAATTCTATTGGGAGCCTCCCAATAGATGATATTGGGAGGCAGATTATTGGGAGACTGCTGGAGTTGCTCTAAACCAAATAAGTTTATTAGTAAAGAAAGTAATAAATATTTTTAAAAATGATTGTATAATATTTGCTTCTAATTTTTACCTCTAACATATTTTATTAATAGAATTTAATAGTTTGTATTAATATTTTGTACCCATCTATATAAGTAATTTTATTTTTTGCATTTTAATGAAAAGTATTAGATAAATTTTCACTTCAATAAATATATTGATATTGATGGGTATTTTTCATAGCAAAAAGAAAAGATATTAAGAGCTATTTTTTTTGCTTTCTATTTTCTGTTCCTTTCTCACGGCAATTTCACTGATGGCACCATGCCTATGAAAAAAGAAATTTAAGAAAAGGAAAAGGAAAAAGGCAGCTTCTACACTCTACCCCTGAGCACATGTGGGAATGTGAGAAAGGTGATTATGTAGTCATAAGAGGAAGCAATTCGAATCCTACAAAAATGATTAATTATGCATGATGACCTACAAGGAAGGGATATCTTGTATAGTCTCATATAACGTATGAAGTGCATAAAAATAGCAAAATATATTTGATTCAGATGACTTGCATAATTAATATAAATTTATTTTAAGACCAAATCTTTTGTTTGAGCACCGGTTTTTAGACATTCTTTATTAATTTGTTTATTTGCTGTCACGTAACCAAAGTAGTCACATGTAACCGATTTTATTGTATTGAAAAATCTTGTTGAATTTGTTTACATGTAGCCAAAATGTGTGCACGTAACAGAACCAAACAAAATGTCTCACCGGGACTCACCTTCAAGCCTCCGCATGCGCACAGGAAAAGAAGAAGAAAAACACCGATGATGGGAATCAAACCCGAGCTGGAGGGGAGGAAACCGAACAGCTCTACCACCAGACTACACTTGCTACTTTGTGATAGCTGATGCTTCTTCCTTTTTATTATTACAAAATAAACTCGGATAGCAAATCCGATTTGAATACAAACAGAATCTGCAAACTGAATAATTAGGCTGAAAAGTTCAGGCTGACAACCCTTTACTGACTTATTAAGTAAAAATAAAGTAGAGATTGTGGCTGTATAGGAATTTGGGAGATTGCGATGGATAGTTTGGCAAAGAACAGGGTAGCAAGAAAACGATCCGAGATTTGGGCCAGGGTCTTTGTATTTTGTTGCTTGGCTGAGGTGGGCAAAAGAGCCATCATTGTGTACGTGGGTTACAGAGTTTGGCGAGCTTTAACGAGCTGTTCGAGCTCGGCTCGCTAAGGATCCCGAGCTTGGAAACAGGCTTGAGCTCGGCTCGATTTTTTGACGAGCCGATCTCGAACCGAGCCTACTATGAGCCAAGCCCGAGTAGCTTGTCGAGCTCGAGCTATTTTTTCAGCCTTAATCACATCATATTATTCCACTACCTGTCATCGCGGTAGTGGATCATATCATCACACTATCTGCCATTTGCGGTAGTGCATCATATCACATTTCGCTACTTGCCATTTGCAGTAGCGTCTTTTTCACTACATGCCATTTGCTGTACTGACATACTATCTCATTGCTTGCCATTTGCAGCAGTGATTCTCTCTTTTTTTTGGGGGGGGGGGGGGGGGGGGGGGGGGGTTCAAATGAAATGCTATTGCATTTGAGGGGGGTGTTAGAGATATAGTAGTAGTTGTATAGGACCATAATGTAGAGTCCTTATCATATTCTAGTATTGAGTCATGTAGCCCCTATATATTGCCCCCTATGGGATTTTTATCAATACACAAATTATATATTCATTACACGTGGGACCGGTTGTTGTCCATGGACACCGACCGGAGCACGGGGAGATTTCTTGAAATGTTCTCCGGAGTGATGCCGCTGAGGTTGTTCCATTGGATGTTAATGCCCTACAGAGACAAAATGTTCCATATTTGTGCGGTGCCACGACACAGAAGACCCCCGATCAGATACAGAAGTGGCTGGATGTATTCCACAAGTCCAGCGAGTCAACGAAGCGCAGCATGGACTTGACGGAAAGGAGCACGACCTCATTGGCGGTGGCGTTGCTGCCACCACTGCTCTCCAGAGAAGGAGGCGCCGGGCGCGCGAGGGTGGGGGCAGAGTCACAGCCATGAGGCCCACAGGATGAAGCACATCGTCGCTGTTGCCGTCGCCACTGCAATGAGGAAATATAGCTACTACATGGTGTGCTTGAAGCCTGTGCCCAGTGCCGAGAGAGTCAGCCTCTAAGAATAATGAGAGACTTAAACATGGACCTCACTTCTTCTTTTTCTTTTTTTCTTTTTTTGCAAGAGCTAGCTGCTATCTCTTTAGCTGACCCTATCATTGGAGACGCTCTAAGTCATTGCTCTTGTACAATTAATGCTTCAAAGTTTTCTCCAAGAAAGACTAATGTCAGTTTGTATCAGACTTAACATTTGAAATGATGAAATGGATATTATATGCATTTCCTCTAAAAGCTTCGTAATATTTTTAATAATAATTAAAGATATGAAGATTTTATTGCTATTAATGCGGAGTCTTTGAAAAAAACCTCCAATTAGTAAATATAAGACTGTTCTTAAATTGTTAAAATTGGCTTTTTGAAGTATGTTGACCGTTCGTTTTATTCAAAGTATTAGCTTAAATATACAAAAATATATGTTATGTTACAAAATTTATTTAGTGGTAAAACTAATCAAAACAAAAGTTATGATAGTTCTTAATTTTTTTTTTTTGAATAAGATGAATGGTCAAATATAACAAAAAAAAGTCAACGGTAACAATAATTTTAAAACGAAGAGGACCGGAGTAGATATACTGGTATTGGCCACCGTAAAACTCCAAAACAAAAGAGAGAAAAACAACAAGTCTATTATTTCATTTCGTGTAGTAAAGCAAAGGTTACAAGCCCCAACTGCATGGCAAGCAGTGAAACGGAAGTAAATTTCAGAAATTAAAGCAAGAATGAAAAAGGCAGGAAATAGATAAGGTAATACGATCAAGTGTGCGGATCAGAAACGAAACCCAGCAAACTAATAATTGATCGAGACAACACACGGAAACAAGTCGCACTTATTGGTTTTTTGCTCCTTCTTGCCCTCCGCAAAGTCTCTGTTTGAGCTCTTCTTCTTCTTGCTCTCTGTCAAGTCTGAGGTTGCGCTCTTTGACAAGCGTTCGTGCGAATTTCTTGAGCTCTGCATCATTTGTGTGCTCTGCATGATCTGTTTGCTCAGCATCATCTGCTTGCTCTGGATCATCTGCTTTGTTATCGGATTTCGGTTGCCGTGCCCATTTCTTGTCTTCAAACCTCACCCGCATCACTGGCTTGTCGAGCACGTCCTTGCCGACCTTTATCAGCTTTTTCCTATTCTCCCCAGTCGCGTCATCTAGCGACACGTCATAATCGCCGGGCTAGCATATAGGAAGGAGTAGAGGAGACGTCGATCACTTGGGCAATACATAAATAAAAATTACGAGAAGAAAAATAATTGAATTAAAGATTCAGGCTTCCGTACGTGTGCCCCGGCCATCGCGACAGGTATACGTACGTACCTCAGGATTGATGCGGAGGTAATTGTCTTGGCATTTGTGAAGATGAAAGAGGTACCCGGTGTTCAAGCTGATCAAGGAGGCGTTGGCGCTGAAGAGGATGTCCAGGAGCGGTGTGTGCCCGTCTTTGTAGTTGTAGATCCAGCCTATGATGCCCCACCGAGCACATTCCTCCGCTTCGTAGCTTTGCTTGGCAGAACCGGTGCCGATGGAGATGACCAAGCCTTTATTGAAGTCAAACGGCTTGGGATTGTCGATGTCAGCATGGAAGTCCGAATTTACAGGATTTTTGTTCTCCACCTCCTTCATGATCCACCATAGGGCATCCAGGGTGGGGTTGTTGGCGGCCACACCGCCGTCCACAAGGTTGTGCTTTTTACTGCCATGCAGAAACCCGTGCGCCGGGAAGTAGAGCGGCGCAGCCGTCGTGGCGATGCAGGCGTCTTCCAAGGATAGGTTTAACTTTGAGGTATCCCACGAGCCGAGATGCCTAACGCTCCCATCGTGTATGTCAACGGCAGGCACCATAATCCTGGTGACGGTTTTGACTAGTGTGATGCCCTTCATTTCTCTCTTGATTGCGTCACGCAGGGCTACGCCGTCGTACTTTGGCCTAAACAACATCCGTAGCAGGCCCCTGCATGCCAAGAAAGCAAAGAAATCATATATTACTCGGTTCAATTGGGAAGAAGATGACCGTCGTCGGTTCAATTTAGATCATATATGTGTTTTCCCGTAGGCGGGGAAACAACCACTTTATGTTAGTGGACCAACCAAGACGACCGGCTAAAGATCTTAGGCCCCTCGTCCTCGTAGAACTTTGTGATCTCCTCAGCTTTCTTTGGCCGCTGGACCCTGCTCTTCTTGTCTGGCGCCGCCAACATGGCCGCGATGAGCCCGCCCGTGCTAGTGCCCGATATTAGATCAAAATAGTCCGCTATCCGAGCATCATCATCACCATCAATTTCCTGCTCCCAAACATATATCCATGCTTCACGACGCAGTGGCACTATCGAATATGAAAGATAGTGCGTGGTTTAATTAATTACCTTGAGATGTTCCTCGAGGCGGGTGAGAACGACTGACGGGATGAGCCCGCGTATCCCACCACCGTCGATGCTCAGCACCATGATGTGCTCTCCGTACTTGGGCGGCGGGAGCCGTGGCCGTGACCCCGCCGGCAACTTATCGACATTGGTAATGGGGCGTGTTTGATCTGAAACCTGAGCCTGGCACCTTTTGCTGGGTACCAGATCGAGCCCTCGGTTTCCAAAACTGAACCCACCGAAGAGCTGCGAGGACACAGCAACGCCACCGGCCAGGACTAAACTGAACATGCCCTTTCTGTAATACCCTCACTTTCGAAGCCAAAAGGAAACAATTTAAAATGAAAGAAATAAATATGTAAAACTCAAAAGGAATAAAAATCACTCCAAATTTGAGTTTTTCCAAACTCTTACCTTGACACGAATTTTTCAAAATAAAATTTCACTAAAGTAATTCAAACTTAGATTTGAATTTGAAATTTTCCAAATAATAAAACCAGTGCTCAAGTGTTTGCTTTCATTTAAAAATATATTAAAAATTTGAAGCTTTTGAATTTACAACACATAAAATCAAAGTAGGATTAAATCACAAATTGATTTTATAAAATTTTGAATTTAAATCTGCATCAAAACTTCACCATATGCATTCATGTGTTTTATTTGGTTTGTTTTGAGGTTTTGATCAACTTTTGTTTTTGTTTGAATTTGAAATTCATTCAAATTCAATTTCCAGGGAAAATGAAAAGCCTTTCTCCTTTTCTTTTCCCTCTCGGGCCGAATTTCCCTTCTTCTTTCCTTCCAGCCCAGCCTCTCCGGCCCAGTCCCGCGGCCCAGCTCGCCCGCACGGCCCGCTCACCCTCTGCCACTGACAGGCGGGACCCGCCTGTCAGCTTCATCCCCTCCACGCGGCGCGCCGCCGCGCCGGCCCCTACCTCCGACCGAGACCCGCGCCCGCCGCCGCCGTCCCCGCTGCCGTGCCGCCGCGCCACCGCCTTACTGTTGCCCCGCTCCTCCTTAAATAAGCGCCGGACCCCTCCCCGAGCCTCGTTTCCCCATTTCCCTCCTCCTCCTCTCTCTCTCTCTTTTCTCTCTCCGGCAAGCCCCTCCGGCGAACCTCCCTACCGCCGTGAGCGCGTCCCCCTTCCCCTCTCTTCTTCACCGAGCCCCCACGCGACGTGCGCCACCTCGGTCTGCCCTCCTTCCGCGCAGCCGCATCTCCGACAGGGAGATCGACGACGAGCTCGAGTCGCCGTCGACCTCGCCTCGACGCCGCCCTCCTCCTGGCATTTCCCCGCGCCGCCAAGCACTTGGTGAGGCTCCTCGAGCCACCCTCTCCCTCACTCACCTCTCCTTTTCCTCCCTCTCCCGTCGCGCCTCAAATCCCCGTGAGAGCCGCCGCCATCACCAACTCCGACGAGGCCGCATCGACGCTCCGGCCATCCCCGTCGTCTACACGCAAGCCCTACAGCTTCCCCGTCCCGTCCTCGTCCTCCACGACGAGCTCCCGACGCTCAGAACCCACCGTAGACGCCGCCGGTGAGGCCTCCGGCCACCCGCCGCCGCGCACGCGTCCTCGGTCCACCGTGGACCGGTGGACCGCCGCCGCGCCCCGGTCCACGGGTCCCATGGACCCATTCCACGGGATTTCCAATAGAAAAATAAAACGAAAATCAAAAGAAATTCCCAGCCCTGTACATTTTGCAGATAAGCCCCTGACCTTTTCAATAATCATGATTAAGCCCTGCATTTTTACAGAAAAGTACCTAACCTTTTCTGTAATTATGTTTTAGCCCCTATCTTTTTACACCTGGACCCCCAAACTTTTCTATAATTACATATTGGTCCCTAAAGCTTTCTGACCTTACAAACAAGTCCTTAAAACCTTTCTGTAATTACAAAAGAATCCTTTGTAATTACAAATAATTCCTCCAACCTTTAAATATTCATATCTTCTCAACCATAACTCCGTTTTGAGCGAATCTTGCGCTCACGGATTCGTAAAAACGCGTAGTACATCATGGTGCTACTATTGGAGTACTATCATTGACCTAGACACCATCAATGACCTAAAACCCCTCTAACCTACTATATCCTTTTTTTTATCGGCGATCGTGCGATGTCAAACTCGCATGTCCCGATTGTTGCTCACCCAAACCTAACCAATTCTGTGGAGCTAGTCGTCTAGTACTTCCTTCATGACGACATGCATCCCGCTCCATTTTTACACCGCATATTCATTCATTAATCCGCTAACGATAAATCGTTCATGCGGTATTGCTTCCAAACATCGTAACCTTTTATATTCCGAATTCGATTCCGAACTTAGCCTCGATCAATCCTCGTCCAATCAAGCTAAAACCTAACCCTGCCCCCAACACCTATTCCGATGTTATCACCAATTTCTTATCAAGCCCTATCGATATCCTTTTATTTGGGTATTATTTGAATAATTATTTTATCATTATTCTAATTGCCAATTCGCTCTTAATCTGTGACTTTGTAGATTTCTCTGCAAATCATGCATTCATGTCATGCATGATCACGAGCACGTACCACCGTCATGTGCTTAGCTCATGGCAAATAACTAATAGCTAATCTTAATAATATAATTAACCTAAGTAATTAATGTGGCACACCTTGCACCTTGTACAATTGCTGCATGAGCCTTCATGTGGGTTTCGGCCTACGTGAAGTCTCGAAGCATGCAAATGTACAAGAGACACGTACACACGCCGTCCACACCATCTCATGCACTCATGCATGTTCTTTTATAGAAATAATATAGAAGCTTGCATATTAGATATGCACGCAATCACCATCAATCAATCATATGCATCTCATCATCTTCACCCTAAAATAACTAATAAATGGAAAGCATCTGCATGACCATACACCATGTTCATATTAGAGAAGATAAACAACTAATAACTTGTCTAGGTGAATATGGCCCTTACAAGGCCAGGTATATCACCTATGACATATAATATGCCCTGCATTAAATATGCTGCATCCTGCATGCATCAAGCCTCATGATCTTCACTAAGGATTCTTTTGGTTCTTAATTGGAGTTCAATTGGATCTTATCTGGTTCTTTTCCGATCTTTATTTTCTTTTGCGGTAGTTTATTTATACGTAGTGTTTTATGCGTTAGTTTACGCAAGAAACAAGGAAGATCTAGAAGAACTCAAGCTTCGAGGAAGATCTAGAAGAGCTCAAGCTTCAAGAAGGATCTAGAAGACACAAGCTCCGAGGAAAGACTTGAAGACATCGACATCGACAAGAGCTCGAAGACCTAGAACTCGAAGATTAGGAAAGCGTTTGTCAGGCAAGCTCTACATCTCCTTGATCATGATTGAACCTATGATTTCCGCATCGCACCTATAGAGCCTATTCTAGTAATATGCATTGCTTGTTATTTTACTACTTGTGTAGTTATGACCTACTTGCTTACTGGTATAATGCCGCTATTTAGGCATATATACCAGAATCCTTGATTACCCTTGGTTACCCCTCTCCTTGATAACCCTAGGACTGTTCCATCATTTCTATGATGGTACAATTTCCTTGCTTATAGAAATGCTTAGGACCCTCGCAATGTTTCGACATTGCCACACCTCTCACACACTTGTTTTCGAAAATGTGTTAAAAGAGTTTGGTGGTGTGAGTAAATACTTGGGATGGGAGTAGCACAACCGTGTTAGGTGATGAAGATGGAGCTGGAGATGGGAATGGACTGGACTGCGGGCAAGGCCAATGATGAGGTGAAGTGGATAGTGTGATAGCCCACCAGTGTGGGATATGGCGCTTGCCCGGCCACATAAGGACCGGTTCTCTTACCCAAGGCCTAATGATTCCCGTACAACCATGGAACCTCTTATGGGGAGGACTCATCTTACCTTCTCGGTACGCTGGTAATGCCACCTGGAGGCTGGAAGAAGCAACGGAAGCTCAGGAAAAGGACTCGGGCAACGTACCCGTGCTCCGGCCGCGGAACCCGATACGTGTTACGGGAATGACGCATGTCCTGATAAGTTTCAGGATCCTGATAAGTTACAGGAGCACAATGGACCCTGCTGCTTTGCACAGGCGTACCGTGCCATTTTGTGACCTTCATGTCACTGGCCCCTGAGTGTGATTTCGTGGTGGCCTTGCAAGCCTACTCGGAGAAGATGGATGGGCGTTACGTACCCCCTAGCTAAGGGTGCGTAGCCCATGGGTAAAGTGTACAACCTCTGCAGAGGATAACAATTCATCCGGATGGACGTTGCCACGGCATATGGCACTTTATGGCTGCGCATAAGAGATTAGCCACCTCTTCCTATCCTTGGCGTGTGAGTGGGTTGTAGTCAACCCGTGTTTTGGAAGTGTGGCATGGATGCCGGGTCGGTACGATCCTTGTGATCGGAAGGCCCAATTAAAATTTGGGAACTGGTGGGAAGGTATATACTCCCCCAGGGCCACCCAACTAAAATATTGAAAATAAAACCTCCTGTTTTTATCTCAAATTCCTTGACTGCTTTAGTGAACCCTGCATAAAAATAGCTTTTTCGCAAAAAGAAACATACAGCCTTCTTCTTGCTAAGGCCAAATATGCATGTATATATACCCTTGTGTAGTGTAGGGCTTGCTGAGTACCTTGTGTACTCACTGGCTTGCATTTGTGGTTTTAGTCAGAGAAGCCTTCGTAGGAAGCGACGACGTTGGGTTTTCGTTCTGCACTCAAGTCTGCCTGTAGGCTTGGGCCGTGTTTCCGCTGATTGTCTGCTTCACCTTTAGTCGGTCGGACGGACTTGGATAGTTCCGTATCCTTGTCGAACCGCCGTTAAAGGTGATAATCTCAGGTATTATAATAATTACCTATTCGAAGTATGCTTTCGATTACCATATCTGTGTTCTTGTGCGTACCAGCTACTGATCCAGGGACTGGTACATGATGCACAACATGCTCCAGAAATTGGGGTATGACAGAGTGGTATCAGAGCAATACTTGACTGTAGGACGAAAACCTAGGATTGGACGCGCTCGAAAAAGACTATTTTCAAAACTATTTGCAAAATCTTCCATAGAACCTCCCCCTTTCTCTATTTAAAAACCCCTTTGCTTCTTTGGCCTCGATAAGAAGAGCTCCAACCAAGAAGTGTCTGTGTGCAGAAGCCTTCAACTCGATGGACGACCACGACTATGTGACCATAGAAGTGGAAGGCGTATCGTACCAGGTATCGTACCAGGTGTACCGCGCACCCGACACGGTTCCTGAACCAAGAGACAAAATCGGAACCGCTAAGAAGAACAAGACCCGAAAGACATGCTACAATTGTGGTGAACCCGGGCACCAGTTGACTGACTGCCCCTCGTTCAGATTTAGCGAAGATGAAGAAGATTATGTAAATGGCATAGGGAGAGACCTACATGCACTCCCAGTACCACCTGGAAACACCCAAACATCGGTGCAGGAACCTGAGAAGCAGGAAGTTGAGAGTAATATGAGCAACACGCACCTGCCACTACCTCCTATCCTCGAGAAGATATGTGAAAGGATGAACGGTTTGGAAGAGTCGATAAAGGGACTCAGTGAAAGAGTCATCAACTCTGCAGAAGGCGTGAAGCCTCAAGAGCAAGAAGACTGGACTGACGTGGATGAGACCCACCTGATGTCATCCTCCGTCATTACAAATGTGCATGAAAGAATAGAAGCCCTGGAAGAGGCAATGAAGAAGGTCAACGAGGTAATGACCGGTGTTGTAGAAGCCCTGCAGCTCAGAAATGATAGCCAGAGCCACAACAAGAAAAGAAGAAACATTAATCAAGCATATGGCCGACCTATGCCTGAAAAACCCAAGAGGCCTAGGCGCATGATATTAGGACATGTCCCTTACCATCAGACCAAGGCGCATAAAGGGTCAAGCAGTGCAAACCCGCCACCCAAGGCTAACAGAAAGGTAGCACAAACAAATCGGACATGTTTTGCTTGCCACAAGCGTGGGCATCTCATGGCGGATTGCCCCGAATTCCCTGGACACAAGGAGTAGTGACAATAATGTTAAGAAGTGTCATCTCGAGAATCTATATTGTACTCGAGATATGGTTCTGTATTAGGACAATAAAAGGTAACGATGCTTTGAGTAAGAATGGAATGCGAGTTCAGAAAATCGACCTCTGAGATGCAAGGATCATGAGTACAAGTGCTTGATTAATGCTAAGCATCAAGTCAATGAAACCCCTTTTACCGCAAAGATGCGGAGAACAGTTTTCCTTTTTATCCGACCAAGTCATGACCCTCGATCCATTTTGGTCAACGGACTATTGGTCGAGTTCTGATGATAAACAAAATCGATAGCCATCTTGCCCTCAAGCCTTAAACCTCGTTTATAGCGCGCAAACACATGAGACCAAAACAAATAAATCACGCTGTTTGTGTGATTCGCTGGTTTTTGTTTGATTTGGCTTTTGGTTTTTCTATGATTGTGTGCTCTTAACCAATAATCAAACTAAACATCATAATGACACCAACAACAGTTCAGTAATAAGTATAACAAGCTTAATAACAGCCTAAGACCAAATCCCTTCCCTAACCTATGCCTAAACCCCTGCTGCTGCAACCAGGATGCCGCCAAAGAAGTCTGTCAGATTTCAAACCCGCCGCAAGAACAAGGCAAAAGGTGGCATCCACAAAAGAAGGCAACCAGCCACCCAGCAACAACGCAATCAGAATGAAAGAAGGTCCACAACAGCCCATGACCAGGAAATTGAAACAGAGCACCGCAATGAAGAGGTCCCTCAAGAGACCATTGGAAATGAATCCGAGAATAGTAATGACGTCCCTCCAGTCAACATCTCAGAAGTGATAGCCAGGCAGACTCAACTCCTCGAGGTCATTTCTCATGCACAGCAGAATAATCATGGAAACAGTTCCACGATGACAGAATTCATGAAGCTTAGACCACCTGTCTTTGATGGCACTGAAGATGATCCCCTAGCTGCTGATGATTGGCTCAAAAACATTACCAAGAAACTTTGCTTGGTAACAACCAATGATCGAGAGAAAGTAGCGCTATCCACCCACCAGTTAGTTGGAGCTGCTGAAGAATGGTGGAATATCTACAAAGAGACAGTTGCAGAACAAGATGACATTATGTGGAATGAATTCCAGCGAGCTTTTCGCGACCATCACCTCCCAGAAGGAATAATGGACATTAAGGCAGATGAGTTTCGGAGCCTTAAACAAGAATCCATGACAGTGAACGAATACATTCGAAAGTTCATGAAGTTGGCTCGATACGCCCCAGACGAGGTCAACACTGACCAGAAGAAACAGAGTCGCTTCAGAAAAGGCCTTAACCCTAATATGAGAGTGCACCTAGTCACTCACGACTACCAGGACTTTAACACACTGATGAATAAAGCCATCTTACTTGAAGAAGCACTGGCAGATCAAGAGAAGAGCAAAGGCCTTAAAATCCAGCGAAGTAATCCGAAAGGAGAATGTGCAGTCCAGAAACGTAAGTTCCCACAGAATCAGGGTCACCAAAGGAAGAAGAAGTATAAGATAGGCGTGAAGGCCTCTGGTTTTAAAAGATCCAACGCTCATAAGCGTAAAGGTGGATCACCGGAAAAGAAAGTACCACGAGGAAATCAGAAGTGCTACATATGCAGAAACCATGGGCACTTTGCAGCAGATTGTCCAGAATCTTTCGAACGCAGGAATCTGGAATGACAACCTTGTTCAGAACGCCAACCTGCCACATCTTAATGTAGGATATCGAGGATTACATGCTCTATGTAAGAGTGATGTAATATAAATAAAGTAAATACCTCGATGTACCTCTATGTTTTGGAAAAATCAATGAAGAGTAATCTTCAGAATTGTGGAGAAACCAGTTCTCTACAAAATGATGAAAGGCCATATAATTTATGAGCCTTGGGCAAAAGCGACCTTTGTGTTACACCAGTGAAGATGTTTTGTTTCCAGAATGGGATAAAAGCCCCCTACAAACCTACCCTGGAAAGTATTTTGAAAATACAGGCGTTTGGAAAAGACCACTTATGGAACATGAGAAAAGCCTAAACCCTTTTGGATAAGACCAGTAGGGCAATAATGGACAGTTGTCCTCAGAACCCCGAGCTCAAACTCTTTTAAGTGGGGTAGTACCTCACAAGCAACCCCGACATAAGAGTCATCGCCACGTCGATCTACAACACCGAAGAGACACGAAGATAAAAGAGGACCGGCTATCAAAACTCTCAACGTCAAGAAGCCTACAGCGAAGTTCTGAAGGCTACCACCATCAACCGAGAAAGCGCAAGACAAATCGACGTCACCCCGAAGACTTTTCAAATCTCGAGGACGAGATTTCTTTTAAGTGGGGTAGATCTGTAATACCCTCACTTTCGAAGCCAAAAGGAAACAATTTAAAATGAAAGAAATAAATATGTAAAACTCAAAAGGAATAAAAATCACTCCAAATTTGAGTTTTTCCAAACTCTTACCTTGACACGAATTTTTCAAAATAAAATTTCACTAAAGTAATTCAAACTTAGATTTGAATTTGAAATTTTCCAAATAATAAAACCAGTGCTCAAGTGTTTGCTTTCATTTAAAAATATATTAAAAATTTGAAGCTTTTGAATTTACAACACATAAAATCAAAGTAGGATTAAATCACAAATTGATTTTATAAAATTTTGAATTTAAATCTGCATCAAAACTTCACCATATGCATTCATGTGTTTTATTTGGTTTGTTTTGAGGTTTTGATCAACTTTTGTTTTTGTTTGAATTTGAAATTCATTCAAATTCAATTTCCAGGGAAAATGAAAAGCCTTTCTCCTTTTCTTTTCCCTCTCGGGCCGAATTTCCCTTCTTCTTTCCTTCCAGCCCAGCCTCTCCGGCCCAGTCCCGCGGCCCAGCTCGCCCGCACGGCCCGCTCACCCTCTGCCACTGACAGGCGGGACCCGCCTGTCAGCTTCATCCCCTCCACGCGGCGCGCCGCCGCGCCGGCCCCTACCTCCGACCGAGACCCGCGCCCGCCGCCGCCGTCCCCGCTGCCGTGCCGCCGCGCCACCGCCTTACTGTTGCCCCGCTCCTCCTTAAATAAGCGCCGGACCCCTCCCCGAGCCTCGTTTCCCCATTTCCCTCCTCCTCCTCTCTCTCTCTCTTTTCTCTCTCCGGCAAGCCCCTCCGGCGAACCTCCCTACCGCCGTGAGCGCGTCCCCCTTCCCCTCTCTTCTTCACCGAGCCCCCACGCGACGTGCGCCACCTCGGTCTGCCCTCCTTCCGCGCAGCCGCATCTCCGACAGGGAGATCGACGACGAGCTCGAGTCGCCGTCGACCTCGCCTCGACGCCGCCCTCCTCCTGGCATTTCCCCGCGCCGCCAAGCACTTGGTGAGGCTCCTCGAGCCACCCTCTCCCTCACTCACCTCTCCTTTTCCTCCCTCTCCCGTCGCGCCTCAAATCCCCGTGAGAGCCGCCGCCATCACCAACTCCGACGAGGCCGCATCGACGCTCCGGCCATCCCCGTCGTCTACACGCAAGCCCTACAGCTTCCCCGTCCCGTCCTCGTCCTCCACGACGAGCTCCCGACGCTCAGAACCCACCGTAGACGCCGCCGGTGAGGCCTCCGGCCACCCGCCGCCGCGCACGCGTCCTCGGTCCACCGTGGACCGGTGGACCGCCGCCGCGCCCCGGTCCACGGGTCCCATGGACCCATTCCACGGGATTTCCAATAGAAAAATAAAACGAAAATCAAAAGAAATTCCCAGCCCTGTACATTTTGCAGATAAGCCCCTGACCTTTTCAATAATCATGATTAAGCCCTGCATTTTTACAGAAAAGTACCTAACCTTTTCTGTAATTATGTTTTAGCCCCTATCTTTTTACACCTGGACCCCCAAACTTTTCTATAATTACATATTGGTCCCTAAAGCTTTCTGACCTTACAAACAAGTCCTTAAAACCTTTCTGTAATTACAAAAGAATCCTTTGTAATTACAAATAATTCCTCCAACCTTTAAATATTCATATCTTCTCAACCATAACTCCGTTTTGAGCGAATCTTGCGCTCACGGATTCGTAAAAACGCGTAGTACATCATGGTGCTACTATTGGAGTACTATCATTGACCTAGACACCATCAATGACCTAAAACCCCTCTAACCTACTATATCCTTTTTTTTATCGGCGATCGTGCGATGTCAAACTCGCATGTCCCGATTGTTGCTCACCCAAACCTAACCAATTCTGTGGAGCTAGTCGTCTAGTACTTCCTTCATGACGACATGCATCCCGCTCCATTTTTACACCGCATATTCATTCATTAATCCGCTAACGATAAATCGTTCATGCGGTATTGCTTCCAAACATCGTAACCTTTTATATTCCGAATTCGATTCCGAACTTAGCCTCGATCAATCCTCGTCCAATCAAGCTAAAACCTAACCCTGCCCCCAACACCTATTCCGATGTTATCACCAATTTCTTATCAAGCCCTATCGATATCCTTTTATTTGGGTATTATTTGAATAATTATTTTATCATTATTCTAATTGCCAATTCGCTCTTAATCTGTGACTTTGTAGATTTCTCTGCAAATCATGCATTCATGTCATGCATGATCACGAGCACGTACCACCGTCATGTGCTTAGCTCATGGCAAATAACTAATAGCTAATCTTAATAATATAATTAACCTAAGTAATTAATGTGGCACACCTTGCACCTTGTACAATTGCTGCATGAGCCTTCATGTGGGTTTCGGCCTACGTGAAGTCTCGAAGCATGCAAATGTACAAGAGACACGTACACACGCCGTCCACACCATCTCATGCACTCATGCATGTTCTTTTATAGAAATAATATAGAAGCTTGCATATTAGATATGCACGCAATCACCATCAATCAATCATATGCATCTCATCATCTTCACCCTAAAATAACTAATAAATGGAAAGCATCTGCATGACCATACACCATGTTCATATTAGAGAAGATAAACAACTAATAACTTGTCTAGGTGAATATGGCCCTTACAAGGCCAGGTATATCACCTATGACATATAATATGCCCTGCATTAAATATGCTGCATCCTGCATGCATCAAGCCTCATGATCTTCACTAAGGATTCTTTTGGTTCTTAATTGGAGTTCAATTGGATCTTATCTGGTTCTTTTCCGATCTTTATTTTCTTTTGCGGTAGTTTATTTATACGTAGTGTTTTATGCGTTAGTTTACGCAAGAAACAAGGAAGATCTAGAAGAACTCAAGCTTCGAGGAAGATCTAGAAGAGCTCAAGCTTCAAGAAGGATCTAGAAGACACAAGCTCCGAGGAAAGACTTGAAGACATCGACATCGACAAGAGCTCGAAGACCTAGAACTCGAAGATTAGGAAAGCGTTTGTCAGGCAAGCTCTACATCTCCTTGATCATGATTGAACCTATGATTTCCGCATCGCACCTATAGAGCCTATTCTAGTAATATGCATTGCTTGTTATTTTACTACTTGTGTAGTTATGACCTACTTGCTTACTGGTATAATGCCGCTATTTAGGCATATATACCAGAATCCTTGATTACCCTTGGTTACCCCTCTCCTTGATAACCCTAGGACTGTTCCATCATTTCTATGATGGTACAATTTCCTTGCTTATAGAAATGCTTAGGACCCTCGCAATGTTTCGACATTGCCACACCTCTCACACACTTGTTTTCGAAAATGTGTTAAAAGAGTTTGGTGGTGTGAGTAAATACTTGGGATGGGAGTAGCACAACCGTGTTAGGTGATGAAGATGGAGCTGGAGATGGGAATGGACTGGACTGCGGGCAAGGCCAATGATGAGGTGAAGTGGATAGTGTGATAGCCCACCAGTGTGGGATATGGCGCTTGCCCGGCCACATAAGGACCGGTTCTCTTACCCAAGGCCTAATGATTCCCGTACAACCATGGAACCTCTTATGGGGAGGACTCATCTTACCTTCTCGGTACGCTGGTAATGCCACCTGGAGGCTGGAAGAAGCAACGGAAGCTCAGGAAAAGGACTCGGGCAACGTACCCGTGCTCCGGCCGCGGAACCCGATACGTGTTACGGGAATGACGCATGTCCTGATAAGTTTCAGGATCCTGATAAGTTACAGGAGCACAATGGACCCTGCTGCTTTGCACAGGCGTACCGTGCCATTTTGTGACCTTCATGTCACTGGCCCCTGAGTGTGATTTCGTGGTGGCCTTGCAAGCCTACTCGGAGAAGATGGATGGGCGTTACGTACCCCCTAGCTAAGGGTGCGTAGCCCATGGGTAAAGTGTACAACCTCTGCAGAGGATAACAATTCATCCGGATGGACGTTGCCACGGCATATGGCACTTTATGGCTGCGCATAAGAGATTAGCCACCTCTTCCTATCCTTGGCGTGTGAGTGGGTTGTAGTCAACCCGTGTTTTGGAAGTGTGGCATGGATGCCGGGTCGGTACGATCCTTGTGATCGGAAGGCCCAATTAAAATTTGGGAACTGGTGGGAAGGTATATACTCCCCCAGGGCCACCCAACTAAAATATTGAAAATAAAACCTCCTGTTTTTATCTCAAATTCCTTGACTGCTTTAGTGAACCCTGCATAAAAATAGCTTTTTCGCAAAAAGAAACATACAGCCTTCTTCTTGCTAAGGCCAAATATGCATGTATATATACCCTTGTGTAGTGTAGGGCTTGCTGAGTACCTTGTGTACTCACTGGCTTGCATTTGTGGTTTTAGTCAGAGAAGCCTTCGTAGGAAGCGACGACGTTGGGTTTTCGTTCTGCACTCAAGTCTGCCTGTAGGCTTGGGCCGTGTTTCCGCTGATTGTCTGCTTCACCTTTAGTCGGTCGGACGGACTTGGATAGTTCCGTATCCTTGTCGAACCGCCGTTAAAGGTGATAATCTCAGGTATTATAATAATTACCTATTCGAAGTATGCTTTCGATTACCATATCTGTGTTCTTGTGCGTACCAGCTACTGATCCAGGGACTGGTACATGATGCACAACATGCTCCAGAAATTGGGGTATGACACTTTCTTCCCATGTCTGCCTTACTCCAGCTAACCCAAGATCCCTTGGGGGCCTTATTAAATACTAGTTTCAGCTAATCACTCGTCCAACGTCCTGATTTTGTTTTCCAATACGTCCACCTAAAGTAAATACTCCATTAAATTTTAATTGATTATCGAGTAACTGACGTTATCATTTAGCTCGTTTTATATGACTCGACCTGACAACTACCCTCATAATCTCCACTTCATAGTTAATAGCAGGCAGTTGTATCCACTATCCATTTGTTGGACATAATATATACCGGGTTGTTTTTTAGTCGCTAGCTAGTTTGGCATCATGCGGTGAACTCTTTCTCTTCAGCTTCCAGCAACTCCCAACTCTCTGAAACCATACGATGACCACTGTATTATACGGTGACTATCAACCCTAGATCATACTGTGACTCAACCAGAGACTCTTCTTTCTCTGGATTTTCTACCTGCAATCACCGTATCATGCGGTGACAATCACCGTATCATACGGTGACCTCTTCTCTCTGAACTTATAGCAACTGCCAAGTCTCTGAAAATCACAAGGCAACCACCGCATCATATGATGACTTAACCAAAGAACCTCCATCTTCAGTCTGCAATTCCTGTAGTCACCGTATCATGCGGTGATCATTCTTGAAGTTGATCTTGATCTTCTCCTTGATTTTTGACTCCAACTTCACTCAACTTGGTTCCTGCACTTCTTTGCTGCCAACCTAGCTCCTGAGAAACTCATGATTGCATCCAAAGATCTCTATGACTAGTGTGCACTAAGAGAGACAACTCGAACCCTCTTGATAGTCTGATTTTCCTGTGGTCTCAAGCTAACATCTAACCAAGCGATGCTTGCTTAGATCTATCATGTCCTTAGCCTTGATCTAATCATCTTGGCCGCAACTCCATCAAGCACAATGTCCCGAGTTGATGAGGCAGTCAATCATCGAGATGTCCAATAGAAAAAAGGTTGGCGAAGTCTTCCAACATATATGACCATAGGCAAGAACCTATATGAAAAGGTTAGTCACACATAATATGATCATCCATTCACCAAAACATTCATACCATGGGGTTTCCATGCTTCAATGGTCATGAAGCTTACATCTGTATTCCATGCATGCTTCTATGTGAATAAAGTACTAACTCAATATCTCTGTTGTGCTTAAGAATCTGCATTGACAACTTCCTTAATCCTAATAACAAGGAATTAGCATGGAGTCTACATTATCGTTCATAAGCACAGATTTCGTGTCACAGGATGCATAAAGTATGCTCTGATATTTAGTGGCTGCGCATATATATTGGATTACTCTTTGTTTCAGGTAACAAAACATAAAATGCTCTATGAAGAAAATGAAAGCAGAACCTATCGAGATAACTAATTGAAGTGTTTTGTCTATATTTATACCAACAAATATGTGCAGTGAGATTGATTAGCCCCTTGAGTGAGCAGCCTGGTCCTAGGTTAGGTTAACTTTTATTATAAAATGACCCAGACCCGTGGTCAAATCCTAGCTTCACCCCTGATCAAGGAAAAAAATGGCACTACATGATCAAAAGTTTTGGTGCTAGTTGACCCACACACTGAAGGAAAGTTATATTAAAGGCTACACGGTTTCTTCCTAGCTACTGCCGTGGTCTTCATTGCACACTCTATTGTGTCCATGATGTTTAATTGCTTTCAGCAAGTTGCATTGTGTTACCTAAAGCACTAAATATTATATTGAGCCATTAGCGTATTCACCACTTTAGTGAAGAGTGATAATAATGAACCCATGTCACTAAACCTTGTCTTTAGAGTATGGTCAAAAGTAAGTATTTTATTATTCTGATTAATGATGCCTAACTTAATTATACAATACAATTTGACCATGTTGTCTTTCTATACCAAAGAATACAAGTATCGGGAGTGACTATCCATCTTGAGTGCACTGCCTGGTCCTAGGTTACGTGAACACTCATTACAAAGTTCCACCAAAAGAGAAAAGGACTCGACGCTGTCGTGAAGCTAGCTAGATTCTTTCAGTGGAGTGGGGGAAGGTAGAGGAGGTGGACTCTTCCATCGAGTACAGAGTTTCATCCTATGTTCTACAGAGTTTCATCCTATGTTACAATGGGGAACACAATTTTTGTGTACGTGTTTTGGGCCAACTAAAAATTGCAGCAGCAGTCGTAAAATATAATCCAGTCTATGCTTGCTTCATCATCGCCAATAAACATAGCTGTTGAGTCATAGAATGGTGTAAAACTTAGTGAAGACTTCCTGGGTGCGGACATGCGTTCACACGTGCCCCGTAAACAATCACTACCATCCCTTTCTCTTATGAAATATATGATGACATACAAAGGTGCTAAGATACTTGCGTCAAGAGCCACGCCATGCCAACCTGCCACCAACACCTCTCCTTCCTCATCGTCGTGTCTGTCATAAACGTCCTTCCACCTGCCTCTGCCACCTTAGCTAGCTGCCTCTTCCACCTGCCTCTGCCACGTTGTTGTCATGTGCTGCCGCGCGGCTCTGGCCGGTCAGATCGAGTCTTTAACTTCCACACTTCAACTAAATGATCGCTTGTTGCCAATCACTACAGCTGCTGATTAACCTGAAGGCTGGTCCCCGTAAAGTCTAGAACCTTCCACTTCCTGCGTTTTGCCGGCCGGCTCCATTATATTGGTTCTGCTCAGCTAAATTAGCTGAGCCACGTGATGTGCGCGTCGCCTCACTCTGCATTCTCCAAACTGCTAGCCGGAGGGAGGCGGCAGCAGAGAGCGGACCAGCGCCAACCAACGATGGTGATCCTATCGCCGGTGAGCCGCCGGGCCGGACAGGTGAAGCGGGCCTTTGGTCAGATATTCTCTCGGGCCTGGTCTCCAAAGCGAGAGCCCAGGGAACGTACCAGCCCACTACGGTTCGGTCCACCTGTAAAAACGTTGAATTGAGGCGCCGCGGGTGGTTACTTCTGGGCAGATGGCGTTGCGTGTTGGAGCCCAGCGACCTCACATCTACGCCTTCACTCGACCTCACAATCCAAGCGACTCGGTGCCACAGCCACGTACATACGACTCGGTCATCCAGGGTGGATCATGCCACGATTCGTGTCGCATGCAGCTAGACCACTGCCTGCACTCCAACACGCGCACGGCGCGACATGCCGACGCACACGGCGCACACGGCCATGATGTCAAGTTTATTGCTAACAACAACATTGCGCGCCGGGGACGCGACTTCCTTGCCCCGCTTGTCGATGACGTGCACCGTGCAGAAGTCGGGCGCGCCCCTGGAGACGGTGGTTGGGATGTGTTCTTTCGCCCCCTGATCCAGCTGCCGCCGCGCGACCCCGCTGCGCCGAGCACCAGCTTGTCGACGGCCGCGTGCGCCGCGAACTCGACGATCGATCGACTTGGCCACGTCGCCGCCGCCGCCGTCCAGCACCACCTCCTTGCACTGGACCTGCACGCGCACACGCAACACGCACGGCATTACCAATCAATAATGGCCATGGGAAGCCGAGGCATATCGATCCACACGTGTATATATGCGTGCATCGTTCGGCCACGTACGTCCTTGCGGATGCAGAAGCAGCGGAACGGGAGGAGAGGAAGTCCTTCATGTGCCGACGGTCTGTCGCTGGATCCTTGAACCTGGCGGCATCCTGCGTCCCGCCTGCGTGCAACAACCCGGCCCGTGAATTAATCTCGACACCGGAGACAAGAAATGGCCTGGACTCATTTTTGGAACAAAGGAATTTCTGACATCACTTTTGCAGAAATGATTTTCTTTTTGCAAAAGACCACACAAATTCTCGTAAAGTTCAATCTTCCGCGTAAAATTCTTGCATTCCAAACGGAACCTGACCGGTCGGCCACATGCATGTGGTGGCGTGCAAGGAAAGGAATGGAAGGACTTGCCTGAGAAGGAGCCCCCCTTGGTGTTGACGACGTGGACCAGGACGATGCTCTTGCCCTTCTGGACAAGCGAATTGACGGCCCACTTGAACGCGATCTGGCTGTTCCTGTGTCGTCCTTGTCGATGCACACTGCAACCATGGGGGCAGTTCGACGTGTCCAGCGAATAATCTCGCCTGCCCTGCATCGCCGGCGACGAGTGGGTGGCCTGATCAGGTCGCGATTCAGCTCAAAAGATCGATCGGGGGAATGGCGATGAGGGTCCGCGTCTCTTTCGCTCCCCAGATTACGTACGTCCTCTATTATTACTGATATGTGTCGAATATTGTATACAAGGTAGGTTACGTATCGGACTTGGAGTTGTATTAGCAGTGTAGGATAGAGTAGGAATCGGACTCTTATCCCGGCCTACTCATAAATATGAGAGGAGGGCTGCTGATGTAACCATGACAATATAAATGCAACAGGCTCGCGGGGGGCAGCGGCGGCATGTGTCGACACCCGGGCGGTCGGTGTTGCAGCCATGAGGAGGAGCGCCCGTAGTTATGCCCCGGGGATGTAGGCTTCGGCCAAACCTCATCAACAAACATCGTGTCTCCGGTGTTGTCTGTGATCTTGCATTGTTCGTCTCGTTAGATCCATGTTGCTTCTGCGTACGAGTCGGTGGGAGGCGTCTCGCCGAAGGGCCGATTATTCTGACAAGTGGTATCAGTGTCATTGGTCTAAAATTTGGAATATCTACTGGGACTCACACGGAAATCGGACCGTTGGATTGGATCTCCCGGGCCATATGGTTATCGGGCTGTCGGAGGAGTGTCCACCCGGGTGTGAAGGGGAGATGAGGTCATCCGATGTGTGATGGGGGAGATTGTTAGGTTTAGTCCCACATCGGATATTCATGATGGGGGAGCTCGACTTACAAGGTGGAGGGAACCCAACCTACTATCAGGCTAGTCCTTTGGGTTGAGGTGGTCTATAACCTTGGTCGTGCCTCCGGCTGGACCTGAAGCTGGCCTGTTAAGACCTGGGCTGGCGGTATGGGCTCGCGGGTATGGCGAGCCGGGCTGCGCTAACAGCACGTCATTCGAGGAGATGTGGTAGCAATTTAGGGCAGTGCAAAAAAGAACGGTTGTGGCTTCTGCTACCTTGTTCGACTGGTAGCCAGTAAACATCAAGTTCCATCCTTACTCTTGGTTTCTTTTTCTCCTCCGGACATGGTTTGTATGCTAGGCCCATGTTTGTAACATCCGTAATTTCTACAAGGTTATCAAGTGTATGAAGCGATGAAGGTATCCTAAGCTTAATTTTTAAGATGGAAAAATTCACATTCTTCCAAATCAACTCAAATTTGATTCCGTTTGAGCTCAAACTTGCAGCTCCAAAATTCGTACATAAGTGGGCCCAACCAAAAATACATTCGGGTTCCTAGTGAAAAGATAGAATTTTGGGAAAATTTCCAGAATTTTATCAAAGTGTTAAGCATTTTTAGTAAATCAAAAGGCCCTCAAATCACTCCTGTTTTATAGCAGTTTTATTTCAAAAACTGTTGCGAATTAGAAAAATTCCAATAAGGAAATGTTCTTCTCCATAGATGACCTTCCATTCCACATTTTCTCATATTTTTCCAAGCTTTGGATGACTGCTTTTGGATGACGTCCTTGGCCCGCCTGTCAATGACCGTGCAGAAGTCCGGCGCGACCTTGGAGACGATGGTCGGGATGTCGTCCACCTGCTTGAACCAGCCACTGCCGCGCGTTGCAGCTGCGTCGAGCACCAGCTTATTGTCAGCCCCGTGTACCATGAACTCGATGATCGACCTGGCCACGTCATCGCCGCCATCCAGCACCACGTCCTTGCACCGGACCTGTATGGACACGTAAGTACACGCACGACATTACCAATCAATGGCCATGGGAGCCAACCAATCGAGGCATATCCACACTTATATGTGTTCGTCGACCACGTACGTCCTAGCGGATGCAGATGGAGCAGAACGAGAAGAAGAAGTCGTAATTCATGTGCCGGTCCACATCGAGGGCTATGATCAGATCCTTTGTTGAGATTTCCTCCCTCTTGTGTTTCTGGTTAGTGGTAAAATCTCTCTTTGTAACATGTCCGCTGCCACAAACTTGCTTGTTGGGCAAAGTGCATCCCAAACTTGCAATCACGCCTGCCACCGGCTGCATTCCATGAGCTTGTGTTCTACCATAGACTTTGCAGCGTCAATGCTAAATTCATAAAACTGCTTCCAGCTATACAACAGGCAAATCTGTGGGGCTTTTGATCTGCATGTAGTTGTCACAGAGATTATCAGATAACGGGTCAAAATACATCCAAGTGCAGAATCACAAGCGATTGCAAAAGTATTAGCCTGCTCAACCGTGAATGGCATCGCTGGATGGATCAGCCACAGCCCCACTGACATCAGCCAAAACTTGACTTTTATCTGCCTCGTATGAAAGTTTTGCCCATCGTCAAACCTCTTAGATTTCATTGCATCCGAAGCACCAATCATTGCTAAAATAGAATAAACACATAAATAAGGTTTCTAGAGTATTAGAAATAAGTGCATTATTCTTAATCTAGATTTTAGTTTGAGGCAGATTTCATAGACACTCAAAAACGAGATGCAAACTAAATTTAGCATCAGGTTTTATAGCAATAAACACAGAAGGAGAGACATCGACTTACGTTGGGTTGTCAGTGCTAAATCTAACACAAATAGTAGATGACGCATACCGTCAATGATGAAGTAGTAAAGCCACTGAACGAGCAATCATGTTGTTGCGCTGCCCAAAAACCTTATTGCCGCCTCTCGTGCCGGCTTCACAACAGCAACGACTCAGAGATACCACTCATACTTCTCCTTGTGCATGTTAAGGAAAAGAACCGGCAAGATGTAGCAGCTCAACGCCACATTATAACTCTATAAAAGGAAGGAAGAAGGTGTAATAGGAAACCTGGACGCCCTCCAAAAGTCCTCTTTTTAGTTTTTACTAATGACACCCATTAAATGGTAGTTAATACTTAGCTGGCTAATTAATCTTGATTAAGGCATTAAACTATGTATCAATCCTCTCATAATTAATACAAAACAGTTCGATTATGGGGAAATTAATGTGACAAAAATACACACTGACTTGTCGGTCCCAAGTCACAAGTCCTGCGGAAGAAAATACGAAAAGACACGGATACACACGCGGGCGGGCACGTTTACACTTAGCTTAGCACATTCATCTTTCCCATTGCTTTCTTTATTCAGCCATGGACATGGGAGCTATTATTTAAGTAGGTGTGCATGTCTCACTACCTAAACTGCAGCCACATGCTTTTAAATTTCTCTTGAATGGGCATCTCAAAGTGCCCAAATTCCAACAGTATGCAGTCTTTCTCATCTTAATAAGATACTTAAACTGCGATTCTCATTTTTTGGGTTATGGAAAGCAAGATAACTGAGGCAACCAATTTTATGGATCACTTCAAAGGAGGCAACATGTATCGGAAATTTCAAAAGAAAATCAGGGAAATGACAATGATTAACGTCATTAAGAGAGAGGTTGGTAAAATACATGGTGTGATTATCGTTATAGGGAGATCTACTCCAGACAACATTCTCTATTTAACGTCTAAACCTGTTCTTTTTTTGGGCAAGGAACGTCTAAACCTGTTGACGCAAAGGAATCGATCAAATCTATTGAGTCTTATTAAATCTATTGAGTCTTATTGTTGACATTCTTTGATGCGATATATTCATAGGTGGTTAGACATGTAATACTCTGTAGCAGTGATGATTTAGAAACATACTTCCTCCGTTTTTTTATAATTGACACTGTTGATTATACTATTCACATTTTGATTGTGTAATAACTTTTAAAATACTTAGTTATATAAAGTAAACATATGATTAATAGATGTGGTGCAGATAGTATTTTAGGAACATAATATATTTATTAGAGTTTAATTATACATTAATAAAAAATAAAGGTCAAAGTTAAAACAGTAAAAGTCAACAGTAACAGTTATTAAAAAACGGAGGAAGTATTAGATTAGGTTTGGTATATAACACACAATATTATCATGTAAATAAAGTAGAAATTCTATCAACAAAACCACATGATTTTCCACACAAAACTACTTTTCCACCCAACAAAGCCACCATGAAATCCCTCAGTTGCATGATTTCTACAGTCAAGAACTAGGGCATAAAAAAAGGAGAGAAAACATATTGCACTGACCTGAGCAGCATAACCAATTTTTTTTAATAAAAAGGAAATAGTTTCCCGCTTCTGCGTTTCCGCACACAACGTTCAAACTTATTACAAAACTTTCAGTTCTATGGCTAATCTCAAAGGAAAACAAATTAAAGACAAAGTCTATTATTAAATTTCTACCCGCTCTTCGCGAAGAAATCCATGGCAACAAGTCCATAGTTAAACCTGCTAAACGAAGTTTTTCCTTTGTCCCATCATGCTGCAACAAAACCCAGAACCGCAGCCAGTACTTTCTCCTGAAAACAGCCTGCATAAAGGAGGAATATATGACATTATCAAAAACCACATTGGTCCACTAATGTTGACTGTTTCAACAATGAGGTTCCCTCAACAAGAATCTTAGCAAGTCCAAAGTCCCCAACATGGGCCACCATATCAGCATCCAAGAGCACGTTGCTTGACTTAAGATCACAGTGTACACAAAGTTCAGGTCCATAGCCATGAAGGTAATCCAAGGCATAAGCCACACCAAGGACTAAAGTCACTCTTTCCAAGAGTTGGCTCTGCCGGATCATTTGTGTCCAGATGTGTGACACCCGTGTCACTGAAGATCGTCAACACGAACATCGCAAAAGGAAACTGAAGTGAAATGCAAAGCAAGTACAAATTCGAAATCAATAATTCAAACTAATGTCAAATAATGGCTTGTGAAGGAACTCAACATTTTCTATAACAACTTGACCAAACTAAAATTCTGGATAGCCCTTCTGATATCAGAATTTTGGAGAATTGTTGACGAATTTTGAAATTCGTTTGTCTGCTCAAATAAATCCCTTAAGCCTCCCAAGTGACCAATTTTGACCAGCTGCCATTTGAAATTCCTTTCGAATCAAGGTGTGCATGTTATACCACTGTATTCAGCATCTTTTGATCTACCATCCTTCCAATTTTCGTGATTTTAGAAGCTTTTCTACTATTTTTAATTAATAGTGTGCACAAGTTCGAGCAGAATCACAGTTTGAATAATTTCGGGAAATGGAAAAGATGTCGCCGGGCCCGCATGTCCGCGTCGTCTCTATCACTAGGCGCGTCGGAGCTTTTGCTCCACGTTGCCGCCGATGTACGGCACGTCTTGCTGCCCTGGGCCCGCTCCTGACCGCGGACGCCGCGTCTTAACATTGCCCCGCTCCTAGGCCCCCAAACCCAAGCCACTTCCCCCACCTCGCCGCCACTTCTCCTCCTCGCCATTGCCGAGCTTGAGCTCGAGCTCCACCCCGTCATCGTTGCGCCAGCCCCCGGCCAGGATACCCCTCTCGTGGAGCCGCTATGCCATCATGGGGTTTGCGTCGCGGTCGCCTTCGCGTCAGCCGTGCCGCGAGCCGTGGATTGAGCCGGTCTTCTCTAAGTACGGCCATGGGATAGCTGGTTGGCCGTCGCCAATTTCTTCCTCTCCTGTGAGTGATTCTTAAATTACTCGCGCAAGGAGGCAGTAATGTTGGTCGCGCACATCCCTGACACCACCCTTCTCCATCTTCTGCAGTCGACACGCCAAATTTGGTCTTTTCCCTGCCGTCTGCTGCAAGAACGCAAGCACCTCCATGACGAAGTCCTACTTCCGCGTCTTCTCATCATCAACCATGTCCACGCCGCTCTTCTAAAATCCAAGGTGAAGCTCCTGAGCATTTTTCAAGATTTTTTTATGCGTCGTGCGGCACGGGCGACCTTGCCGAACATGGTCATTCCGCGGTGCTCGCCGCCGGCCCATTTTTTGATTGTTCCCATCGACCACGGACCCCAAAAATGGATGCACGTTGAGCTTGGCTTCGTGCTAGTATTTTTGGGGGATTTTTAGTGGCCGTTTGGGCGTGTTCCGGCGAGCCGTCGCCGCACCGGCGAGCTCCGACCGCCATGGTCGAGCTCTTCTGCGGCCATGGACAAGATCTGGTGTGGCGCAGCGTAGATCCGGTGTGCCGTGCCTCTGTTGCCAATTGTAGGGGTGAAAACGGGATGGATAATATCCGCCTGACCGATTGGCGAATCCGAAAAAAATAATACGGGCAAATATATGATGCAACTATAATTACCCGACACTATTCGTGTCCGAATTCGAATTTGAAAAATAATTATGGGATAGGATACGGGACGAGTGATATCCGTCCCGAATCAGAGTATCATGTGATCTGAGTAAGTTTATAACGATTATACACCTAATCATATGATGTAAAATTGAGAGATTAACATAAATAAGAGTAAATTTGCTCTTTATCATGTATATCAATGGTTAATATGTCCTTCTTTACTCTAATTGTTTCTCCAACCTTTGATTTTTTATCCTTGCAAACTTCATGACAATACTCGTTTCCGACTCCGAACAAAAAATATGGGACAGGGTATGGGATGCAGAAATAATTATCCGGGACTATCTGCTCCGACTCCGGATCCGAGAAAAAAATATAGGATAGGATACGGGATAAGCACTATCCGCCCGTATTCAACCCGTTTTCACCCCTAGCCAATCGTGTGGCTAGGATCTGATTGGTTCGCCCATTTTTAGTCCTTTTCCGAGTATCTGTAATTACCAGAAAATTGCTGAAGCTTGAAAATACATAGTAAATCGAATACACATCAGAAAATGCAAATCCAATTTTGTTGGCTTCCATGTGATCTTCCATGTCTAGGAAAAATGTCGAATCGCTTCATCTATTCCCTGTATAAATACATCTATTTAATTATTTTCTTATGATTTAAATCATGCTATGTATTTTTTAAATCGTTGTAAATAATCCATAATGCAATAAATCATCAAACTTCACTGTAAATTACTTCTAGTGGTGGCTTTCACCAGAAAAATGCCACTGGACATATAATTTTTGAAATCAATTTATTTTTTTAATCAACTCAAGTTGATTAAATGGTTAACTTAAATGAAAGTCAATAAAGGAAATACTTCAGACGAAAGTAATTAACAAAGTTAATCATTTGCATTTACAATCTAAATAATTGTCCCATCAAGTAATTAATTTCTTAATTGCACCATGTTACTTACATCTAACTTGCATTATTTCCTTGTCATAACGTATAGTGACAGAGACGACTTTGGAGTCACTCGACTTCCAGCTGCCGGAGGAGGACGCACAGGAGGAGCAGCAGAGCACTGACCCGTAGCTGACCCAGCTAGTGTAGCTCCTGAGCCAGGCAAGCCCCGGTGCATGCCTCCCTATTTCACTTGTTTGGAGCTAGTGCTTGTTTGTACTGTTGTGTCTGTTCATCAGCACGTACCGACTCGATCCTGTGAAAAGCGGAAACGCTTCAAGATGTAGCCAACCATATAAACTAACATTGGGCATCAAGTCATATATAATTGTTTCAAAATCATCCCTCCTTTTATCGAAAGCTTCAACATATTGTAACTATCTTAGCAAGGTCCCGGTGTCACATATATCGCAGTTCTTCACATTCGTCAGTGAAACCTTTTTTTTTTTTCCCTTAGGATTTTGTAGGTTCAATACCTTCATAGCAAACAGAGTTGTGCATTGACCTTCTTGATCATTTCATTACCCTTTGCATACAGACCCAAATGATCCTGAGCCCAACAGCTGTGAATAAGAGATCAGTGGGCGACCTTGCATGGAGTGTTTTGTTTGGATTTTTTTTTATTTTTTTTTTTTTGTTTCCTTTCTTCCAAACTAGAAGCTGTGGCGCGCCGCTGGCGCGCCCTCCCATTCTTTTCTTAATACTTCATTACAATCATTAATCGTGTAAGTTATAAAAAAATATAATGTGTGTAAACTAACTTAAACCTTTAATCACGTAATATCAACACGATCGACTGACTTCGCTTTCCTCGTGCCCTCGCCTGAAGAGAAATGGAACACAGATTCAAGCGAGCGTCTCGCCTGGAATGGAAGCAGATGGCGCGACCTGTGCCTGCGACCGCGTGGCCAGGCAGAGGGCTACTAGCTCTGCATTTTTATTTTTATTTTGTTCCGCCGAGCATGGATTGATGAGTTGGATGAATTCGGTTCAGAGCAGAGCTGCCGGATAGCCAGCCATAAATAAGTTGCCGGCGACGTTACACGACGACCATTTAAGCTGTGTAGTGTGCCCTCCGGTTCAGTACACTACAGTATCCCAGCTCAGTATGCGCAGTAGCTCGTGGCAACGATCATCAAATTAAATGTTGGATAGTTACTCCTGTTGCTATCTGAAAAGTGGTGGATAATTAGGCCGATGGCGTCACTGAAAGTTGAACAAATTAGCGAACAATTTGTTTGCATATATATAGTAGCAGTTATACACTCATCATGACGCGGCATAAGACACATTGCATAGATGATCATCACTGAATAAAACATAACTTTTGGTTACAAAAATAATCCAGCACCTTGTGACGATGGCAGCCTCTAGCAAATTTTTTCTTCATTTTCTCTCTTTATATCTTTCCCCGCTCTCCATCTCTCTCTGGCATGTGGCAACAGGCCAGGCGGCCATACTCCGCCGACACGTTTCCTCCAGACGGCATCAAACCTTCTTGTTTGCGGCTGCTACTCTCGTCTCTCTCACTAGGGATGAAAACGGTGACGGAAATTCCCGATTTACCGACGATCGTTTCCGAAAAAACAAGAAATGGGAAAACGATTATGGGAAATTCGGAAACGAAAGTGAAAACAGGAAAAACTATACGGAAACGAAAATGGAAACGATAGAGGGAATTTTCGATCGAATAGCCGGTATACCGTATTACCTCGGAATTTTCGTCGAAAATACCGTATTCCATCACTACAGGTTGAACGTCAACATATTGCAATCGGACCTTTCCTTACCCATCCAGCCCAAGATGTAAGCAAAGCTCCCTCTCGTGGAAATAATATACTAAGCATGGAAGTAATGATCGTGATTTTAGCATGGTACTGATTACTATCCAACTATAGCCCGATTGCCTTGTGCATGGACGCATCATTTCCATCCCTTGGAGCGATAATTCTTCTTAGTTCTTACATCATGCCATCTTGGTTATTATGTCAACAACATATTATGTCGGTCATTTTGGTTGTGTCATATTGGACTTATTTCACCTAGTCAAGTACTCAAGTTAGACCTGTGATATGTACTCATGTCGGTTGTGCATTTGTTATGTTGGTTGTCAATTTTATTCTTATTATTCAGTCTTATTTTCACGTATTTGTTTATCATTTATATTGAAGTTCGTTATTTTCGATCACAACTATCGGTTCCCGACCGGTATCGACATGTTTTCATTCCGATAGTTTCGTTCTCGTTGTCCCGACATTTTCGATATCGTTTTCATTTCCGAGGTTACCGGTTTCGATTTCGTTTTCGACTAAATAATATGGTTAGGAAATGATAATAGTATTTTTCGATCGTTTCCGACCGTTTTCACCCCTATCTCTCACCTTCATTCCAAACAACAGAAGCGGCAACCCCTCTGCTTGCGTGCTCATCCGCCCCAGCGAAGCCGCAGATAGCTTGGTCGTCCACCCTGGCCGGTGCAACGAGCGTCTGAATCAGCCTCGTGCCCTCGACTCCGGCCTCGTGGTTCTGCAGGTGCCGCGACGCCGTCGCCGTGGGTCACGCAGATTGCAGTCCCGCACACGGCGCGGCGCGACGCAGCTGGACGGCCATAGCGCACCCACGGTTGTCGTGGCGCGCGGGCCCGGCGGCGCGCCACAGCAGGCACTGCGCCGGCGGTAGCGGCCGCCTTCCACGCTCCGGAGCCCCAGCTGTCGTCGTCGTCTTTACTTTTCCCCTCGTTTCTGCGGGTTGGCGACGCGGTGGAGGCTGAGTTTGCGGTGGCAGAACACGAGGCGCAACCGATGCCGGCGGAGATGAGCTGGAAGGAAGATGCTGGACAAGTTGCGGTTCTTTTCTCGACGCCGCTCTCTTCTCTGGCGTCTCGGCCGCGCTTTACCCGGCCGTCTTCCTCAAGATGCACCTCAAACGATCGCGGCTGCGATACTCCAGCGCGACGGGCAGGGTAGAGGGGCGTCGCGCGCTCGCAGGCACGGTGCCGGCGCGTGCGCTCTACATAGCCACGCTCGAGACCACCAAGAGCGTCGTGCGCTCCGCCGCCGTCCGCCTCGGCCTCGCAGAGCTAGCGCGCGGCCACCGCGGCGGCTTTGGCCGCGGGCGGCGTTTCCGCCACCATCGCCGCGCAGGTCGTCTAGACCCTGTCGACGTCGTCGCCGCCGCTCGCGCTCGGGAACCGCCGCGCCCTGTGGGGCCCAATCTGGTCGGAGCACTTTCACTTTGCGGTGGTCGTGCGGCTCAGTGACGGCGCACGCACCGCCGCCGTGATGGCGCTGCTCTACGAGGACGCGGACGGGCTCACCATGTACCGCCGCCGGCGACTCCCGCGGTCACGTCTTTGTCTTCCCCCCTGCGGAGGACGTGCTGCTCGAGCTCGAGTCTGGTGCCTTCGGCGGGTCCCAGCTGGTCACCGCGCTGCTCGCGTACCTCTCGCCGCGGCGCACGTACTGCCTCATCTTCGCCGGCCGTGCTGGCAGGAACTCCGCCGCAAGGCCTACGACCCCGCCGGCTAGAAGCGTCAGGAAGGCCCGCTCGTCGCTGGCCTTGTCAGAGCAGTCGAAGTAGGCGGCGGCATGGACCGCATTGAGGGATGGCTTGCTCTGAGCGAGGACGAACGGGTCATGGCCAGAGTGCATCGAACGCCGCGGTGGGTGGCGAGCCGCTTATCGAGCCGTAGGAGTGGGTTGACGTGGCCTTGAGACCAATACGAGAGGAAGAGCGAGTACTTATAGGCAACAAAGCAAGAGAGTGCTAGCTAGGCATCACCGCTGTTGACAACAAAACGAGCAGACTGGACAAGAGACAGCATGTGCAGCCGCATGCAATGGATGGGCATGCAACGGGATGGGCAGAAAGATGGGCGAGGGATGGGCAGAAAGATGGGCATGCATGTGATAGAACCGCCATACACTATAGAACAAACACAAATAGATTTGAACGATGTCAGGGGAAAGAAATTTCCCCGAAAGGCACGCAGTGTTCTAGCGAATGAACACGTAAATTGCGGACACCACACGGTGCAATGGAACGGGCGACACGTTAAAAGCACCATGCAGCGCCATGTAGGAGGATAGACACGACCGATGCGCACAAGCGAGAGAATTAATCGAAAGAAAAAGACAACGAAGAAAACCACGGAATCCACCGATCGAATACACACTTCCCTACACAACAGACATCACCTACCACCATGAGCCAAAAAAGATGCAGGGAATGGCAGCACCAAATGCCAAACACACGTGCAAGGGTCTGTTTCTAAAATGACATCCGTCACTCAATCAAAGAAGCACCTGAAGCAAATCAGTTTTATCCTTCGGCACAAGGCACACGCGCCGCTACACTATGCCAAAGTACCGAACGGACATGAAAACGGCAAGGGAGAGATGGGCGCTTGCGCGGGAGGGAGGCGATGGCGAGCGTCGCGCGCTTTGCAAATTAACCAAGCGGGGACGCCGGGATACCGAGGGAGAAAGAAAAGCTAGCTGGAAGGCGATTCTGTTGGATCGGTGTTTTTCTCTTTTTTTCCTATTTTTAGCCAGTGACCGGAGGAAAGCGAGGCTGTTGGAGATGCTCTTAATCATAAACCCATAGCCCCGCACGTAAAAAGCGAACCCACGCGTCACCAACACTAGACACACGATGAGCAAGCGTCGGACGGACAGGATTTTGTCGACGACACTGTGCGCCCGGGAGGCCGTCCTTTGGTGCCCGATTGATCTGTATAGATAAGAAGCTTATAGAGATAGGATGTACGACTAGTGTTGCTACAACAGAAATAGCAATAGAAATCACTAGGAATTTACGTTTTCTCTTTGGCAAAATTGAAGGACATGTACGCAAATGCAGATCAGAAATTCCAGCACATAGTTTGCCGTTACCTTGGACTGAGAGTGCAGTATCGTTTATGAAAACACTGAAGTTGGGAACTTCTCCAGGAAAGTTATTGAATGAAAGGTTCAGGTAACAAAGAATGGTAAGGTTCCCAAAAAACTTTGGTATTCTTATCTGGTCTCACAATTTGTTGGCTGAGATGTCAAGACATTCTAGACCTCTCGATTCACTGATCGCTGACGGGATACTACCATTTAAGGAATTATTTTGGAGAAGTTGACATTCACCAATGGCGTTGGGGATTTCGCCTGATAATTTGTTTGATTATGCTTAGAGCTCAGCGACATTTTCGAAGTCCCCTTCTGGTGGTAGCGACCGCTCCAAGCTATTGTCTGATAGATCCAAAATACAAGCTAAACGAATAGAAGTGGGCGTCAATTTAGAGGTGGCTAATATAGTCGATTAGCTCATTTATTGTGAAAAATTATCGGGAGAACAAGACATCACACCACAGCAAAGATATTCTCAAATAGAGAATATCCTGGTTTCATATGGCCAAGGCTGAGTACTAGTGAGACCATCTTGCTGGGTATCCCGTGCTCTACTTTGTGTCTGCACTGTCCGTCCTCTCACCCGTTGAAAGAAGGTTGCGTTCTCATTTGCACGATATAAACACACTGCTGTGTGCTGCCAATCAGTCTAGACTGACGAGTGATGGCAGTAGTGGTAAGAGGTTCCTCACCAAGTTCTCTTGATTTGTAGCTTATGTTCTTTTCGTTCGTGTGTGCCATGGCTTATGGCATGATGTTTTATGATGCTTTCGCCACAGGTTGCCCTGACTGCATGTGCAGGGGACGGGAACGGCTGATTTGCGATTCCGCTCATTTCTTTTCTGGATTTCGACTCTCGGGCGCCCCTCAATTCGACCGTGAGTTGGGGGATTTTTGTTTTTTCACTGTAGGACAATCATTTCTTTATTTCAGATCGATTCTTATGCTTTCAACTCTCGGTTTCTTGTTTCAGATCGGTTCTCACGCTTCTATGGATATAAACGCTTCTACTTACTTGTAATTGGATTTTTGTCAATATCCGGCCTGATCTATTGCTTGAAAATCACTTGATGAAGCGCCGGTACCCAACTCGAAATTAAATATGTATTGTTCTAGTCTCACAATTACGCATTCTTTACTAAAACTTCCCCACCTTTTACGCAAACTGCAGAATACTATACCAATATACTGACCCTATCAATGGAGGAGTGAGGAAGCTTTTTTTTTAAGAAAAAGGAAATATATTTGAATATTAGGAGTAAGGAAGCTATCTGGATGGAAGCCATATTGGTCAAAACCATTGTGGTCAGTGCTTCGACAGGGGTGATAAAACCCCTACTGTCCAAGCTCACCACACTGATGGGTGATGAGTACAAGAAGTTAAAAGGAGTAAGGACGCAGGTGTCGCTCCTTAAGGACGAGCTGGGCACCATCAACGCTTTCCTTGAGACGCTGGAGCTCATGGATGAACTTGATCCGTTGGTCAAGAACTGGAAGAGCCATGTGCGGGAAATGGCATATGACATTGAAGATTGCATTGATGACTTTATGCACCATCTTGGAGAGACAGATTCAAACAAAGGGTTCATCAATAAAACTGTGCGCCGCCTCAAGACCTTGCGGCAGCGCCACCAGATCGTCCATCAGATCCACTACAAGAAATGTTATGATAGGTGACGTTTCATTAACGTCACAAAACCTGATAATTATGTCACGGGTTGGAACTTATGACGATCCTATGACGAAAATGTGTTCGTCACCTATCATATGTGTTTAAACATGTTCTGTGACGAATATTTATGCTTTTGTCATAAACATTTTGTGACGATCGGTCCCTAATTCGTCATATAACAAATAATGGCCCAGTTAGACCTATTTAGCATTATGGGCCAAGCCCAATTTATTCTACATGCTTTATGGGCCTGTAATTAATTTCATTTGGACCTAGCCCAACTCTTCTGTGAGCCTGAAAAATAATTTCGTTCGGGCCTGATTTGGCCCTTCTTTGTGAGCCTGAATAAATAATTTCAGGACAAAAACATTAATTTCGTATGGGCCAGAACAAACACTTTTATAGGCCCAAATCCAAAATAGCAAATAAAGGAATCACATCCAGCACCAGTCATTACTGATTACAATTTCCAAAATTAAGTTTACATTACATTCATGAAGCAAACATCAAAAGGATCACATTCATCAATGACCAACAATATACAGGTCTTATGTTACAATCACACAACACAAGGAAAAAAAAAATAGTGGCTACAGAATCACATGTACAACCAAGCAATACAGCAAGCACAAGTGCTAGGCTCCCTCAGAAGGCTTCCTTGGCGTACATCTTTCCAGACCTGAACAGAAAACACTAAAACCTTGTCAAGTTGAATTGCAACAGAGAATTGGAAATCAAATGATTAAGTCTCTGAATGTCTGTCCAATCTCACATAAGTGACATAACAAAAAAAGTAACTAAACAAAACTTGACAGATAAATGGAAAATCAAAGATGGGTTTACCAATGCCCAGATGAAATCAATTGCAATAATATTTGTCTCCAAGAATCCAGACAAACAACCTTCTCATGTCACCCTGTTAATAAAATGACAATAAATTAGAAACGAATTGCTGCATATACCTGACAAACTGTAAGCCTAACTTATATTAACTGAAAATATCAACTGTTGCAGCTGTCTAAACCTTTGCTTACATAGCTCCAAGCCACAGAGATATCGTAGTTGTTAACTTCTTACAATACTTGGTGTAAAAATCTTACAAACAAACCTATATTCAGCTGTTGTAAAACACAGAACCTTGCCCCAGTATGAACCTTGCCCCCACAGATATTTCTTCTATGTGTAGCTATCAGCTATCAATGATTCCAGTTTCTCTCATGTCCAAAAAGCATATGATATGGCTATGGGCTACTACAAGCAGGGCAATGACACGGTCCAGTTCACCCAGGTCAATATTCAGATATCCACACAACACAAGCTTATACAGATAGAAAAAGGTAAGTTCATACAGGAAGCAGGAGGCAAGGAACGGGGACAGTACTTGCACAGCACAACTATCAAGTTTTATACCAAATTTATCTGAGCGTGACTGATTATACTAGATTGATATGCTGATCAACAAAACACTGCAATAGAGCACAGAACACGAAGTATGTAAAGCAGCACAAACTCGGTAACGCATATGCATAGTAGTATGGCATAATCAAAATACGAGGAGAAATGTGCTAGCTAGCAGGGAATCCTACAGTTGGCAAACGGCGGACTGAAACAAAACAGAATAGCTGCAGCATTTGATCGAACAAGTAGAGGACACTACGAAGAGAGAGCCTAAACTGGAGAGGCTGCGGGGAGAGATTGGTGCTCACCTCGAGGAGATGGGCGATGAAGACGAAGCCGAGCTGTGAGTCAGTGACGGGGTGCACTTGTGGCCATAGCTGAGCTTGCCGAAGAGGAAGATGTAGCAGCCGGTCCGCTCAGGTGCTTGCGGATCGGCTGCGTGGCACTGCCGCGGGCATGGGGCGTGCCGATGCTGCCCCCGAGGCGCTCGGCCTGGATCTGCGCAGGCACTTGCGCCCGCTCTTCCGTCTCGCTTCTACGGCACCGCACGGAGCCGGGCACGGACCCGTCTCCGTCCAGGAGGCCGAGATGCGCCGCGCCGCCGGTGGCAAGGACGAGCTCGCGCAGGCAGCCACCGGGCGGGTTCCCCCTGCGAGGAGCATTTGAAGGGGGCGTCCTCTTCCGCTACGCTGCTGTCTCCTGCGCCGATGCACTCATCTGCGCCGCCGTGAAACGTGTAGAGGAGAGGAAGAGAGGAGGAAGTCTGCTAGGGTTTAGACGGGGAGCCGACCCACGCTGATTTTATTCGCTGCGGACGATACATGAGCCGTCGGATCAAAATTGACAGCGAACAGAGGCCAAGGACAGAGCAGGCCGTGGAGGTTGGACTACATTAGGCCCAACATGAGATAATTTCAGTTTTTCATTTTACAAAAAAAAAAAGATTTAACATATCTGTTTACCTTTTTGTATCTCTCAAAATATTATGAATTTTTGACCCAAATTTGTTTTAACGGACTAAGAAGCCCAATCCTACCTCCATTAATGTTTTGAAAAATTTTCGCAATTTTTTAGCCACGTGTGTATATTGAAAGTTGCCTAATATGTATGGGATATACATGTCCGCAAAAACTCATTCCGAAAATCATCATATTTTAAGAGTTACAAAAAAGTGAAGCAATTAATTCAAATGACCGTTAATGAATACATGCTGATTTGCAATATTTAACCGAGTCAACATGATGTAGATGAATCTAAATGATAGATCACGATTTTTAAAAATTTTGAAAACAAAAATCAACTGATTTGGATAAGATATGAGGAGTATATACGTCTTTGAAGTTTAACTTGTGAATCAAAAGAAAAAAATTTACTCTGGAGATGAACTGCAGCATGAACATTCTGGGCCGGCCATGACCAGGGGTTTAAATTGACGCTGTGCTCGTGCGCCAACGTGTGGGCCTCAGTACCAGTGGTTTAGACAACCGACGGATGGGCTCCATATTTCCGGTACTAAAAAATGAATAAAATTAGTAATGTGCGATTTGACTACAAGAATGATGTTCACCCTGGTGGTAAGGTTGTCTGCTTGGACCTATGAGGTAGGGAGTTTGAATCCCATCAGAAGCTTCATTTTTTTATACATAGGCGCACAACATTCTGGGCCAGCCATGAGCTCTAAAAAATAACGCTGGGCCGACTCTTTCGATGGGAATTAGTTTCTCCTTGTGGCTTAGTAGCACATGGTAAGAGCGGCCCAATGTACACTGGGCTCAAGTTAGTTGGCTGATGGGCTACAATTGTCTCAACTCACCCTTCACGGTTCATGGAGTTACTCAATATAGTTTTTTATGCTAAAACATAATCAATATAGTTTTTTGAAAATAATGTCCTAAAATATCTTCCTAGTATGTTTCAAAGAATATGTCTATTGCTTCAAAAATATAAAAAAAACCAAAATGTATTTTATGGCATGATAAGCATAAAAGACATTATTATATCCATTATTACAAATCACATGGTCATTTCTCTTGTGATTCACATTAAAGAAACTTTTACATCATTTTTTAAAATATTTTCCAAACACTTAAATAAATCTGGGTATAGGATTTTTTTGTGAAATTTTTTTGCGCACCCAGAGTGGAAAAAAACTTAGTGACAAAAATTAAAAATTATGAGGATTTAACACCGTCGTAAAATTGTGACGCTCATTTTAAGCCTTACATGACTGACGAGTGTTTGTCACAAAATAGCTTTGGCTTAGTTTGTGACGATTTCTACCTTGTTTTTATGACGCACATCTAATTTTCGTCACTAAACTCATTTGACCCCTACGAATCGTCATAAACAAGATGCCTTTGTGACGTTTTGATCAATCGTCACTCCAAAATCGTCATAGAAGGCAAGATTTCTTGTAGTGATCGACGAGCTCAAGACTCGTGTGCTGGAGGCAAGTAAGCGACGCAAACGGTACAATCTTGATTATCGTGTATCTACTAGTTTAGTGGCTGTTGATCCTCGAGTCACTTTACTATACCCAAAGGATGCCGGTCTTGTGGGAATTGATGGGCCAAGAAAAGAGCTTGTTAATTTGTTGACAGATAGACAACAAAAACTGAAAGTTGTGTCTATTCTGGGATTTGGGGGCCTGGGTAAAACTACACTTGCTAAGGAGGTGTATCGCAATATTGGAGAGCAATTCATATGTAAGGCCTTTTTTTCAGTTTCTCAAAGACCTGATATGACCAGACTTCTTAGTGGTATACAATCAAAACTTGGGATATGTGGGCCTTCTTCCGTTAGTGAGGTGGAAGACATCATTGACAGCATCAAAGAATATCTGGAACATAAGAGGTTAATATATATTTACTTCTGATAGTGTTAATCATTAACTCTTGCAGATTCATTGTCTTGTTATGTTGCTTTCTGATGCCTTATATTAACATTTGAGTTACTGTATGATTTGATTGGCACTTTAATAAGTTGTTTTTGCTACTTAGAATGGTACTACTCATATTATAAGTCCTTGAGAGAGTTTTGGTCATTGGAGTTCAGGACGATACAATCTTAAAATTATTATTCTTGTTAACATTTATTATTACCTGAAAAAACTTACAGTTATTATTAACCACAAAAAATTTACAATTATTATTATTGTTCACATTGATGATTCCTTTAGTACCGTGACCAAAAGAATTGGACATCCAGTTTGACCTTTTTTATTTTTAAAAAATTATTATGTTGCTATTATCGAGTATAATTTTTTTTGGTGATTTTTTTTGTTGCCTAGTATTTCTAACCTGGGTTAAATCTTTTGCTGTTTTCAAATACTGAGATGTCCCACAAGATTTGTTTTTCTTGCCTTTTGAGGGGAACCCAAGAGATATTATTGTCACCTGGATTAATGTTTCATAATTTTTTTTTGTTTCAAGACAAAGATTCATCCTTTTTTTTAATAAAGCTTTCCTTTTCTTTGATTGTTCAAATGAACTATAAATTTTTCATGCTTTCATAGATGTTATGTGATGACACGCCAGTATAATGTCAAACAGGTACTTCATTGTAGTGGATGACTTGTGGGATGTACAAATCTGGAATGCTATCAGGAGTGCCTTTCCAGAAAATGGAAATGGTAGTAGAGTAATAGTAACCACACGTGTGGAAGCTGTGGCTAGCTGGGCATGTCTCCATCACCATGAATGCATTTACAGAATGAAGCCCCTTGACATCCAAGACTCAAGGACCTTGTTCTTTAACAGAATATTTGGTTGTGAAGATAGCTGTCCTGTCCAATTTGAGAAAGTTTCAGCTGAAATGTTGAAGAAGTGCGGAGGCTTGCCACTTGCCATTATTACTATAGCTAGCCTATTAGCTAGTCAACCAGCAACACTGAAAGAATGGGAGAACACCCTGCATTCTTTAACAATGCATATTGGCACACATCCCACCTTGGAAGGGATGAGAAAAATTTTAAATCTTAGCTACAAGAATCTTCCTCCTCATCTCAGAACATGCCTTCTATATCTTGGTATATACCCAGAGGACTATGAGATCAAGAGGGATGATTTAATTAGACAATGGGTTGCTGAAGGATTTGTTGTTAACTTTCACGGGCAAGATTTGGATGATGTTGCAAAGAGTTATTTCAATGAGCTAATCAATCGGAGTTTGATTCAACCTGAAAATACAGAATGTGGGGAGGTGTTATCTTGTAGAGTACATGATGTGATGCTGGATTTGATCCTGCATAGGTGCAAGGAGGATAATTTTATCACTGTGCTATGCACTTCTGAAGACATGGCAAGACATCATGAAAACAAGGCTCGTCGACTGTACCTGAACTGTAGCAATGCTGATGTTGTGGATGGCAGAATATCACGCACAATTCTTACTAGCATGTCACAGGTTCGATCATTTGCAGCGTATGGAGAATCTAATTGGGTACCTCCTTTGGTGCTGTTTAAGTATCTCCGGGTACTGATATTAGACATTTTCTCTTATGAGATGGAATGCAAGGTCGACCTCACTGCTATTTCGCAATTATTTCAGCTGAGATATTTGAAGATAGCAGGAAATTACATCGTAGACGTTGTGCTCCCTACAAAAATGCAAGGGCTTATGCATTTGGAGACGCTGGACATGTATGGGGTTGAAACCATTCCGTCAGACATTATTTATTTACCCCGTTTGTCCCATCTGACTGTTGATGCAGATACAAGGCTTCCTGATGGGATAGGAAGAATAAAGTCTCTGCGTACACTTGGGAGGATTTATCTTTTTTCTAAGACTATTAGTGTCCTTAGCGAGCTGACCAATCTGAGGGAGCTGACGCTCTGCTACACTGACTACGATGACATCCCTCATCCAGCGATTGCAAAAATCAAACCTTTGGCATCTTCACTTAGAAAGCTCTCTATGCTCAAGTCTCTCTTTTTGGACATTAAGTGGGAAATTTGTGATGATAGTGATCGGATGGGCTCACTGTGGGAACCCCCTCTCGGAATTGAGAGACTTCATCTGAGCCTATGGCTGTTTCCTAGAGCCCCCAAATGGATAGGTGGCCATCTCAGTAGACTCTGCAGCCTGACATTGTATGTAAAAAGGGAAATGTCAAGGGACAGGGTTCAAGCTCTCTCAGAGCTGCCCTCACTTTTGTTCCTCGGATTGCAGGTAAAAATTTTATTTAGCACGACCATCATTGACTTTGGCCGGACAGGATTCCCATCTCTGGAGCACCTTGATTTCAACTGCGGTAAGGATTCTGCTGCATACATGCGCTTCCATGCAGGGGTTATGCGCAGGCTCCAAAGACTGACCCTGCATTTTGGCAATCGCTTGAAGTGGATGGACGCCACACCGGCCGGCATGGGGCACCTCCCAAGCCTGCGGAGCGTCCATGCACTGGCGCGGACCTGTGGCGAACCACATGTTAGAGATATAGAGCGTCAGTTGAGGAACGCCACACAGGCGCACCGAAATCGACCCTCTTTTACGATGGATAGATATCCCCATGAACGCTGTGGCTGAGTTGCAAAGTGGCTGTGGAGCACAGTTCTAAATCATTCTTCACCCAATAGTCTTCAGTTGATGTGTACTGTGCTGTAACTTGCACTGCACAGCGGGTCATCTTTCGTTCCGGTTTAATTTGCAGCATTTGTTCCGTTTTGTGTCACCCTTGTTGTTGGATTGAACATTGATGTACTTAACTGTATTCTTCCCTTCATTATTATGTTATTGTCTTGTCGCAATGGATCAGAACACTTTTGTATTCTGTGAACATATATTGGAACACCCACTTGCCATGTTAGCCACAGTTCCAGAGAAGATTTGATATGTACGGATGAAGAAAAAGAAGGCATTCGTATAGCTATTGAGAACTGAAAAAGTTCCCCTATTCTACAAACTGCAACTGCACGGGTATTTGACTAGTTCGACAGAATACAGAATTTTTATAACTAAACATCGTAGGCAATCATTGTTCAAAATAGCAAACAGAGATACATTATTACAAAACAGGCACAGGTAATGTACTGGCACAATTCCTGTATCACTTCTACTAGATGACCATAAACAGCAATACACAGTTCAAAATATGCTCCAGGCTTGTGAACTCGGCGATAGAAAACTGTTCCACTTATTCCTTGTTGAAGCTGTCGTTGCGGAGATCAGCTTCAGGCAGACAATTAAACAGTATAATTGATGAACATATCTGGATATGAAACCTTTGTAGCATTGGCATATCTCCGATATTCATGCCCTTTGTTCTCTCATGAGAGAATCCTTGATGGCAAGCAGCTGCTTATTGATATCTCCTGTTGGCATTCTGCTCGACGGCAATTCCTGCGTGCAGGACATACCAAGTTCAAACATGAAACAGTTGAATCAATCTTTTTCTTACATGATGAATGACACCTGGTATGAAGACGATATGCCAGATATGCCATGTCCGGTTATTCAATATGCAGACGATACAATGATTATTCTTCAGCCATGTGAAAGGCAACTTGCTCGCCTAAAAGAAATTTTACAATCCTTCTCTGATGCTACTGGACTTCATATAAATTATGACAAAAGCACTTTCTTGCCTATTCATGTTCCAGCTGACTCGGCGAAGGCTTTGGCTGAATCCTTTGGATGTGATGTGTCCTCTTTTCCACAGCCTTATCTTGGCTTGCCTCTTTCAAATGTGAAGCTACATGTCAAAGATTTTCTCCCCTTCATTTGCAAGCATGACAAATATCTGGCTGGATGGAAAGGCTCACTAATGAATCATATGGCTAGAACAACTCTAGTTACCTCTGTACTATCACCACTTTCTACATATGCTATGAGCTCACTTGCTTTATTTGACACCACGATAGATGCGATGGTTAAGAGAAGCAGGGCCTTCCTTTGGGCCAGGGATAGTAAATGTAATGGAGGTCAGTGCAAGGTTGCGTGGGATGATGTCAGTATGCCCAAGGAAAATGGAGGATTGGGTGTCAAAGACCTTGCCAAACAAAACACTTCTCTATTACAGAAATTTCTTATTAAGTTTCATAGCTCCGAAGTTACACCATGGCTAGTTTGGATTCGGAACACATATGGATGGACTCCTACTCGTGACTTTGGTGATCATCTCCCTCACGCCACCCCCATATGGAGGGATATTTATAAGAATCTGCCGGCGTTTCGACAGGCGACGAAAGTTCATGTTGGAAATGGTGCGATGACGGCCTTTTGGGTCGATCTTTGGTGGGGCCCTACCACCATCGCTGAGGCTTTCCCTGCCCTGTTCTCGCACTCAAAAAGACCCAATATATCTGTACAACAAGCCCTCTCTCAACCTTCATTATTTCTAGCGCTACAGCCTCGCCTCACTCATGTGGCTGAATCCGAACTACATGAACTACAAGCTCTAATGGAAAGTGTAAACCTTCAAGAAAACGTCCATGATTGCAGAGTCATGAGGAATGACAACAAGCCTCCAACATCATCTAGACTATACAATTTGGAATTTAGTCAGGTTCCGGTGGATGCCTTCGCTTCAAACATTTGGGATAATTTTGGCCCCCCGAAGTGTAAATTTTTCCTATGGCTTGCACATCGGCGGAGGCTAAGCACAAGGGAGCGTTTGTTTAGACACAATATGAGGGATTCAGGAGAATGTCCTTTTTGCACTCAGAGTGAAGACATTGGACACCTCTTTCTTCAATGTCCTAGAGCGATCAGCATTTGGCATGCCCTCCTCGGAATGCCTTCCCCTCATTCAGATAGTACATTAGAGGATTTGTGGCAAAACCCGGGAGCTCTAAACTCAACCAAACCTAGGATTAGGAGTGCTGTTCTGACGGCGATTCTTTGGAACATTTGGAAATGTAGGAATGCAAAAAATTTCAGACATGAAGATGAATCCAACTCTTCGGTTGTTGCTCGCTGCATTGAGGACCTGACCTTATGGTCAAATAGATGTAGCCAACCTGCAGATCATGCTCTCATGATAGCTTGGTGCGAGAGTTTTTCTTCTTAGAATAGCTTTAATAGTTTTTATTCTTCCCTTTTCCCTTGCAACCCTTTGTAATCACTTTTTGTAGCAAATTGTTTGTTTGCTACCCATGCAATAAAATGTTCAGGCAATCTCTAGAAAGAGTTGCCGTAGTTTCCTTCAAAAAACACCTGGTATGAAGCTCATTTTCACGGTCCAGAGACAGGCGTGTGTCAGCAGCGTCCATCACACTGTTTTGCAGGGCTAGATCAACGTATTCAAAGAGGCTCAATCCTTATCTGAACCTGTTGTCTGAGGACCTCTTTCCAGTCACTGTTTCCAGGACTAAAATTCCATAACTGTAAATATCTCCATGTGTTGACATCATGTTCCCAGCACCATATTCTGTTGCAGTGATTATTTGTAATATTAGATTTGGTACATAAAAGACAATATTCTAAAGTGACATAAAGTAGCTATATGATGGATAACATCGGAGGACACAAAGGGAGAGAAAATATGTTCATTACACTGACTTGGGGTAGCATAACCAAATTGTCCCTCTAAATCCCATGGAAATTGTTGACTGCTGCATCAATGAGCTTCCCTGAACAAGAATTTTGGCTAGTCCAAAGTCTCCAATATGGGCTACCATATCAGCATCCAGCAGCACATTATTTGACTTAACGTCACAATATGCAATAGGTTCAGGTCTATGGCAATGAATATAATCCAGCGCATAAGCCACATCATGGATTAATAGTCACTCTTTCCAAGAGATTCAAGTATTTTTTTTTACTACCTGACCATTTGTGTCCGGATGTTACCAGCCTTCTAAACTACCATTGGGCATGAAGTCGTACACAATTACTTTGAAGCCTTCTAAACTACCATTGGGCAAATTGTAATGATCTAGACTAGATTTCTGTGTCCCATAATTTCTTCAATCATATTTCTAATTGCAAATCCTACCCCAGAAAGGACAGGTTTCCCAAGTATGGTGAGATGCGCCCCGAGAGGTTGAAGGAGTTCATGATCAGCGAGACAACCCTCTCAGGGTGCCGATGGCTGCAAGAAACTCCTTCCCATCGACAGAAGTGGCTGGACATGTTCCATGACATCAGCAAACCATCGGATGGGCTCGATAGCATGGACTTGAAGGAGAGGAGTGCAAGCTCATCAGCAGACGCTTTGCTGCTGCCTGGAGGCACCCGAGCATGGGAGCAAAGGCACAGCAACGAGAAACAGAGCAATGTGATTGCCCCTTCCATGAGTAGTAGTAGCTACGGGACCTGAACTGGATACACCAAAAGTGTTTCGACAGAATGCAGCTTATAAATGGAAGTTACAGAGAAGTTATCCTGCATTTTGCTCCTGTTCCATAGAAAGGGATACGCAAGTTGGAACAGGCATGGCGTGTGAAACCAAATTTCCTTCGTCCAGAGTTGACTCTAAGTCATGCTTTCTCGGCGTGTGAAACCAAATTTCCTTCGTCCAGAGTTGACTCGTAAGTCATGCTTTCTCTCACTAGACTAGAAACAAGTCTCTATTACAGGAATCATTGGTTCCGGGTCGTCCAGGCAGTCCTGGACAGCAGCCGGATCTTCAATGGCCCATTGGAAATAGAAGCAAACAAGAAACACCGTTTCTATCTAGCAAAGTTTCTGTCCATTTGTCCGAGACCACATATTCGGGACAGGTCAGGGACAGCCCACCCCCCACCCACTTGCAAAAGATGTCACAGTTTCTTTGGACTACCAATTGCAGTATAACGTTCTCAAATTCGTTCTTCCGCTAATGATATTTACGATGGCAACTTAGTTCGGGTCTGTGCTCTCGACAATAAACAACTAATATTACATATATCTGGTATGATAACCAAAAGAAAAACAACACAAATCTTTCATAGTGTCGAAAGCGAATGAAAGTGTCATGCACATCTAAAGTGGAAACGTCCAGCAATAATGTGAGAAATCATCAAGCACCACAAGATAGCATTTAGAGTAAAATGCATTGGACTATTAAAACGGATATTCAGGTCTATAAACTTGCTAAAGTGTGTTATCTAGGTTTAAAATACCAAAAATGCCCTTTTATTGCTGACATGGTTCTTTGTAGGGCATGGATTGACATCACTTTATCCGTGATCAAGCGATGATGCTGTCAAATAATGCTCACTAGCATGAATTGTGATGGTTACACTAATTTGAGAGACAAATTATGCTCGATTAATTAGTCGGTGACTAGGGGTATTTTTGAAACTTGGGACCTAGATGACATACTACAACAAGTTTAGGGACCTGAATACCTATTTTGAAAGTTTCGAGACCTAGATGGCACACCAAAACAAATTTAAAGACCGTTTGTGCACTTTACTCTAGTATTTATAACCAAAAATGCTGACTACGGGAGATGTCCATATACATCGCAATGAATCAACTCTAAACACGACATTGTTTGTGAAGATGAGGCTACAAAAGGGAGATGTGTGCGTTTGCCCAATTGACAAGCATGACACGTATGAGGAGCCTCTTTATTGCACCATAAGGCCTTGACGGCCGTATTGCTCGTCAACAATGGCCGGGGATGGCACGGCCACGACGACGACTTGACGGGGACGCGCGTGCCGCATGGTGCGCCATCATGGGCAGCGACTACGGGGACGGTCACCGTGAAGCATGAGACGGCATTCATTGGCTCTGGTTCTAGTCTCCCACTCATGCATGCATTAGGCAGGTAATCGAGCACCAACGACTGACAAGCATCCTCACGCCCGTCCATACGTGCGGCAGTCAAGCAAGTAGGTGTACGCGCCACGCGCACGGCCAGAGAGTGCGCAAGTTGCGGATGGCAACAGGAGAAGGCGTCACTGCAGGGCCAGCCGGGACTGGAGAGCCACGCAATGTTCGCTGCTTGTTAGCCCGTGGCCGGAACGTACTTTTTTTTTTTTTTTTTTTTTTTTTTGAACTGGGGAACGTACTTGTTTCAGTGGCAAGTGGGACGACCGGCGACTCACGTCATCCACACACGTCTCTGTCATACTGCCCTCTAGAACTTGACGATACCAACAGCCTGCCTGCCCTCTAGAACTTGACGTATGAAGGAAGGAAAGAAGAAGATAACAACATCTTTGAGTTACTGTGACCGTGTTCGTTTCATCTATCCAAGGCCATAACTATCTTGTGATCGAGTTAAAACTATAACCGTGTGCTAGCCTTTTGTAATTGAGTTTGCAATACAATTTCCTTTGATGACCACATGTTCGAGCAACTCGGTACTACTAGAGTGCTAATAGTGTTTAATTACAATAGTGTAGATTGCCACGTTTTTTTCTTTTTCAAAAGCAGGAGTACGTAATACTAGTTTCCAAGTTTGACCGTGTGCTGCTTCTGGTAAATAAGGTAGCAATACAGTCTTCGTTTGTTAACTAAAATTACCAAACGTCCGAGCTACTCAGTACTACTGTTGTTCAATTATAAGGGTGTAAATTGCCACGAAAATACAACAGCCTCGGCATATTACTAGTTTCCAAGCCAACTTGCAATTACTATTGTCTGATACTCGGATTACAATAGTGATGGTGGCGTGACCCTTTCCAGTCACGGGCCAGGTTCATCTACATTACCATATTAGAGGCATCTCAATCTAGGCGTGTCGTGTATTATATTATTGATACAAAATCCATTCAGAGCCCTCTCAATGCCAGCTGGCCGGTTTCACATGGCTACGAGAGTAAAAACAGAGAACAAGAGATTATGCCTCAGAGCAGTACTGTTCTAGTCTCGCATCAAGAGCGACCTTACCTGTTACCACTTACCGCTACCAAGCTTTTATGAAAATTTCTGAACACATACATGGTTACCACCACAACGAGCCTGTTGAGGGAGGAGTGAGGCCCACATCAGCACGCTCATACCTGCCAGTAGCCGCACTAGATGGATCCTTTCATCCTGGTCCATGTGTGCCACAGCTTCTTCCTTCATCTCACTGCAAAATTATTTTCAGTGTTGTCTTTCAGCTACTGTGAGCTAGACATGTTCATACTAGTTGTCGAGCTATTACATTTTTTTTTATTTGTTTCATCTACCATAGGCCAAGCTCTGGCAAATATGCTAGGGCCGCCTGGGTCACATTATCATATTAGATACATCTTGATCTACATGTTTTGTGATTAGATAGATAATGCAAAATCTCAACTCTAGCTGGAGCCACTTGCTACGAAAATCAAAACAGAGCACCAAACATGCTATTCAATGCCATCTGCAGGTTTCAACACAACGGACCAGCTTGTAACAAGAGGTTTGTTGCTAAACAAAACCGGCGCAGACATACTTGGTTAACATGTCCAATGGTCAAATGTCTGGATTATAAGAGATCACACTGCAGACGCAGTCCTCTTCCAGGCTCCCAAGAGAAACCTTACTGCCAGTGCCCATGTATATTTCATTTAGCAGCAGTACTATAATTAGCACCGATTAACTAAATTAATAGCAGTGGGCGTCAATCTAGAGGTGATGAATTGTCGGTTAGCTCATTAACAATGAAAATTGTCGGGAGCACAGACATTATACCAGCGCAAAGAGATTCACAAAATCCTGGTGGGACCCCCCTCAACTTTGTGTCGGCACCATCCGCGTTGTTTCGCCCGCTGAAAGAAGGTAGCTTTCTCATTTGCAAGATAGTACAAACACACTGTTGTGTGAGTCTGTGATGCCAAGCCAACCAGTCGAGTGATGGCAGCGGTGGTGAGCGGTTCCTCACCAGCTTCTCTTGATTTGCAGCTTGCGTTCTCTTCCTTCGTTGCCCTGGACACAAATTCAGGAGAAGGAATGGCTGATTCATGATTCCGCTCATTTCTTTGCTGGATTTTAACTCTAGGGCCCAACGATTCAACCGTGAGTTGGGGAATTTTTTGTTTTTCGTGAAGGACTATATATCATTTCTTTCTTTCAGATCTGTTCTTATTCTTTCCATTCTCAGTTTCTTCTTTCAGATCTTTTCTCACATTTCTGTGAATCGACACTTCTACTTGCTGCTAGTTGGATTTACTTGTCAACATCCTGCCGGATCTATTGCTTGAAAACCACTTGTCAAAGCACCGGTGAGCCCAGCTCGTAATTAAATATTGTTCTTGTTTTACAATCACGCAGTCCTCACTACAACTTCCCACCTTCTACGCAAACTGCAGAACACCATGTCAACACATTGACCCAAATTTTTTTTTCGAAAGACCCACTGACCCTATTTAGGGAGGAGTGAGGAATCTAGCAGAGATGGAAGCCATGTTCGTCAAGACCATTGTGGTCAGTGCTTCGATAGGGGTGATGAAACCCCTCCTGGCCAAGCTCACCACGCTGATGGGTGATGAGTACAAGAAGTTCAAAGGGGTGAGGAGGCAGGTGGCATTCCTTAAGGATGAGCTGGGCACCATCAACGCTTTCCTTGAGACGCTAGAGCTTATGAATGAACTTGATCCGTTGGTCAACAACTGGAGGAGCCATGTGCGGGAGATGGCATATGACATCGAAGATTGCCTTGATAACTTCATGCACCATGTTGGAGACACAAATCCAAATGAAGGCTTTATCAATAAAACTGTGAGACGCCTCAAGACTGTAAGACAGCGCCACCGGATCGCCCATCAGATCGACAAGCTCAAGACTCGTGTGCTGGAGGCAAGTAAGAGACACAAAAGGTACAATCTTGATTCTCGTGTCTCCACTGGTTTAGTGGCTGTTGATTCTCAAGTCGCTTCACTTTACCCGAAGGCTGGCAACCTTGTGGGAATTGATGGTCCAAGAAAAGAGCTTGTTAATTTGTTGACAGATGCACAACAAAAACTGAAGGTTGTGTCTATTGTGGGTTTTGGAGGCCTGGGTAAAACAACACTTGCTAAGGAGGGGTATTGTAATATTGGAGAGAAATTCAGATGCAAGGCCTTTTCTTCTGTTTCTCAAAGACCTGATATGACGAAATTTCTTAGTGGGATACAATCAAAACTTGGGTTACCTGGGTCTTCCTCCGTTTGTGAGGTGGAAGACATCATTACTAGCATCAGAGAATATCTGGAACATCGAAGGTCAGTATATATTCACTTCCAATTGTGCTAATCATTAACTCTTGGAGATTAATTGGCTTGTTATGTTGCTTTCTGATGCCATACATGATCTATTGGCATTTGATTAACTGTGATTGGTTAATGCTTTAAGAGGTGCGTGCTTCATAATTTGTTTTTTATACTTCGAATGGTATCACACACACATATATATGCCCTTAGGAGAGTTTTGATATTGGAGTTCAGGCCTCTAAATTGTAGGATAATGACCATTCCTTTAGGTATCATGGCCAAAAGAATTGGACGTCCAGTTTGACCTTTTCAGCTTTTTTAGAATTATGTATGTTGCTATTATTGACTTTAAAATTTTGATAATTATTATTTGTTTGTTTCCGAGCATTTCTAACCTGGATTAAGTCTGATGCTGTCTTTGAATATTGAGATGTCCCACAAGCTACTGTAATAAAGATTGCCTTTTCTTTTGTTGCTCAAATTAGCTATAAAGTTATGATGTTAGCATTGATATTGTATGATGACACACCAGTATAATGTCGAACAGGTACTTCATTGTAGTGGATGACTTGTGGGATGTACAAACCTGGAATACTATCAGCAGAGCCTTTCCAGAAAATGAAAATGGTAGCAGAATAATAGTAACCACACGAGTGGAAGATGTGGCTAGGTGGGCATGTCCCCATCACCATGATTGCATTTACAGAATGAATCCCCTTGACAGCCAAGACTCAAGGACCTTGTTCTTTAACAGAATATATGGTTGTGAAGATAATTGTCCTGTCCAATTTGAGAAAGTTTCAGCTGAAATTTTGAAGAAGTGCGGAGGCTTGCCACTTGCCATTATCACTATAGCTAGCCTATTAGCTAATCAACCAGCAACACTGAAAGAGTGGGAGAAAACCCTGCATTCTTTAGCAATGCATATTGGTACACATCCCACCTTGGAAGGGATGAGAAAAATTTTAGATCTTAGCTACAAGAATCTTCCTCCTCATCTCAGAACATGCCTGCTATATCTTGGTATATACCCAGAGGACTATGAGATCAAGAGGGATGATTTAATTAGGCAATGGTTGGCTGAAGGGTTTATTTGTAACCTTCACGGGCACGAATTGGATGATGTTGCCAAGAGCTATTTCAATGAGCTAATCAATCGGAGTTTGATTCAACCTGAATGTACAGACTATGGGGAGGTGTTATCTTGCAGAGTACATGATATGATGCTGGATTTGATCTTGCATAGGTGCAACGAGGATAATTTTATCACTGTGCTATGCAATTCTGAAGACATAACTAGACATCAAGAAAACAAGGCTCGTCGACTGTACCTCAACTGTAGCAATGCTGGTGTAGTGGATGTCAGAGTGTCAGACACAATTCTTTCTAGCATGTCACAGGTCCGATCATTTGCAGTGTATGGAGAATCTAATCATGTACCTCCTCTGGTGCTGTTTATCTATCTCCGGGTACTGATATTAGACATTTTCTCTTATGAGGTGGAATGCAAGGCCGACCTCACTGCTATTTCGCAATTGTTTCAGCTGAGATACTTGAAGATAGCTGGAAATTATATCGTAGATGTTGTGCTCCCTACAAAAATTCAAGGACTTAGGCATTTGGAGACGCTGGACATGTATGGGGTTCAAGTCATTCCGTCAGATATAATTTATTTACCCCGCTTGTCCCATCTTATTGTTGATGCAGATACAAGGCTGCCTGATGGGATAGGAAGCCTAAAGTCCCTGCGCACACTTGAGAGGATTTATCTTTTTTCTACGACCATTAATGTCCTTGGCGAGCTGACCAATCTGAGGGACCTGACGCTCTGCTGCACAGATTATGACGACATCACTGATCCAGAAACTGCAAAGATCAAACCGTTGGTGTCTTCACTTGGAAAGCTCTCTATGCTCAGGTCTCTCACTTTGGACATTAAGTGTGAAATTCATGATAATGATGACCAGCTGGGCTCACTGTGGGACCCTCCTCTTAAAATTGAGAGACTTCAACTGAGCCAATGGCTGTTTCCTAGAGTTCCCAAATGGATAGGTGGCCATCTCAGTAGCCTCTGCAGCCTGACGTTATATGTAGCGGAGGTGTCAAGGGACAGCATTCAAGCTCTTTCAGAGCTGCCCTCCCTCTTGTTCCTCCGATTGGCGATAAGAAAATATAGAGGCTTGCCACTAGAACCACTGACCGTTGACTTTGGCTCGGCGGGATTCGCATCTCTGGAGCACCTTGATTTCTGCTGGAGAATGTCTTCTGATGCATTGCGGTTCCAGGCAGGGGTTATGCGCAGGCTCCAAAGACTCACCCTGCGTGTTCGCTATAAGCGGGTTTCACCCACGTGGGTCGGCATGGAGCACCTCCCGAACCTGCGGAGCATCCATGCACTGGTGTGGACCTACGACGATTCGGCTCTCAGAGATATCGAGCGTCATTTGAGGAACGCCATGCAGGCACACCCAAACCGACCCTCTTTTACGATGGACAGATACCCCAATGAACGCTCGGGATGAGGTGCAAAGTGGCTGGACCACATTTCTATATCATTCTCCACCCCCAGTCTTCAGTTAATCTGCATTGTAATTTGTACTGCTGGACAGATACCCCAATGAACGCTCGGGATGAGGTGCAAAGTGGCTGGACCACATTTCTATATCATTCTCCACCCCCAGTCTTCAGTTAATCTGCATTGTAATTTGTACTGCTGGTCTATCTTTGCTGCTTTCGTTCAGATGGCATTGATGTACTTAACTGTACTCTTCCCCATATTATTATGTTATTATTGCCATGTCTCGATGGATCAGAATACCTTTTTATTCTGTGAACGTATACTGGAACAACTCACTTGCCATGTTCGTCACAGTTCCAGAGAAGATTTGATATGTATGGATGGAGAAAAAGAAGGGATTCGTGCTACTATTGAGAACTGAAAAATATTCACAAGTTCTCTTATCTCCAAACTGCAATCATTACAAAACAGGCGCGTGTAATGTACTGGCACAATTTTAGTATCACTCTACTACATGACCATAAACAGCCATGCACAGTTCAAAATATACTCCAGGCTTCCGTAGTCGGCGATAGAAAATTGTTCCACTTATTCCTTGTTGAAGCTGCCGTTGCTGGAATCAGCTTCAGGCAGACAATTAAACAGTAGTACCATAAATGAAAATATCTGGACATCAAACCTTTGTAGCACTGGCATATCGTCGATCTTCATGTCCTGTGAGAATCCTTGATGGCAAGCAGCTCTTTGATGATACCCCATGTTGGCATTCTGCTTGATGGCAATTCCTACGTGCAGGACATACCAAGTTCAAGCATTGAAACACCAATCGTTTTCTTGTATGGTGATTTGGTGAATCACCCCTGGTGTGAAGCTCATTTTCAAGGTCCAGAGACAGGCGTGTGTCAACAGCGTCCATCACTCTGTTTTGCAGGCCTAAGTCGACGTATTCAGGGAGGCTCAATCCTTGTCTGAACCTGATGTCAGTGGGCCTCTTTCCGGTCACTGTTTCACCAGGACTAAAATTCCATAAATGTAAACATCTCCATTTGTCGATACCATGTTTCCAGCACCATATTCTGGTGCAGTGATTATTTGTAAAAATATTAAATTTGGTACATAAGACACAATATTCTAAAGTGACATAAAGTAGCTATATAGTAATGGATATTAAAGCGGAGAACATAAAGGGAGAAAAAATGTTTATTACACTGGCAGCATAACCAAGTGTCCCTCTAAATCCCATGGAGCTTGTTGACTGTTGCATCAATGAGCTTCCCTGAACAAGAATTTTGGCTAGTCCCAAGTCTCCAACGTGGGCTACCATATCAGCATCCAGCAGCACATTACTTGACTTGAGGTCACAATACAATAGGTTCAGGTCCATGGCAATGAAGATAATCCAGCGCATAAGCCACATCGTGGATTAATGGTCACTCTTTCAAAGAGATTCAAGTATCTTTGCACTACCTGACCATTTGTGTCCGGATGTAGCCAGTCTTGTAAACTACCATTGGGCATGAACTCGTACACAAAGGATCACATCACATAGACAATACTAAAACTTCTCTCCTTTTGCCCAGGAGTCCATGGCGTTGATGCAGTCCCGAACGATGATGGCGCGAGCGATGATCGGCGAGGCTGCCAGACGGCCGCGGAACTGCTCCGACCTGGGCCAAACAGGAGCTGCAGCCCAGGGCGAATTCGGTTTCTAGATGCATGCCCGATAATCAGTCAATTGATAAGCTCGACGGCTTCTAGATGTTTATCCCCATCTCAGCTCTCTACTGCTGGCTGATTTGTGCACCAAAGCCAAATGAGATTAGAGCCTGCACGTACATGCAAGTGTACGTGTATATACACGTAGGCACTGGCCGCACGAGTTCATATACAGGCGTGCTTTTAAAATAGCACGCTAGTATAATTAGTACTAGTGGCCGTACGCATGCATGCTCATGGTCGATTTTTCAAAAAAACATTTATCCCACCAAAATCGCTCAAAAAATATATATAGTTTTGCATGTTTTAAACTATATGAAGCTATTAAAATTATTAATCGAAGTTAGAAAATTTTAACTTGGGACAAACTAACTAAAACACTACAAGACTTCTCATATTTCCCAATGATTTATAGTTATTCAGTTAGGTATCCACCAAAACTGTGGGGAATAAGTTTGTCAATAATTTACTCAAATTGTTGAGAAAGATATAATTTATACTAGAAAAATATTGAGAAAAATATACTGACAAGCGTTAGAATTGTCGGCCATGAAACAAAAATGCCGTCAACAATCAAAAGTCTTATAGTGAAACGTCCTTGAAATGGAGGGAGTCCTCGCTCCTTGAGAGGGGTGGCCAGGTCAACCGTCCAGCAAGCAGACCATGATCGTCAAAATCGAGGCATTGATACACCAAGGTGTGCAATGGTCCGTTTGACCGGTTGTGGTCGATCGTTTTTTTCTTTTGGAGATTGGTTGATCGATGCTCTCATCTTGTGATGGATCTACTGCCTCTATATAGACATTGTTGCGATTAAGGTTCCAATTTTCATTTTATGACGGCAAGTTGGAATTCATCAACGTGTGTGACAATTCCAGACATTGTTGTTTTGGGAGCCTTGCTGGCCCGGCGTTGATCCATGACAAATACTTATAGATCATCACAGAATGGTAGAGTTCGTGACGCTTACATGTAGATCGTCATAGAAAAAATAGTGTCTGTGACGTTCACTTCAATATCGTCACAGAATGCTTGTGTTTGTGACGCTCGCCTCAAACCTCACCCTCAGTTCGTCATGGATCAACAGATTTGTTGTAGTGTATGTTGTAGTACTGCAAGAATTGAATTGGCTACGATTGTTTGATGCTCAAGTTGGGACTCCAATGCGCTCTCACCTGGGATCCATGCAGATTCAATTCATTTATCAACAACTCGTGCAAACTAGAACAATTTAGTAAGTGCTTGGTCGACAGCAATGATTAAGTTTCTCAAATAACGAGTGCTAAGTTTGTAACTTCGATACCTAGATTTGATCCCAAAAAAGGATGATTGATGATGGCAGAATACTAGCTCATCCCAACTAAATTACCAGTTTCACCGATTCCATCTGCTCCCCAACTAGACACATTCGGAAATTACTACCATTATTCAGTCAGCAGAGTACATGAATTTCTGAGAATTATATGTCTATTAGTGCTTGCTGTGTAATCAACAAATATATTTTAAATGAAATCCATAGACGTATCAGTTTTACTTGTGTGTTGTTCTTGCGTAACTAGGAAAGTAGCTAGCGCATTTGCGCGGTTATATGTCACGATCCTTTTAATATAATCTTCAGTTTCTTAATGACATTATTTTTTAAAAAAAAAAAGGTCATGCCAATTCATGCTTAAACACATTGTATATGCATCTGGAATGGGTATGACTATTTTATGGAGATATGCAAATAATGATAACTCAAAACTATTACAATTCCATAATTCTCAAGGGTTACCTAGATTAGTTTGAGCTAGACAACATTGCGACACACACACACACACACACACACACGGTCATGTGGGAATCATGACTCGATTCTGCCTTGCTGCATTTGCCCCACCATTAATTTCCTCTTCAGCTCAAGATGGCCCGTTGCATGCGATGGGGCACCCTTTTCTTGAGGCTCGCAAGTACAAAAGAACACGCTGTAACTATGGTTCTTACAATTTTAACGATAACCAAATCAAAGAAGTTTGGACACAGGTCAATATTTTTGCTAGATCAAGTCTAATAATAAAATGTGGTGATGGGGGACAGGTGTGTAATTGAGAAATAAATATTAGGGGTATGTTGTGTTAAACTTTCATAATGATAAAGGTAGGTAATTTGGATGCTTTGCTTTTTGTGAGAATTCTTAATATTTTCTTAGATTAATGTGGACGCTCGAAAGGGATGACCATACATAATTTTTCTACGTATTTTTCATCAAAAGGAATCATCCGAGAAATTTATATCCAAAATTCATTGTTTCCTTACCCGTTTGTATTTCAAACTTTGATTTGAAACCTGGTGGTAATAAAAAAGTTCTCTAGTTGGTCAACTCTACGCCTGAATTAGATGAATTTGTAGGACCTCGATCTTAACACACATGTGAAAGATCTGTCCAAATTTCAGGTACAGGTAGTGCTCACCATGTGATGCATCAGTGCTTGTTCCGTTTGCTGTGTATTCGAAGTACAAGTTGTCTCTTTGCGTCTAATCAACTACACTCAGATCTGGAGACAGTCACGTAACGCAGGCAACAGCCGTACGTCCTTACCACGTGAGGTGGCATATATGAAAGATTCATCCTTCGTCTCCATCGCTTTTCGCAACACACTGATCGCTTAAACTCGCAACTGTACACTCATGCATGCAAGTGTCATCCATCGAAAAGGAATGGCAATAGAACTCACCTAGCTAGCCAGCTCGATCCCTGGCTTGTTGATCGATTTGTTAGACCTTGGCTGCCTCGTCACCGGCGCCGACGACGGTGCCAATGCAGTTTCAAACTGTTTGACATCTTGTTTCAGCGGTTCCATTTGGCATCTTATTTTTTTTAATGGAGTCTGCAGCAGCAGACGATTTCCATGCCGCAAACCCATCGATCTCCCGTTAAATCCCGTCCCCCAATGCTCCACCGACACCCACAAGTCCTGGCACTGGCTGCTTGCACCATACAACAAACAAGTACACCAAAGGTGGAGAGACCAATGGCTGGCATCGTGTTCGGATTGGTCAAGTCGACGGTGAAGGAGAGAGGCATCTCATGAAGAGCGTCCAGCGCAACCTGACGCTCATATCGGACGATGAAGCACTCCTTCCTCAACGTCGCCATGGACGAGCATGCCTCAGATGAGATGGCAAAGACCTAAGGCCTTGGATGTGAAGGACTTCTGTGTCCAACCGGGAAACAAATGCTCCCAACCGTAGATATCTCAAAATTATAGGTCACATGATTTTTCTTTCTAAAGAATGGAATTTTTTTCAACGATTAACATAGAGGCACCGAAAAAAAAAGCCTCCACTTTGTTGGTAAGATTCATTTCTTTATAGCGTAAGCATTTTTTTGTCTCTTTTCATTTAAATGAAATAGAGAATGAAATAACTTACCCCTTCAAAACACTAGGCCAGCTAATCATGAGATTGCGAACGCTGAAAGAATAGTTAGTTTTATATACGGGCACTCATGCCAAGTCTAAGGCCTTTGTAGGTTCCACAATGGATCTTACCCAACGAAATGGCAACTTACCTAAATGATTTTCTCATTGAAGTATGAATTTTAAGATACAACAAAAAACAGCCACACAACATAACTTACCTACATGATTTTCTCATGGATGCACACGATCGAGATTCACTACTCCTCGACTGGATTATGATCCAATTGGTCACATTGTATATGCAAATAATGATAACTCAAAATTATCACAATTGTCAAGGATTACCTAGCTTAGTTTGAGAGAGAGAGAGAGAGAGAGAGAGAGAGAGAGAGAGAGAGAGAGAGAGAGAGAGAGAGAGAGAGAGAGAGAGAGAGAGAGAGAGAGAGAGAGAGAGAGAGAGAGAGAGAGAGAGAGAGAGAGAGAGAGAGAGAGAGATTCCAGATTGCAAGGAGTAGCATGGACGCTTGCACCTACATGGTCATGTGGGAATCATGACTCGGTTCTGCCTTGCTGCATTTGCCCCTCCATTTCATCTTCAGCTCAAGATGGCCCATTTCATGCGATGGGGCATCCTTGTTTTGAGGCATACTTGCCTGGCATGCCCCTGAGGCTCGCAAGCACAAAAAATCCGTTGCGATTAAGGTTCCTACGATTTTGATGATGCCCAAATCAAAGAAGCTACAACACAGCTTTTTTTTTTTTTTTTTGCGAGACAAGCTACAACACAGCTTAAAGGTGGGTAATTGAGAAATAAATATTAGGGGTATTTTGTGTTAAACTTTTCATAATGACAAAGGTGGGTAATTTTGATGCTTTTCTTTTTGTGAGAATTCCTAATATTTTCTTAGATTAATGTGGGCGCTCCAAAGGGATGGCTATACATAATTTTTCTACGATTTATTTTTCATCACAGGAATCATCCGAGAAATTTATATCCAAAATTCACTGTTTCCTTACCCGTTGGTATTTCAAACTTTGAGCTGAAACCTGGTGGTAGTTAAAAAGTTCTTTAGTTGGTCAACTCTACGCCTGAATTACATGAACTTGTAGGACCTCGATCTGAACACGCATGTGAAAGATCTGTCCAAGTTTCGGGTACAGGTAGAAGAGATGCTCACCATGCGATGCATCGGTGCTTGTTCCGTTTTCTGTGTATTTGAAGCACAAGTTGTCTCCTTTGCGTTTTTTAGTGAACTGGATCGAGTTAGCTAGTCTAATCACTCAGATCTGGAGACAGTGACGTACGCATGCAACCGCCGTACGTCCTTACAACGTGAGGTGGCATATATGAAAAATTCATCCTCCGTCTCCATCGCTCTCCCACACGCTGATCACTTAAACTCGCAACTGTACATCCATGCATGCGTCATCCATCGAAAAGGAATGGCAATAGAACTCACCTAGCTAGCTAGCTCCGTGGCTTGTTGATCGATTTGTTAGACCTTGGCTGCCTCGTCACCGGCGCCGACACGACGCTGCAAAGGTAGTTTCAAACTGTTTGACATCTTGTTTCAGCTGTTCCATTTGGCATCTTTTTTTTTTAATGGAGTCTGCAGCGGTACACGCTGTCCATGCAGGATGCAGCAAACCCTCCATCTCCCCGCTAAATACCGTCCCCCAATGCTCCATCGACACCCACAAGTCCTGGCACTGGCTGCATGCACCATACAACAAACACGTACACCAAGAAAAAAACTGAAGGCAAACTCGTCTTCTAGGGTTTCCCCGCCGCCGCCGCCGCTGCCGCCGCCGGGCCCCTTCTCCTTCCCCCCTCCGGCGAGCTCGCCAGCAGCGGAGAGGCACGGGAAGCCGAGCGGGCGGCCAGCTCGGGGCACGCATTCCTCTTTGGCGGCGCGCGACGCAGCAGAGGAGGCGGCGCTTCGTGCTTCTTCCCCGGCTTCCCGTCCCCGGCCTCCCTCTCCCTCGCGTGGCGGCAGTCCGGCGCTTCTTCTCTGACCCGACCACCTGCTTCACGCGACGCGGCAGCGGCTTCGAGTCACGATCCGAGCTCACGGCGGCTCGATTCGAGCTTGGTGGCGGCGGCTCCCATAGTCTCCTCCCCTCGGCCCGGCCCGCCTCCTACCCTCACCCTGGTGCGAATCACTGCGACGGCCACGGAGGAGCGCGGCGCGGCCGCTGAGGAGCACGGCACATGACGAGGTCGGACCGACGGCGAGCTGGATGCGGAGCCGTGCTGCCGCGCGGAGGAGAAGAGTAGGACTTGGGGCGCGACCGGTGGTGGGCAAAGCAAGGCGCGGCGGCGCTCCTCCGGTCCTCTTCTCCCACAACTCCGGCGACCATCTTCATGTTGCGGCGACCTCCTCCACGTCACGCTGCCACATTGCGCCGTCATCCCCATCAGATCTGCTATTGGCAGCTTCTTGACTCAGATCTGGCGATGCCAAGCTCTCTTCGGCCGGACCCGGTGGCCGCACCCCGTCCTCGGCAACATCTGACGACGACGCCCTCTTCCCGATGACGCCTCGACGACAGGTGGGGCGGTCGACCGGGGCGGATTCGATTCGCTCCGGGGCGGGGCGACGCAGCGGCGGCTCCAAGGCGGGCCTCGAAGACCCGGGCGGGACGCGGCGGCTCCCTCCACGACGACTCGAGGTGCTCCTTCCCTGACAACGGCGGCTCCCTCCACGACGGCGCGCGGCTCGGCGATGGGGACACTGTGCAGTCAGTGCAGTCGGCGCATCCGAGGAGGATCTCTCTGGCTACAGACTGCTACGAGGTAATGGGTTTGGTTGCCTTGTGGATGGAGGCTGTGCCGAATGCATGTTGGTGGCTGACTAAAGCTTGTCGTCGCCGGTCGCCGGTCATGTGCCTTCCACCGTCGTGTTCTGGTCGCTCTTACGGTCGCCGGTTGTGAACCTTCCACCATCTCTTTCTGGTCGTGCTTTCAGGTCGTGTTGGTCACCGGTCGTGAACTTGCTTGGGATGCTCGACGAGCTAGTCGTGGCCCGGCTTGAACTCTCGTGCTCGCTGTTGTCAGTAAAATTTTCTCTTGTGCTGCCATGACAAAACCCAGTACGTTGATGCCACACAAAGACTTAATGGTTGTGTGTGAATTGCCTGGATGCTTGTTCGCCGTCGCTGCCGCCTAGATGCATGGTCGTCGTCGTCTGGACACATGGTTGTGGTCGTGGTAGCTTGGATGCATGGTCGTCGTCGTCTGGATGCATGGTTGTGGTCGCGTGGTTGCTTGGATGCATGGTCGTCGTCGTTTGGATGCATGGTTGTGGTCGCGTGGTCGCTTGGATGCATGGTCGTGGTCGTCGTCGTCTGGACGCATGGTCGTCGTCGTGGTCACTGTCACCTGGACGCATGGCCGAAGCCATGCAGGGGCCAATGGTTCTAGCTTGGCGAGGGCAATGTGTACCATACTTGCCGCCACCGCTTGCCCCTCCCCCATTCCTTCTCGTTGCCGTCGGAACAGGCCTCTGGGCATCCACGGCCGTGAGGAAGGCGGCAGCGGGCTGCTTTTCCTCATGCTAAAGCCTTCGCTCTCCACCCACCCCCCCCCCCCCCTCTCGTCGTTGTCCTCCCCTCCCCCTTTCCTCACTGTCATCGGGGCGGAGCGTCGGATCTCGTGGTCATGGTCGCCACCGCCTGGATGAGGAATGTCGCGGTTGTCGTTGCCTGGTTACGGTCATGGTCGCTTGGTCGTGGTTGTGGTCCTCGTCCCCTGGTCGTGGTCGTTTGGTCGTGGTTGTGGTCGCCATCCCCTGGTCGTGATTGTGGTCGCCGTCCTCTGGTCGTTATTGTCGTCGCCTGGTCGTGGTCGTGGTTGATGGGTCGTGGCTATGGTCGTTGTCTCGTGGTTGGGGATATGGTCGCCGCCCCCTGGTTGTTGTCGCCTGGTCGTGGTTGCTTGGTCAGCGCTATGGTCACCGTCTCTTGGTCATGGTTGTGGTCGTTGTTCTGTGGTCATGGTCGCTTGGTCAGGGCTATGGTCGCTGTCCCCTGGTCGTGGTTGTGGTCGTCGTCCTCTGGTCGTGGTTGTGGTCGCTTGCTCGGGATTGTGGTCGTCATCCCCTGGTCGTGGTCGTGGTCGCTTAGTCGAGGTTGTGGTCATCATCCCCTGGTCGTGGTTCTGGTCGTCATCCCCTCGTCGTGGTTGTGGGCGCCTGATGTTAGTCGCCGCTGCCGAAATCTCCCCAGCCCTACCTCCCCTCCCCTCTTCCTTCTTCGTCGTGATGCCCCGAGCACCTCTCAGCCGACCAAATCGGCGTACTTAGCCTGATTGCCGATCAGATTCACACGAGGGCCGATGGAGGCTTTGATCATGGCCGCAGCTCTGTTGTATGGTGCGCCAGTGGCGTGGGGCTCCTCACGGCACTGATCCCACCATGGTCGCCATATACGATTTCTGGCATTTGATCTCCGGGGCTTGGGGCAGGGTATACGGACGGGGCGGTGAAGGGGCTATGGAAGCAGAGCGCGAACCGCACACGCAAGGAGACCAACGAAGGGGTTTGCCCTGTCGCTGCCATCGTCTGCCTCCCCGCCTCCATTTGTAGTGGATTATCTCGTGAGGAAGACGGAGGACTCCCTTACTTTTGTTCTAAGTAACGAGCGGTGGGGGTGATCAAGGGGTCTCCGTTGAGGATTCTTCCCACCCGAAGCCGTGTCTTACAAGAAACGTGCCTTGATTTTTCACCTTTTGGAATCCACTATGTTGCCCCATCCTTAGAGGAAACGCCCTTTTGTCTAATGGTGGTTGCAATCGCGCTAAAGGGTAAACAAGGCAACCAGGCACGGGGTTGATACTTTGGTAGTATTGGTCGCATGAGGCTTTGGAAAGTATGGACACGGAATTCATGGTCGTGGTCAACGCCGTTTGGATGTGGAACAAGTGGGCGTGGTCGCTTGGTCGTGGTTGCCACCTGGATGTGGAACAAGTGGGCGTGGTCGCTTGGTCGTGGTCGCCGCCTGGATGCGGAACACAAGGTCGTGGTCGTGGTCGTCTGGACGTGGAACACATGGTCGTAGTCGCCACCGTCGTCGTCTAGACGTTGAACACATGATCGTTGTTGGTCGTGTTCGCCGCCGTATGGGCATGTAATACGTGATCGCAGTCGCTTGGTCATGGTCGCTACCGCCGTAGTATGGACGCGGAACACGTGGTCGTTGTCACCGCCATTCGGGTCGCTTGGTCGCGGTCGCTATCGCTTGGTATTGGTCGCCGTTGTCTGGTCGTGGAACTTATGGTAGCTATCGCTTGGTCGTGGTTGCCGTCGGGCGGAACTCGTGGTCATCGTCGCTGTCGCTAGGTTGTGGTCGCCGTCACACATGGTCGTGGTCGCTGCTGCTTGGTTATGGTCGCCGTTGTCTGGTCGTGGAACTTGTGGTAGCTATCGCTTCGTCGTGATCAAGGGGTCTATGTTGAGAATTCTTCCCACCCGAAGCCGTAACTTGCAAAGAACCTGGTTCGGGTTTCGAATCTGTTTCGCTTAACCTGGTCGCTTTTGTCGATTGGTGGCTTAGGTCGAGTAAAAGAGTACTCAAGCCGTGACGTCTCTCGCTTGATATTCGTCTAATCTTGGTCGCTTGGAGGCTTTGGAAGGAATGGAATAACAGGGTCGTCGAATTCCAAGTGCTCCAACCAGTCGCATTGTCGCAAGAAATCATCGACGAGTCTCACTTTTGGGCAGCTGCGGGGTTCTCCAAGCTGCGGAAGCTATTCCTCCCTAGGCGAACTTATTAGTGGATCAGTTCTCTGTTTGTAAGCCTGTTCCCGTTTTCCTTTTGTTTTCGGATTGTCAAGGTCTATTTTGCCCTGCAGAGTTCGATTCGTTGCTCATCTTGGTCGCGTGGAGACTTTGAAAACAAAGGAACAATAAGATCTTTGGATTTCGGGGGCTCCAATCGATAGCCGTGCTGAGGCCCATCTATGGGCGGCTGCTGGATTCTTCAAGTTGCGGAAGCTACTCCTCCTTCGACAGGCGTAGCATTTAGTTTATGTTGCTTTGTTTTGGGAGCTTGTTCCCACCTCTTTTTCGGTTGTTTTTATTTACGATTGTTAGGGCGTTGGCCCTCCTATTGTACTTGTAACTCAAATATGCTTCGTGGTCGGATTTTGCCAAGTACCTTAGGGAACTAGGCCCTGGCCACGTTGCGAGCTTTTCTCCTCTTCTTAATGAAATACGTGCTCCGCACGTTCTCTAAAAAAAAAACTGAAGAAGAGCGTCCAGCGCAACCTGATGCTAATCTCGGACGATGATGTACTCCTTCCTCAACTTCGCCATGGACGAGCACGCCTCCGATGAGATGGGCCGGCAAAGACATGAGGCCTTGTATCTGTGAAGGACTTCTGTGTCCAACCGGGAAACAAATGCTCCCAACCGTAGATATCTCAAAATTATAGGTCGCATGGTTTCTTTTCTAAAGAGTAGGACTTTTTTCAACGATTGTCGTGGAGCACAAAAAAAAAAGCCTCCACTTTGTCGGTAAGATTATTTTCTTTGTAGCGTAAGCATTTTTGTTGTTGTTGTTGTCTCTTTTCATCAAAATGAAATAACAATTTTTTATTTTGCAAAATAGTTTAGATGTATACACTCATATATATGCATGGAAACTAACCCTTTCGAAACACTAGGCCGGCTCATCATGAGATTGGTGAAGTCACCGCATGTGCTTCGGTGTTGACGGGGACGCCGAACACTGAAAGAATAGTTAGTTGTATATACGGGCACTCATGCCAAGTCTAAGACTTGTGTAGGTTCCACAATGGATCTTACCCAACGAAATGGCAACGTACCTACATGATTTTCTCATCGAAGTAGGAATTTTAAGATACAACTAAAAACAGACACACGACATAACTTTGATGATCATTGGATGCACACGATCGAGATTCACTACTCCTCGACTGGTTCATGATCCAATTGGTCATTGGCTTATGACAAACTGATTTACTATTACATTTTATTGGGTTGAATGTTGATCCAGATCGACTTAATTAGCACTCCACTATTAGATACGCATACATAATAATACTAAGGTCTTGGGTTGACGAAGACGTCGAGCTCGAGCACGGCGTTAGGGTAGTTGAGGCTGACGGTCTTCCACAGCACATAGCCGCGCGCCATGCGGAATCGCCCGGTGCCGCCGACCACCGACAGCTCCCTCACCGGCGCGGCGATGTCGTCGCGCCCCACCACGGTGACCGAGCTGCCGGCGTAGGGGCCCGACGTGAGCACCACGTTCATGGTGACCAGCAGCTCCGGGTTCCCCGTCGACGCCCAGATGTAGTACCCCTGCGCGCGGCCCACGGCCGCCGACGACGACGACGGCGACGGGCCCGCCGTCAGCACGTCGTCGATCACGATCGTGTCGCCGAAGTGGCTGCGCGGTCCGTTCACCACCTGCACCGCCGTCGGGGACGGCTCCGTCAGCACATCGTGCATGTAGAAGTGGAGGTGCGCGGACACCGCCGTCGCCGGCCGCGTCGCCGCGAGGACGAACGCGACGGCGAGCAGCGCGGAGTAGAGCTTGCAGCGAGCCATGTGGGTGGGGAGAGGGCAGAGGTGTGGATGTGTGTGGTGCTCTGGCTAGTGGAGTGTGCATGCTTATATAAACTGCGGCGGTCGAGGAGAGGGGGAAAAGAATCTCAGCGTTGTTATTACTTCTTCTGTAGTGGGAAAAAAAAAAGATCTGAGTAGTTGCCGGAAATCTCAATGCCCCCCCTTGATTACTCATCAAAAAGAAATGACGTTGAAACTTTTTCAAAACAATTTGAATATGATCTAATTATTGTCCGTCAATGCCATTTTTTCTTGAAAACATACAAAACCTTTTGTGTTCCCATTTTCCTCCAGAAATATACCCGCTCCTTTTTTTATTTAAATAAATATCAACGTCGACTATTTTTGTCGACTATTTTTGTGCAAATAGATACTCATTTGACTTTAGGTGATACTCATTTGACTTTAAAATGGTTTATTGTTATAGATTTAATGATACTCATTTGACTTTAGGTGACTAGTAATTACTTACACTGGCGGAGCCACAGCAGGGCCAGCCTGGGCCGTGGCCCCCCCTTGCTATCTGAAGTTTTATCAAGGTTTAGTAGTACTAGGCAGCCAAGTGTCAAAGCAAGTTTCGGTCAATTAGATAACCGGAGAGGCACTGCTATGTTTATACGTATGAATCATCCATGCACTGACGCACACGTTGCTTCTTGTCTGTTAATTAATTTGTAGAAGTGTTGGTGTAATGCATAATTTTATCGCCCTGGAGTAGCACAACCTGCTTGAGTGTTGTGGCTTGGGCTAATTAATTCTACTAGCGTTCATTTTTGAGTTACCGAACCTACTTTCTTTAGTAATTCTAGTAAGCTCACCGTGATTTTGCTGGTTACAAATAATAAAATTTTGAGGAGGTTTCCGGGGGGAAGAAAAAGAAAAAAATGGAGAAGATCAAATAGAGCAAAACTACCACCGACTTTGGCCATCAAACACTTAACACCTTGACAGCCTCCACTCTACGGTTATCATGTCTCCCGGTTCTAATTCGCTCGGCTCATCATGGTTTTTGATTGAAAATTTTCCCGGAAGTTATTTGTCCATTGAGTAGCCTACTAGGTCCACCATTTTCTTCTTCTTTTGTTTTCAGAATTCAAATTTCATTAAAATTTTATTATACCACTTGTTGACCAGACTATGTGAGTTTTGCTAATCGGCCCCTCCTTCCTTTCATGTCTGGCTCCGCCACTGATTACTTAAATATATATTGTTGGTCAAACTTTAAAAAGATATTAAATTCAAGGCAAAAAAAATTAACTAATAGCATAGAACGCTTGACTTGAGAAAAGCAAAAGGTTGTGTTGCCTAGCAGATGGACAGAATGAGACAGGGTCATTCAGGAATTGTGCGTGCCCAAGGAAGGGAGGGCGATGCCGGAGCCCAGGTGGGCAGATAACTGCTTTGCCCTTTGCCTGCTAGGTCGTGGACCGAATAGAGCTGCTTAAACCCCCGCCTTAAGCGCAATTATTCCAAAGTATGTTGGGCTCTAATTGGGCTGCCAAGTCCCACCGGACAGAGGCCCTTTACTAGTGTTCACGATTTTGAAGCAAAACTTGGCCTTACCATTGTTGGGTCTATATTATTGAAAATCCAGTCGTTCCTCTCCTTCTAAACATCATGCCATAAGCACTTTGATCTCCGTATGGAAGGCCCTTTTGGTAACTTGATGGGAATTATTTGATTGAACAGTTTCATCTATGAACTTGTTTGGAAAATTGTAGGTTGTAAGTTCGAACCAATCCTACCATACACATTGTTCCTGAACTAACCTTTTTCTAAGCCAACTCGTCCTAGATAGACAGTTCAACGATTTGGTTTGGTATCATACAGACTGTTGCCCACCATAAATGTCACAAGGACGCCCGGAAAATTATAATGCTCAACTCTGAATGGTTCATGGAATGTCCTTGCAATTGTTTCTCTTATTGACAACAACGCTACTTGGCTGGTCAAGTATGAAAACAATGTTCTACATATGTTACAACAATTCTGCTATACATTTATCGAAGATATTACCTACTTGCTATGACAGCCGGAAGCTGACTCATGAGCTATGCCTTTTGATATCCATGTAATCAAATAAAAGACGAATTTCTATAATGTACTATTTCCTGTTTTGTTATACAACCGAAAAATCAAGTATTAAATTCAAATCCACACAGCATGCTATCGTGGCAGGGGTAAGCAGCAAAGCCACCTTCTGTTCTTCCTTGATCGCTTCGACTCTTTGTCCTTGTGGATACCATTCTGATGGGAGACATTGGAGTTTAGGCTTTCTTCACCGTGCACCTTTGTTGTGCTCCTTAGTGTCATAGACATTGTCTTTGTTATGGTTGAAGTTGTTGAGTTTTGAAGAGTTACATTGTCGGTATCATCTTCCACTCTATGGCTAACTTTCTCGTTGTGCAAGTCATTTGTGTCTCGGATCTCTCTGCATCAAGGAAAACACAAAAGTCAGATTACATATATTGCCTTCATGCCTTGTAATAAATAGGCCATTAACTGAAATGAAAGTGTAACACAAGTAGTCAATAACCCTGCTTGCTGACCTGGAGCCCTGTGTTGCTGCGGTAGCCTGTTGTCCATTAGAAAGATTGTCTGAATTGAGAAGCTTAATTTGTGAGCTTCTCAAACCAACAGTACTGTCTTCCAAAGCCGCATCATAACTGAGCAAATTTTGTAGCTTACTGATATTTTCGGTCTTGCTGCCTCGGAGAACTGCAATAGCGGTGTCCAATATGCCCAATGCCTGCTCCACCTCAGAGCTGATAAAAGGTTTATCTTCGACCAGTTGCACTTGGTCGGCTGGTTTGTTACTAGGGCCAGTTAGAAGATTATCCTTGGAGAATGTGTTTTGTTCACTCTCCTCCTCGACAATCTCACAATTCGATGTTGTATTTGTAACTGCCAGAAGATTCTGTATAGTGGGATTTTCAGGGAGTGTTTCATTAGCATTTTCCTGAGTTGGGGTCACCTTTGCCTTGTTATCAAAATCCTGGTGTTCACGGATCCTAACATACAGTGGTGCCCTCAAAGCTTTCTTGTAGTCTTCATCACAACTGGCCACAGTACTGACTGCCTGCATCATAATCGGCCAACAATTGGTCAACAGGACAAACTGCCTTTTCCATAATCATGTAGTATTTTCCTGGTGTCATTTTTTACCCACCCCAGCCCAAGTGTCAAACAAAGAAATATATGTACAGAACAAAGTTGAGATGTGCATATTAATATCTCCACTAACCTTTTGATACAGTTTATGCCCGCTGCCAATAAGCTGCCTTGATATGAAGTTGATCAACCACGGTGGGACAAAGTCTAGCTTAATATCCATATTAGCAATTGCCCTGAATGAAGGAATTAATTTTACATAAATGAGTGGCAGTATTCATGTTAGAGCTTCGAAATTTAAAAATAGTACAAAAAGGATTGAGTTAAAAGTAGAATAGCTGGTAGTCTATTTCTAAATCTGAAGATTTCAATGAAAACCATCGGGTTGACCAATGTCAAAAAAAGCCAAAAAAATAAAAATAAAAATAAAAATAGAGATAGATAGAGAGAGAGAGAGAGAGAGAGAGAGAGAGAGAGAGGTACATAACATCAAGGATAACACTGTTCAAGAAGAAAGCAAAGGGTGAAAATTACATTGCGGAGAAAAACAGGTTGATAAAATTTAGAAATTGCAATGGAAATCCCCCATCCTCGTTCTGTAAACAAAATCATCCCTATACCACTTATTGAAATAACTGCTGGGCTCTTTTGATCCATGAACCACTAACTGGGCTACAACAACAGTGAAAACAATTCAAAGGCCTAGGGAGTGTGCTTCTATCATATATAGTGCTATATATAAGTGCAAAATAGCATCAAATGACACCTGAAAAAGCTTTTTTCCTTTGTAATTCTTTGCAAGACAAAGCCTCCAAATACATCTATCCGTACTGTGTCACCGGCTTCAGGAATTCCATCCCTATTGAATCCATGAGTACGTGTATTTATATTATCCAAATCAGATATCTGCAAAAGTTAGTAGGCTGTAATTAAATAAAGCACATAACATCATCACTATAGGAGATTCCCAAAAAGTAATCTAAACTTAAGGGAAAACCATACGCACTGTTTTCATGATTACAATGACAACATCTTCTTTAAGATACTCCAATTCAAAGTAGTGCAGAAGAGCCTCTCTCTCAGAAACCGGCCATGGAACCTTCACCCTTTCTTCCAAATAGTGAATAAACAAATTAACTTTAGAAGCTATAAAACGGTAAGTAAAAACTATAAAAAATAGAGTCTTCAGCTAACCTGACCAAAGAAATTTCTTCACCAATCCGAACCTTTTTCAAGCAACCTGAGTGGTCAATTTTAAAAGTAGGCAAGTTGTACTGTGGAAACCTGGAGAAATCAATATCATCAGCATTTGACAAAAAACTATTCATTTTATTATGCATGAATTTTCTTGGTTCAGGGTTGACTTCAAAAGTAGACATGTACCACTATCAACATGTTTTCTTTCATAAACACATGGAGATTCTGGAAAATAATAGCTAATGAGCCATAGTATTGCCCCGATTTTTTATTTTTGGCATTTTGTTCATGGCAGTTACTTTAGTCCTTATCTGTTCAGTGGAAAGGACCATACATTTTCATTATCAGATTATACTGCAGAGACATGCTGTATGGGTGATTAAGTGCAACTCGGTGCAATACCAGGTGTTATTAAAAGTGGGTATTTGGGGGACATGCAGCTGCCACATGAAAAAGGGGGCAACGTGTCACAGCACTTGTCAACCAAGCACCATCATGCCTAGAACAGGTCTCATGATACAAGTTGGCTATAATAAGGACACACACACATCCGCATCAAATAATTTGTGCAAAATTGAAACGAAATGTTTATTTTGTTCGTCCAAAACTACAATATGTAATTCTTTACATCCTAAACTGCATAGAACAAATAATACTATTTTTCAGGAATACAAAAATGGCTAGACACTTTGTAACCTTTTGTTTCGCTTTAAATATAATTTTCGGTATATTTAAACAGCTTTACTATTATTTTACACATAACCAGTAGGACGAACACCTCCAGTTTCCTCAAAAAGGAGAACTGCGATACGTAAATGGTTTACATCCTAAATTGCATAGTTACAAATGACTAAATGAGGGATTCATCCAAAACTATATTGCCTTGGTAAAAAGAGAGTTATGTCTATCAAACAGGATCTAGTGATATCCTACGAACATTTGAGAATACTCACCATTTTTTGTATAAACCTGCTTCCCATGAGACACAAGTACCTACACAAAATCAGTGTGCTTAAGTAACCATTTGAAGCTATACTATTTTAGTTTGTCGATGGTTAGAGTTACTTACAGACATCAATAGGACCATCAGCAAAGCCTTCAGCAAGAAGGGTATGAAATGGGGTCCCCTCTGGGCCCTCGCGATACATGACTCGCAATTGGTCTGTATCTTGTTTTACCTACAAAAGGGACATTAACTACAGATTATTGTAGCAATTCGCAAGAACATGCTTCAAATGATAAAACAAAAATTAAGCTAACGAACAGGCATGTTTGAGACATATCTTATCTAGCAAGCAGAATCTAGAAATAAATGTGAAATGTTACAATCTGGAGACCAAAAAACAGCACCGCGTAAAAGGAAGAAAAAGGAAAGAAATACATGTCCCCATCCCGCTACAATGTAGTGTTTATGTCTAAATGCACTAACAACTTTGTTTCAGGGCATACCTTCCACTCCTTCTGAGGGGCCCCATTAACCTTTGATGGTCGATCGCTCGAGGTATTTAGCATTTCAAGAAATTCAGAGACTTCTTTCGTCCGCGCTTCAGCAATAAGGTCAACATCACCTAAAAATGGACATCCAAATGCAAAGATCAAAACAAGCATAACACGCATGACATACATCTACATAGGTCGACAAAAAGGCCCCAGTCAGGTGTTCAGGCACTGCTACAAAACCTTTTATAGTATATAGGATAGACCATCAGAAGGGGAATATTTACAACTGAAACAACGAAAGCTCACATGCAGGACAGGTATGAAAGCTGAGTAGCACACAGCCATCCCTCAGCACTAAAACTACATTAATGAGCTCACACTGAATCCACAGATCAGACTAATACTAACAATAAACAAAGAAAGTAAACCGAGACCAAACCTTCGTCGGAGCCGGGCAGAGCCGACGCCAGAATCTGCTTCTTCACCAGCGCCCGCAGCGAGGCCTCGTCCGCGAGGTCCGGCAGCGCCAGCGTCCGGTCCAGCCGGTCTCGCAGCTCCAGAACCCTCTTCCTCTTCTCCATCGCCGGCGGTCCCTCCTCCTCCGCTCTCACACCTACACGCCCGGAGCTTAAAGATGAGAGCTTGTTAAGGTAAAGTCGCCGAATATATCAATCAGAGATAAGGAGCACAAGAGCCCAGCGATCCCTTTCCAAAATTTGCCCCCCACAAACGGAATTCGAATTTTGAGGTCCCCGGTAAGAAAGCGAGAGTTTTTCTCGTGCTCCACCACCGCCCACAAGCCAAGAAAGGAGAGAAGAAAGGATGCTGCAGAAGTGGCTCAAAGCACCGACTTTGTCCCCAACAGGATCTACCAAAACTACTCGAACATTTCGCAAACAACGAGCAGGAAACCCATCCAATCCAGGCTGAAACAAAAACCGACAGAGCAGTACAGCGCTCACCAAAACCCAGGGATTTCGACAGAAGATCACAGGATCAAGGCAACACAAACCATCCTAGCCATCCCAACTTACCGCTCGTGCCGGAAGGGAGCGCCGGAGGAGGGAGAAAAGCTGCTGCACCCGGCGGCGGCGGCAGGGAAGGACAGAGATGGCAAGCAGAGACGCACGAATGAGGAGGAGCACGACGAAGAAGGGGGGGAGGACTAGTATTTCGTTGGCGTGCCGCACGTGGGGCCCACGTGCCACCGGCCGAAATTATTATTGGGAAATTCCTCGTTCGCTCCTGCCAACGAACTGGTTGAAAATCGAGAGACCGCAAAGCCCAGAACCAGCAGTGCCGTATTGCTACGGACACCCAACTAATCGTGCCCGCCAATCTGCGTGAGCAACCAAAGCCTGCGCATTAATTATTGTATTATTATTATGCATCCAAATCATATCTCTTGAAATTGAGTCAAATCGTCACAACAACCCCCCAAAAAGAAAAGCTCAAGAAAGCAAGACTATCACTAATAGCTTTAGAAAAGCTTTCGAAAAGCAACTCTGGTGGAGCTTCAACCTAGGGGGGCAGCCTGAGTGTTTGTTTCAGCGGCTAAAAATTTAGCCCTGTCATATCAAAGCAAATCTTGTCATTTAAGAATATAAATTTAATTACAAAACCTTTTTGACATATAGATGTTAATTTACGAGACGAATCTAATGAGCCTATATAATCTATGTTTTTGCTACAGTAACCGTCTTCTAGTCACGGCTTAATTACACTCGTTAGATTCGTCTCGCGAATTAGCCTAGGGGCTCTGCAATTAGTTTTGTAATTAGACTTTATTTAATATTTTTAAATGACAAGATTCTCTTTGATGTCACATGGCTAAATTTTTTTACCAAAGAAACGAACACCCTCGTGTGATAGGGGGGCATGGTCACCTTTGGCCATCACTAAGCTCCGCCCTTGGTATAGTGCCGAGTTGGGTTCACATGTCCTACTCGTTGACTTCACTTTGCCAAAAAAAAAAAAGAAATGATAAATTGAACAAAGATTTGTTCAAAATTGTTTTTCTCTTTTAAATCGTAGCTTTCATGCTGACTTGGAAAACGTCTACCTCCAAATAAAAGATATTTGCTAGTTCTCAAGACCGAGATTTGTAAATCCTGCAGTCACATTTTAAGAGCAAAAAAATGTGTGTGTGTGTAATATTCCCTTTCTTAAGCTTCAACATATTTAGTTCTTATGTGATTATGATCTTGCATATTTGTTGATCATGTGCTATGGCAGATGTTACATGCAGGACAATAACGTTATTTTCTTAAGATAGAAAATTTTCTATTAAAGTTGGAACATTTCAATTATTTATGTAAAGATGATGAGCTAAAAGAGAACGAGAATATCTAGATTATTTGATCCGTTTCTGATAGCTGAAAAAGTGATCGAGAGATTAGCAAAATCTCAGAAAGATACAAACCCTAATTAAAAGGTAGGTTTGTGCAGGCCATCTAATTTTTCCAGCATCCAACAATATAATTTGATGACAAGCAATTGACAGAGTTGCATTAACTGTGGATTTCATTAAAGAATACTATATCCAAGTTGCGATTTGATTATATATATCACTGTCCACCTTACCATTACAAAGGTGTAAAGCAAGCCAAGCTCAGTTGGAGATATTAGGCTGGACATAAAAATAGAGGACGATTGGGTCCTACTGCATTTCGTTTGAGATCGTAAGAAGCTTTTAATGGTAATCCGTGTACCAAAAATTTCCTCATATTTTTGCATTGTTTGCTAATAGATAATTAAGGCTATATATAATCACACACAAAAAAGAGAATTAAGGCTATATAGAATGGTCTTGTTTGACACAACATCAGCTCTGAACTAGGCGCTGAAATTTGAGTTCATATATAAGTTAAAATAAAATATTTTAGAGTTTTTCCTTTAGTTAATAAATAAATAAATAACAAAATGATTCGATCAAATACTTTTGAGCCGTGTGGTGTTTCTCTAAAAAAAAGTTCAATAGACTTTCTGCATAAAACTGGGCCTACACAGATACCACCAGTGTCCCTCGCAAAAAAAAAAAGATACTACCAGTGTCTTTGTTTATTTTTTTTCCCCTATACCTTTCAGCATCACCAACGTCGTGACGTTGCCAAACTGTGTGGTACGAACGACTTGCGTACTGTAGGATGCAAGGTCCATGCCACGTACTTTTTCCTATTCCGTTCGATGAGGAAGGGGGGGCGTGCGAGCAGTACGCCAAAGTTAACCTCCTCTAGTGGTGGAAAGTGGATGCGGATAATCCGTATTATTCGATATTCGTATCCGATAAAATGCAAATGTGGTACGAAATTTGTCATTCGATTAATATTTTTACACTATTCGAATTCGTATTCGAATTCGATTAGAAAATATGGATGTGGATATGGTTTGAGGTTTTGACATCAAATATTCGACATATTCGTATTCGTATTCATATCCGCTACTATATCATAAATATATCCATATATTATATAAAAAATATTATAAAATTGATTGAATTTTGATATGAACTAGTGTAGATCACGTGAAATAATGTTATTAAAGATACTTTAGAGAGAAAAAAGTGTAGTAGTTGTCTTAACAACGTAGAAATTAGATGTATCCGTATCCGTCCGAATTATAGTGACATTCGCTTTTGTATTCGCATTCGTTTAATATTCGATCCGTATTAGTATTCGACAACATTCGTATTCGTATCCATATTCGTTTACAAATATAGATATAGATGTGGGAAAGACACTATCCGATTCTTATTCGATCCGTTTCCACCCCTAACCTCCTCCGCTGGCCAAGCGAGGCGTGACCGCCCTTCGGGTCGGCCGGCCGGCCAGCTGGCGAACTGGAAGGGAGGACTTTGCACACCAGCGCCGGCGACGCCTTGTTCGGCTCGAGCGGGCACCCATCGATCGCGCTCTTGCCGGCCGGATGTGGTGGCCGAATTAAGAAAAGAATGAGTGGATACAGCGCCTCACGTGACGGGGTTGGGGTTGGCCACCAGCTGTTTTTTTTTTTTTTTTTTTTCCCCTGGCGGGTCCAGGTCAGCCTGGTCATGGCTTCTCATCGGTATGTATGTAACAAACCGGGGAGGTGAATTCCGCTCATGTGGGAGCGTCAAAATGTGCTTTTGTTTCTTGCCTCACACCCTCAGCTGGTCGACACGTACCGCAGCGGTCAGCCGGCGAGCGAGGCCGGAGGAGATGCAGCAAAGCAATGGCCCGGCACGGCAGACTCTGGGCCAGGCGATCGCGGTCGATCCCAGGGAACGAACTGCGGCCAGGCCACGCAACGCAGGTTCAATTCTGTTTCGAGTAAAAATGGTGACGACGAGGCCACTGACGGGTGGTGGGGAGTGGCTGGCATGTCGGCATGGCCGTTTCCGGTTGGGATCAGCAGCTGCTCTGTTTTGGGTTGGCTGCCCACTTTCCGACGCCGCACGGCAGGCACGGCGCGTCGCGGCTGGACCTCGTTGCCTTTCTTTGGCATGGTGGCCCGAGGCACGGCACGGCACGGCGCCGGACCTGCAGAACTAACGCAACATCATGCAATTCCCGCGCGAACGAACAGCGGCAGCCTTGTTTGATAGATTAGCTTAGGCACGGCCGATGCTTGCAAGTCTGCAATCATCTGATTCTCGCCTGTTTTCAGACTTTAGTACAAGCCTGCGCTGGTATTTTGGTGTGCACAGAAATTTTAAAACGCTAGTTTTAGCTAGGTGCCAAATCCAGAAAAATGCTGGCCCTTCACTGACAGCTTCCAAGATTGTGGGATCCGAGCGCCAGATTAATTCTCACAAACTGATTGCAAAAGCCGGTTGTTTGTTTGAGGAGGTACACCTTATACTATATAACTGTAATAAAGAAGAATATCAAAATCCGTACATTAAACAAACAAGTACTCCGTAATTCGTCACACTGAATTGTGTGGAGTGTTTGTCTTCTTTGTGAGCCCACAAAGAGCTTATGCTTTACACACTGTGCTCAAACAAAAAAAGTTATGTGTTCCAACTAAGTGAGCCTTGACAGATATATTATTGTCATAATGTTTAACTTATATTTGAGACAATTGTGTTTGGTTACACTCGTTCTAAACTCTAACTTTCATTTTTCTCTTAATTTTTTGACTTTGTGATTTTACCTCTGATTTTCCAACCTGAAGCCACAGTTTACCCCTACTGAGTGTAAACTTTAGCTTCAAATTGAAAAAACATGGGTAAAATCACAAAGTTATAATATTGAGAGTAAAATCACAATTACAGTTCAGAGTGAGGGTAAGAATGTGATTGCCCCTTTACTTTTAACAGTGGCGGAGCTAGAGCGCAACGGAGGGTGGTGCGGAACTTCTTTCGAGGCTTCTTAACCTTGTGTTTTTGACATTGTGGGTGCATAAATAGACACTCTAATAGGTGCATATATGGTGGAAAAAGTATGAATACTATTGAAGTTTCATTTTACCGTGGGTGCGGCCGCACCCGGAGCCTTGTACTTAGCTCCGCCCCTGAATTTTAATATTGAGGTGTTTTTTTAGTTTTATGACACCTACACTAAAAAGGTGTTTGGTTCATTGTTTAAATAGCCAAATCAATTTTTATTTTATTTTATTTTTTGCGAATGATCAAATCAATATTTGTCAGCACAAAGTGCCATTTTTGTTTAAATAGCCAAATCAATATTTTTGCAGAGCCAATTGGGGGTCGTAGGGGCCATTGCCCCCCTGGGTTACATGATGTTGCATATGATTGTATGGATGCATTATATTTTATTAGTGCTCTCCCTGTCCATTTGTAGGTTTGTTTCAAGTCAAATCATTTCTACTTTGACTTTGAATAATAACAAAAAATCACTAATATTGATACTATAAAAATGATATTATATTTGTTATAAACCAAACTATCAATACACAACTTTTCCTGTTTGACGTGATTCATTGGTTGGCCCATCAATCCGTACGTGATAAAGCGCCTGACGTGATTCTTTCTTTGGCTGTAGCAGCCCACCCGTCCTTACGTTGCAATGCTGAAGGCTTGGCTTGACACGGTTGATGCACAACAAGTGATGCATGTAGTTTGCTGGTGGGAAATGGGAATATCTGACGATGTGCTTGGTAACCATGCGAAGCGCATCTCGATCCGGCGCGCAGCTACTGCGGGGAACCCGGCCGTTCCGTTCGGTGAAACTGCAAGCAGTTTGCCGTGCTTTGCTTTGTTGCTTCACCCTGCAGCACTGGGCAGCAGCGAAACGAGGAGAGAAGCATTTCCCGGGCAGCTGCCCTGGATGGATCCCCACGCCCAGGTGATCGATTGAGTGAAAGGGACTGGGGATCCCGGCGAACCGCAAGTCCGCAACCGTGCACACGAGTGACGTGGCGGCGAGAGCGTCGTGGGAAATGGGGATCAGCAGCATCTGCTCTGCTTTGGGGGTGAAACTGGCTGCTTCGGACACCGCACGGCACGGAAAGGCGCGACCTTGCTGCTTGCATTCTTCGGCCGGCGTCCGAGGCACGGGACCGCGCGCCGGCCAGCGGCACGGCGCTCAATTCGTTCCCGGCACCGAATCGGGCAGCGGTTTAGGCGAGGACAGCAGCCGCGCGCCTATGCCATGCTGCCAGCGCTCGCCCCCGCCCGCTCGTGCGTGTCAGCTGCTCAGCGTCTCAAATTACACACCTGCTTGATCGTGGTTTCTCGTTCTTTTTTCCAGATAACTTCACCATTAAACTTCTTTTTGATCCCTAATATATGCATATTTGTCCTTGTTTTTCCACATGGTTGTCCCTGTATTTGGAAAGAAATGCCAGGTCTACCGCCACAGGTGCAGGTTAATAGTTCTATGTACAAAGCTCGCATTTTGTTCGCCTTCTATGAACTATCTTTACCGCCATTTATAGTAACAAGAAATGTTTGCGTGGTTACATCCTGATGTATCTTGCGGTTTACAGCAGCAAAGAAAAATGTGAGTGTTGTTACCGCCATGCTGGAGACCACTCAGGGCAACCGGCCGGCGCGAACGCCCGCCGCGACGTCTTGAAGACCCAGCTCGACCAGCAGTGCACCTGCTTGACGCGCCGCCGCTCCGTCGTTGCCATGTCCGGCGACCAGGAGACGGCGTTCATTCTCGCAGGCGCTCTCTGTCCCGTGATGCTCGAGATGAACAAAAGCTCGAGATTCGCCGCCGTGCTGCGCGAGGACAAGATGGGGGTGCACGTTCCGCCGGGCTGCTCCTGGCTACTACACGTGTGGAGCGACAACGACAAGATCGTCATCGTGGGCTCTCTCGTCACCGCCGCCACGGACTCCACCAAAAGTTGTAGAGCTGGTCATCTTTCATATCGAGCCATTGAAGCAGCGCGTCGATGACGACCTGCTCGAGATCCGCGTCAACAAGGCAACCAAGCTGCACGACCCCATCAAGATTGACAACATGCAATGCATGTCCAACACGGCTGGTAGGGGGCATCCCCACCCCCCCCCCCCCCCCCCCCCCCCCACCACCACCCCAAAAGGTCTATTTTGCGTTTCCATAGCCACATCACTTAGATGTGCTAATTCTGCATTTGTGTTGGTATCAAGCCCAGGCCAAAACAAAAAAGGGGGTCAAAATAGGGAGAGAGAAAAAAAAGAGTCAAAGTCTTCTATGGAGCATGAGGATTCCTTTTGGATTTTTCTTTTCATTTTTTACTTGGACTTTTCAAAAATACTAATTAAAATAATGAGTTGATAAAACTGGATGATATGGATGACACATGACACGTTTGGATTGCCGCCATAGCTCGTTACGCTGCGAGGGGTGTGGCGACGTGAAAACTACCGGCGCTTGGTTTCCAGCCAAGAGTGGTGGCAGCCACAGAAACGAAGTGCAAATGGGTGTGGCGGCGAAAATCGACGCCACAGTTTGTGGCGAAAGCTGCTGTGGGGAAGCCAAGTTACGGCCGGCGACCAAACACACCCACAATGCCGTCAAGTATGCCAACTAACGCTACTTAGAGAGAGTTTGATCGCGAGCGAACCATATAACAAGTTTGAAAGCCTAAATAGCATGGGTTTAACTATACATCATCCGGAGATAGCCCCCTCGTTCTCCCAGCAGGGCTTGTCCGAAACCTGCGCGCGGGCCCGACCGTTTCATTCTGGGAAGCTGCAAACCGTGCTGCTTGATTGCTTCACCCTGCCTTTTATCACACGATCGAACACGTGCGACGCACCGCGATTGCCGTCTCCGGCCGTGCACGCCGCCGGATCGAGTGATAAAAGGCGCGTGACGTGACGGTGCCGGCGAGAGGCCGGTGTTGCCATCTGCTCTGCTTCTGGTTTGGGGCCTTCTGGCACGGCACGGCGAGACGAGAGGGATCTCGCTGCTTGCTTTTTTCTTTTTTTTTTTTATTCGGCTGATCCGAGGGCGCAGGACCAGCGCCAGCACGGCACCCAATTCCCGCACCGAATCGGGCGGCGGATTAGGCGACGACAGCAACAGCCTATTGATAGATTGATACAGCTAGCTGCTGCTGGCATGCCGCTCTGGTCGCTCGTGTGGATGCATTATCTATCTCAATTCGGTGTGTCAGCTGTTGAGCGTCGTCTCCCACACGTGACCTGAGGAAATGCATCGCTGGAGGTCGGTTCTGTGTTTTGTATTTTTCTTCTCCCTCTGTGAGTTTCTTGTAAAGAAACATACCGCTCTCCGCGAAACTGAGGGACCAAAATCCGTTGCAAGCTGCCTAACCGTGCGGTGCCCATGCCCATGGCCGTGATCAATGCCGGCCAGCCGTCACAGCCGCGCGCCGTAGAGTTCTCTTGTTTCTCGGCTCGGAGCTTCGAAGGCAGGAAGTACGTGTGTCGTTGCACGTCCCGTTTGCACCACAGGCTATCTCAGCTGATGGGTTTGGAGTCTGGGCAGAACTGTTTTGATTCCCCCGTATGGCCCAAAACATTTTGGCGGCAGCATGGTCGCCCATTTTGACTTACTTGAGTTTTATATGTTTGTTTCAACAATGAAGCGCGAGGAAGACCGAAAAGGAACAACATTTTTGTAAACACACATGAAAAACCTGATTCTCTTTCGCAACAAAAAAAAATGATTCTAAACAGCCCGAATGAAAAACAATCACTTCCAAATTTTCCATAATTGTTTTCAGATTTTTAGGACAATGAAATATCATCACATTGCTAAAAAAATGGGAAAAGCATTCATGCCATGACCGCAAGATTTTCAGAATCATGCATCAAATTTATTCAACTGATCATCACGGTAGCTCATCATTCTCAAACATAGCCTATAGAATGATAAAAAGAAGGTACACCTAAAAATAGATTTTACATCTTTTGTGAGCCTATATCAGTGTATTGAGCATGATTGGGCACCAGTAACCACATACTTTTCATGGCGGCGACCTATCATTATGGTTTCAGGGGTAGCTTATATCGGCGTTGCTTGCTTCCCAACGAGATGCACCAGGCAATTCTGAGGGTAATTTTCAATCGTTCACACAATAATAAACTAACCACTAACCAACTGATGCCGCAGCTGAGTTAAGCTGGTCAAAGAGCTGCCCAGAAGTCTGTCATCCGAAAACTACTTCTCCGATGAAGTCAGCTGCCTTAGGTTGAACTTTGAGAGCTCTTTATACTTTTCAACCACCCCAATCAGGCATATAGTCTGCTCAAAATTAAAACAGAGATAGTACATCAAGACTAGAAACTTGAACAGCTTTAACATTCATACCGGCATGTGTACAATATGAACAATGAATAATGGAACAATCAAGTAGGAAAGAAAATGCTACTGCCATTGAGCTTTGAGTGCATGAATCATGATAGTTTGATAAAAGGATATTTAGAATTGTTGATTTCATCAATTTTCAATCTAATATATCCCAGTGCTAGAACAAACTGCAGTACTGCTTTGCTGCATGCTGCAAGCATATACACCAAGGAACAACACATGTTCATTTCTAAAATCACAAACTTGAACACCCTGCCATCCTGAACTCGTCCAAGTGAAAGAGATTATGCGAGGCAACTATCAAGGCTGAAAGGATATAATTAATAGGAGCCCCGCTATCCTCTAAGCATTTGCAAATTCTACAGGAGTAGTTGCCACACAACAGTATCTTTTACTACTCATTAAATCGAATGAAAGTGGGCGCATTAAATGGATTCGAGGTGGGTGCTCCTCTGGTTATAATATAGGGACCAACTTTAGCTCTCAGCATAACTGTGCAACATGTGACAGGTCAACCAATTCAAAAAATGGTGGGATTTATAGCATTAACTGTTATACTATAATGAAGCTTTAATAAACTTTATTTGACAATAGTGGTCAGACCGTCAGAGTTTCCATTTTAAAGAAAAGGGTTGGCTACGTAGCACCGATCCGTGTCGGATACGGCAGCGATACGGCGGCGATACGTATCAAAGACGTATCCCAGAAAAAGGGAAAAACGGTAGGTCGGACACGGCACCTGAGACGTATTGGGGCACGTTAAAATAAGGCCTGATCAGTTCTGGCAGCCCAAGCAGCCCACTAAAGACACATAACCTACCAGCGAAGCGAGCACCGGTTGTATTCGAGTCCTTCGATCGATGGCTGCCGCCGCCTCCATGAACCGACGGAGCGAACTGAGCCGCCCGCTACCACCTACTGTAGAACCAACGGACGTCGCCGCCTCCACAGACACCGACGGGCTTGTTGTCACCGACCTGGGCAGCGACGAGCTGGTCCGAGTCTGCCCGACCCTGCCTACTTGACAACGTGCTCGCACCTTCCCCCCCTAGATGCCTGCTTGTTGACTCCACAGCCAACCGCCAGGTCACCAAAGAACATCATTTTGTTAATCTCTTATAAAGTTTTATTAGTTTACACTTTAAATGTGAGACTCCCATCTTATTCTATTGCAGTAGAACTTTAAGTAGAACCTAGATTGAGTTATTTGAAAAATTTTGTGAAACGTATCCGTATCAGATATTTTTGAGAAAAGACGTATCGACGTATCCGTATCGGTGCTGCATAGATGGTTGGAGATAGCATAATCTCCAGCCAGAACTTAGGGCCTCCAGACCAGCTTGTATAATTAAAACTAGGGGAGAAAAACTACATGCAGAGGTAAAGATTATAACAAGGGGACAAGAAAAACTACAAGTGGAACTAAAGATTATCTACAAGTTCTGTTTCTAACACTGAATTTTTTTTTTTTTTTTTTTTGAGATATCATATTTTTTACATCAAAAAAATGGCTGAGGCAACAAAAAAAGAGAAAAGATTGTAAATATAACTACTATTAATACAATGGAATTTACAATTCAACTAGTAAAACCTGATGTAAAAATTAGCAAGACTACAGTTTGACATGTCATTTCTTTGGAGGATGACCTCCATTCTTCTATGCATATTGCCGTAGCCTCTACCATTAGGAACACAACATAATGTACTCTCTACAATTCTGACTGTATTATGAATAAAAACGTTTACCTTTGCAATCTGGACAACAATAGTCTTGTCTGGTTTGTTCAGGTCAACTTTGTGAGGTTCAGGTACACATTTCGCTACTGCATTTATGATTTTCATTCTATCGATTCCTGTGTTTGACCTTGCTTCGTATAACACAGCATACTGCAAGATTTAGAGATCCCAGTAAGGAACCATGTCAAAAATCTGGAAAGCAAACAACAACCCTATTGTGTTTTTCCATGAATACCTTTTGCATTCATTTGTGTTATAAGTTCAAAAATTTACACTACATTGTTATCTAGGACAACCTGCATTGTTCACACATGAATCATATTGCCATATAATTCCGATGAATGATAATGGTGTTCATGAACTTATTTACACAACTAAAATCACAATTATCAAAATAGTTTCATTCTTACAACATAATGAGCACTACATTTGATTCATTGTGATTGTGGATCTGATAATAAGCTTGATTTTATCTTAAAGGTTCTTTCACCAGACCATGCCTTCCTATCAAAAGGAAAATAATTGATACAGTGCAGCAATCAGCTTGGTGACTTACCTTATGCCCTGAAGGGCATTCTTTGGGGAAGTACTTTTCAACAAGGGGGGCAATTGCTCTGGTTATTTCCTCCTCGGATGAATAACATGCTACCTCAGCGGGCAAAAACCTCAAAATAAATCTAGCATGAAATAAAAAAGGAAGTCTATAAGCAAAAAAACCTGAAATATTTATCACGGTAAAGAAATAACATCTTAATATATGAGACTTATGAGCAACCTTGACATATGTTTACGAGTTGAAGCAGCTGTTGACATCATGTTTTGTACAATCTCAACAGGGCCAGGGTCTCCAGCTCTTTTGTGCATCTGAATGAAGATGCAACCATTGCAACCTGTATCAAGGCTTGCAAAGAGCCTCTGTATGGATGAAAAATAAAAATGATATTATTAGTTTTCTTATGTTTCTGCATGGGAAAATGCCATTCATGTAAAGATTTCCAATAGAAATGAATAAAAAATAGGTAGAATGTAGATAACTCTCAGCTTATGATTAGTTTATACAATAACTTCCCATAGATGTTGCAGCAAGATTCAAACAGTTAGCAACATATGATTAGTTTATACAATAGGATCGGCAAAGCTAGTTAGTGGCTGAAACTCCTTTGCCTAATATAAGGAAACTCTACATTTATTATACTATAATGACCCAAATTATTTCAATCTGGAGCAAAATTTTGTGTGATGAGGGGATAGAATGTGCAGGCGTGTTTGAATCCATAGTATACCCAGTTCCTATGGAGGCTTCTTTTATTTACTATCCAACAAAAGTGCTTAGGAACTACTCCCTCCGTCCCAAAATATAGTGTCTATTGAGTTTTGTCCTAAGTCAAAGTCTTAAAACTTTGACCATCAATTACGGAAACACCATAAATATTTACAACATGAAAATGATATTACTAGATTCATTATGAGGTGAACTATCATTATATGTAACTCTTTTAGTTTGAAATAATATATATTTATATATATTATTGGTCAAAGTTCAAAAAGTTTGACTTAGGACAAAACTCAATGGACACTATATTTTGGGACGGAGGGAGTACGAATCCAATGCAGCTTGATGTAAATTTTCACAAAAGAACAAATTGCATAAGTGCTTGATTTCAGTCCTGCTGAAAATATCTGAGTCGTAGCTCTCCACGCACAATTTTCAGACTAATCTTTTGTACAGATACTAAAAGGACTACTCCACACAAATATGGGCACTGCACCACATATATTAAATTGCATTTATTTTCAGATATCAAACTGACCTTTTTCCTGTCTCCTAGTTCTTTCAAGTCCTCGTCAATTAAATCATCAATGTTTTTTTCACTGGACTCTTTTGGTTTATCAGCAGACTCCTTTGGTTTATCAGTGGACTCCTTTTTGTCTGTCTGCTCGGAAACAGGAGGATCTTCTACACGTGGCTTCTTTGGCGTTGATTCATCAGCATTATCTACCTGTTCCTCATTCTCCTTGTTGACAATTCCTGAGGCATCAGGAACCTCTTGTTGTGGCTCAGATGGTTGTGCAGTTTCGCCGTTCTTCTCATCATTCCCATTATTGACTTCTTTCCCAGCATGGTCTTCATTGGCTTCCTCACCATCATGATTTTTGTTGGCTTCCTCGCCAGCATGGTCTTCATCCTCATCGTCGGAGGAATCAGAGTCAAACTTTATCTTTTTGTTCATTGGTTTGTCAGGAATGCTGTTGGGCTTCTTGTCAGATCCTTTTCCATCCACCAGGTCTTCATAGAACTGTCAATGCAACAGTGGAACACACAACATAATTAATGAATAACCACATGCGCATTCATAGGCATATTAGCAACACTACATGAAAAAAAGATGACACAACTAGCAAAGTATTATCGTTTCAGCATGGAAACAAAACTTATGGTAACACTGCATTGGACAACTTACACATGCTACGCGCAACCATCTTAGCTGATCTGCACACATAAAGCCCCTCCTAATGCTACAACCAAGTACCAAATGCGACATTGTACAAGCTATGGTTCAAGGAGCCTAAGTCGTCAATTTCCAACATTACTAGCTTTCCTAATTTTGGGCAGCTAATCCTAGGGTGCACAGCGAAACACCAGCATCTGAAGTGTATCATCACAGCAACTCGGAGCCGACATAGCGCATACGCCCATACAAGCAATGGAATTCAGGCCAGCACAGATTCATCAGAAGGGAGACCACCGGTGAATTCGCGGCACCTAGCACTACCCTCAACCCGACAGGCAATACGACGAACACCTGGCGCGCGTCACCAGCGGCGGCCCCACGAGGCACACTACTGCGCGGCGGGCAAGCACGGGGAAAGCGAGGTGGTCGGAAGGAGCTTACGGAGTCCAGGAGGGAGAGGGCCTCGCGGGTGGCGTCGCGCTCGCGGCCGCCGTCGCAGGTGATGAAGAAGCCCTGCACGCCGGGGCGCAGCGGGTACGCGCCCTTCCGCACCGGCTTCCCGTGGGGGAGGTACTTGCGCTTCCTCCCGCCCTTGACGCCGCCGCCGCCGCCGGGGTTCGCCTTGCCCTCGCCGCCGGGAGCCATCTCGTGGGTCGGGGTTTCTCTAGGGTTCTGCTGTACCTCGGATGGGCGATGGCGCGGCGGCTTCGAGATTGCAAGGTGGCCGTAGTAGGGTTTCGGGGGAGTGCGGATTGCGGCGGGAAGGCTCGGCCGTTGAGCCCGGATACTGAGACCGGCCAGGCGTTGGATCACCGTCCGATCACGGTGAAACAAAACTTTCCTTGAATATTGGAATTTTTGGCCCATTTTCAACAGGGGATTTAAATTCGAATCTTTGGCATTCAGCTAAATCATGTTACATTCTAATTATCATAACCTCTTAAGCATTATGGCATTTAAACGCGAATGTCGATTAGCATGCGTAAGTCTTCGAATGTAATCTTTTAAACACGATATACAGGATCAAACTTCTTAGCAACTAAATACAAAAGATATTTATGTGGTTTCTAAAACTGGATGGATTTTGTTAAGCCAGTAAGTAAATTTAGGCCACTCGCGAAAGCTGTAAAAATGTTACTGATTTCCCCAGTAGAGACAAGCAGCATAACGCTTTTCAAACGATCATCATATAATCAGGAGTTTACCACCGCAAAACGCCGGCATATTTCAGCATCAGTCATTACAGGAATGTATAATCCTGTAAAATTTGAAACACGGAACCAACAAACAGAAATACAAGGATAACCATAAAACCTGAAGCACAGAAGCAGAAACCATGATGCAACTCGTGCAAACTATTGAGTACTCATCGAGGTTCAAGATCTAGCAAAATAGCTGGTTTTACACAAAATCTCCGGTTCTACAAAATCATATCACCTGAACAAACACAGATACCATTTCACACCTAGCAAAGAGCCATCTGGCTACCATAAAGTAGCATGTAGCATATTCTGTGTTTTACTGGCCACCAGGACCAACAAGAACTCCCTGTGCAGTGCCTTCCTTCTTGCCACCTTCATCGGCATCATTGTCTGCCTTCCTGATCCTGATCTTGTACTTGAGCTCAAACTCGGTGATCTCTTTCTTTTTCCTCTCCAGCGCCTCGTGCATGCGAGCAACGACCTCCTCAAGGCCCTCCTTGTTACGCTTCACAGCCGGCAAGACCTCCTTGATGGTCCTTTCGACCAGGACACCACCAATCATTCTGTAGCAGCGCCTCGACGGGTCCAGCGGCTCGATTGCGCCAATCACAAGGGAGTGCTCGCCGACCTCCAGCTCCAGCTCTGTGATTTTGGTGTACAGTTGGTTCATTTCAGAGCGCATGTTGGCATACATGTTGGCAATTGCTTGCTCGTTTACGGCTTCTTTGCCGTCACCACCTGCATGGCTTGCCATTTTCCTATCGATGCAGCTAAACCCAGAAGGATATCACCGACGGTAAAAACCTGGAACGATGCAGCTCAAAGTTCTCAGCTTAAAAGGAAAACAAGACTGTGTAGCATAGACAGAATAAAAAGCAATAGATTCAAACTATATTATGACATCACACTCCCACAGCAGACAACTGATGTGGCGTGTAAATTACTGTGGGCAGTTAATACTAACAGTGTTGTAGCATAAATTTACCAAAAGCAGTATTTAATTGGACAAGCAGCTACTAAGAATACGAATGCAGAAAAGGAAAATAAAGAACTAGTTTACATTTTCACAAATATAGCCAGAGCAAAGGGTAAAACAGTTTAGTATTACTTTCATACAGGCATACAATATGCCGCCATTAAGTAACCTGCTCCTAGGGAAACAAACAATGTAATATGCTAGGTTAATGCGATAGCAAACAGCCAGCTAGATTAGACATTCCTATCAGTTGGGACAACAGACATCTTAAGCTTGGCAGCTAAGTTGAGTAATCATGCTTACACATATCATAGATACCAGTAACATATCACGATTACTCTTTGACTCTTTCACAGACATAACAAGCACAGCCAAACCTATCTGAGCAAGCCAATCGCGTATATTTACTACTACTCCAGTCACAGAAACTGTGACATCTTGGTCAAATTCAATCAAAATCTTGCAAATTTAGTTCACTATCAATAGGTTTCGGAATGTTCGATTTGAAAAACTTCAGAAATATTTCCATAACATGATGAAGTTTTGGAATTTAAATACATATCTGATGAAAGGTGGTGGCTAAATATACATTTTTGGCAACCACGCCCTGCTCAAATCATCAAGTATTTATGACCATAGGGAGTACATCACTTGGCCAAGACAGAAAAAAATCATCATGGGGATATAAGTTTTCCTAAACTCAAGGTTGCCCCCCAAATACACAGTTCTGTAATTGCTGTGCTTCTCACATACGCAACAGTCTGGAAGACTGGAACAAAGCAACACCTCCTACCAGGCACGAGAGTCATCTAAGAACAGGTCGCATACGCCTTTTCCAGTTGCTTGATGGGAAAAATTACATATAGTAAAGGTGATTGCTTCCTGAACCATGAGCTACTTCCACATGCTTGTCAGACTATGCATTCCAGACCATACAACCAGTACAAGGCCCATGAAACATCTGGAGATGGTTAATGGCAGCCAGCACCCGCTCCAGAAAATCTAGGTTTCTAAAGAACTAGTTTCCCCCTACCACCAAGAACAAACCTTCAAACTTCAGATATCTAGCAAAGATTAGTTCCCCCACCCAATAGTCTACTGCTAGTCTGCTACAGCCCCGGAGAATTCCCACTGTAATATGGGGATAAGGTGTGAGGTTTCTGTAAGAACACGACGAATCCACAACTGGATGGGCAGCTCGGAGTTCCCATCCCAGCAAGAGAGATTTGGGCTTCGCAAAGTAAATTAAAGATCCTGCAGACAGGAACGCGCTCTTCCTATGGCAACCGATCGATCCAGGCGAGTAAGCAAAGAGAGCTAGGGCTTCTGCCTTACCAGCAACAGCAGAGCAGGTGGTCCGTCCGTCGGAGCACGAACGGATCTCCTCTCGCTCCCTTCCACACGGCGGCGGGAGGACGGGCTCCCTCGCGGTGAGCGGCGGCGGACGGCGGCGTGGAAGCTGTCGTTGCCTCTGTCGGGCGGAACGGGGAGAGGGAGGAAGGGGAGGGCTGGGCCGTTGGGGGTGTAGAGCGAGCGGTTCACGGGCTTGCTTTTTTTGTTTTTGACACCAATTCACGGGCTTGCTTGAGCAGGAAAATGCACGGTTAGTTGGGCTGGGAGGTGCTTTCATATGCTTTAGGGTTGTGGTGGGCTGGCATTAATGGGCCGTTTGACCACTTTGCCAATTGTGTGGGCCATTCAAGTTAATTTCACGTTCCTAAAAAAATCAAGTTAATTTCACAATGAAAAGAATAGTTAATTCAAATTATCATGATTACAAAAATTTTAAAAATTGAATGCCCAGGCTCATACCATCCCATGAAGATTACATGAAGACGAATCTTCGATTATGCCTCATTTGAGATTGATTAGTGATTACGCCTATAGTGCCCATATGCATACTGCACATATAAAATAAAAGGGTTGAAGTTGTTGGAATTTAGGCCTGTAGTGCCAGCCCATGCGGCAGCACTTGGAGAGGCTCAAATTGAATTGGAAAGCCACGGTGGTGTTGTAGAGATGGCTGGGTGAATTCTTTTGTCTCACCTTGCTCATCTAAGTGAAATTGTCCCAAGATATAAGGTGAAGTGTTGGTTGCTTTCCAACATGAGTAAAGCTTGGTAAAACATAGGCTGGTGCTCAACACACACACGCACGCACGCATCGCGTGTTTCTTGTGACTTGTGACTTTGCGCGTTCGCGTCGTGTTGAGTTCTACCTCAGCAGTTTTATTTTTGCTACTCGATAAAATGGGATATTCACTAGCACCTTGACTGTCACGTTAATTAGGAATAAAGGTGCTTAATGCACGCACGATTAATGTGGGTAATTCCTATTAACGTTGAGGGATTTCAGAGGGGCGGTTCCTGTTATCATGGCAGATCAATGCGTTTTAATTTCGTGTTCCCCTCTTGCCTATATAAGGAGACGTCCTGGAGGCTAGGGTGACACACAGAAATCAATCGCTCCTCTCTCACATTTTGCGCCGCCGCCGTCGAGCCTTGCCGTCCCTCATCCGCCGTGCAGCGGAGCGGGGAGAGCGGTGTCTCCGAACCAACGCCGGTGATTTGAAGACCTGCACGGGTGCCGGCGATCAGGTTTCTGGGAAGTGCATCGTCACGTCCGCTCGCTGCCCTTCCCTCATCTACGACTACTTCCTCTTCGACGACTACGCAGTTCCAACCTCTTCTTCCTAGCGGGACTCGCTGTAAGTCTGCCACTGTTCCCTGTCCGAAAATCGGTCTTTGTGATGTGCCGTCTGCTAGCGTCTGTCGATCGAGTTTTTCCTTTAATCAGTTTGTTGCTAGTCTGTTTTTCGCCTGATTTATGTAGATCGTTTCTGCTCCTTTGTTTTTCGATCAAGTTTGTCTAATGCCTAGTTAATTTTGTAACAATCCAGAAACCTGATAAAATTAACATGGCTGGACTGTCTGATGCGTTGAAGCCTGAGCGTTTCTATGGGGGTGACAACTTTAAGAGGTGGCAGACACGAGTCAAATTTTGGCTCATGTCAATGAAGATCTGGTGGGTGATTTCCCCAGTTCTTCCCCTCACTGAGGAACAGCACCGTGATTGGGAGTTGTAAAACTCTTCTTGCATGGGTTGCTTGTTGTCACTCCTTTCGGAACAGCTCCAGGACATCTACATGAATCACCCTACAGCTCGTGAGTTATGGGAGGCTCTTGCTAACAACTATAGCAAATCAGATGTTGGACGTGAACTTTATGTTAATGACCAGTACCACGAATATAAGATGGTCGATGACCGATCTATCGTGGAACAGACTCATGAGATCCAGCTTCTGGTGGGGGAGCTTGCGCACTTTGATTGTGTCTTGTGTGATCGGTTCGTGGTCGGTGGCATAATTGCCAAGCTGCCTCCGTATTGGAGGAGCTTTTCCACGAGCCTGAAACACAAGAAGGAGGCCATGACTGTTGAAAGTCTTATTGCCTCTCTTGATGTTGAAGAAAAGGCGAGATCCAAGGATGTGCCGCATGTTGTCCCACATGAAGGGGGGCCTTCTAATGCCAACGTGGTGGAAGGAAAGTCTGGTGGAAACAAGAACAAGAACTGGAAGGGAAAAGCCAAAAAGAACACTAACTTTAAGAAGAAGAAGAACAAGGAGGACTTTACTTGCTTTGTGTGCGGTGAGCTTGGCCACATAGCCAGGAAGTGCCGCAACTGAAAGGGCAAGAAGGGCGGTCAGAAGACTGCAAATGTGGCTATTGGTGAGGCTGGAGGATCTGGGTATGAACCTGAAATTCTTCTAGCATGTCATTCCACCGATTGGTGGTTAGACACAGGAGCTAATGTACATGTTTGTTCTAACTTTAATTTGTTTTCTTCTTATCAGGCTGCCACCGGTTGCTCCGTCTTGATGGGCAATGGATCACGGGCTGCTGTACTAGGAGTTGGAAGAGTTGAGCTGAAGATGACCTCCGGAAAGACTCTAACACTCAAGAATGTGCAGCACGCTCCTGGAATAAATAGGAACCTGATTAGTGGTTCTCTTTTATGCCGTGATGGCTTTAAGTTAGTGTTTGAGTCGAACAAGTTTATTGTTTCAAAGTTTGGTTTGTTCATCGGAAAGGGTTATGATAGCGGAGGTCTGTTCCGCCTTTCAGTTAGTGATGATTGTAATAAGTTCGTGAACTCAATCTCTTGTTCCAATTCTGAATGCAATGAAGAAGAGGCTATAGTTTGGCACTCTCGGCTTTGTCATATAAATTTTGATCGCATCATATGTTTGTCTAAGGTTGATTTGATTCCGAAAATTCCAATTGTAAGGAGATCTAAGTGCCATGCTTGCGTGCAAGCCAAGCAGCCACGCAAACCATTTAAAAGTGTGGAAGAGAAAAGCTTGGCACCTTTAGAACTCATTCACTCTGACTTGTGTGAAATGAATGGAATTTTGACAAAAGGAGGAAAAGGTATTTCATATCTTTTATAGACGATGCTACTAGATGGTGTCAGCTCTATTTAATTAAAGGAAAAGATGAGGCATTGGACTATTTTAACATTTATAAGGCAGAGGTAGAAAACCAACTAGAAAGGAAGATTAAACGTGTTAGGCCCGATAGAGGAGGCGAGTATCTTTCTAATGATTTCGGTGAATTTTGTGCGGTACATGGAATCATCCATGAGACAACAGCTCCCTACTCACCTCAATCTAATAGAGTGGCTGAACGGAAAAACCGAAAACTTACGGACTTGGTTAATGCCATGTTGGACTGTTCGGGTTTATCCAAGCCATGGTGGGGGGAAGCTATTTTGACCGCATGTTTTGTTTTGAACCGAGTTCCATCATCCAAGGGTGAAACAACCCCTTATGAAGGATGGAAAGGAAGAAAACCTGCTCTGGTATTCTTGCGTGCATGGGGCTGTCTAGCCAAAGTAAATGTGCCTGCATGTAAGAAAACGAAAATTGGGACCAAAAACCGTGGACTGTATCTTTCTAGGATATGCACAACATAGTGCGGCCTATAAATTCTTAGTAATTAAATCTGAGATTCCTGATGTACATGTTAACACCATGACTGAATCTCGTGATGCTACTTTCTTTGAAAATATTTTTCCAATGAAGGATAGAGCTGCAACTAGCAATCAATCACCTGCTGTTCTTACTACTGAACCTTTGACTACCACTGAACCACTTATTCAAACTGAACAAACCACTATTGAGGATGACAATGAAAATGCTCCACGAAGGAGTAAAAGACAAAGGGTTGAAAAAACCTTTGGTGATGATTTTATTGTCTATCTAGTGGATGATGTACCCAAAACTCTTTCGGAAGCATATGCATCATTAGATGCTGAATACTGGAAGGAGGCAGTCCATAATGAAATGGAGTCCAGTTTAATTAACTAATGGAACTTGGGAAATATGTGACTGTCCTGTTGGGTGCAAGCCTGTTGGTTGCAAGTAGATATTTAAAAAGAAACTAAAACCTGATGGTACGATTGACAAATATAAAGCTAGACTTGTGGCCAAAGGGTTTACCCAAAAGGAAGGCAAGGATTTTTTCGATACCTATTCTCCTGTTGCTAGATTAACCACAATTAGAGTGCTTGTTGCACTTGCTGCTTCCCATGGTCTGCTCATCCACCAAATGGATGTGAAGACGGCTTTTCTAAATGGAGAGCTTGATGAGGAAATTTATATGCAGCAACTTGATGGTTTTGTGGCACCTGGTCAAGAGAATAAGGTGTGTAGGTTGCGAAAATCCTTGTATGGGCTGAAACAAGCACCCAAGCAGTGGCACGAAAAGTTCGATAGAACAGTGACCACAGCAGGCTTTGCGGTGAATGAAGCTGATACTTGTGTGTACTAGCAGTTTGGTTGGGGAGAAGGAGTAATCTTGTGTTTGTATGTCGATGACATGCTAATTTTTGGGACTAGTATCAATGTGATAAACGAGGTGAAAGCCTTTTTGTCTCAAATTTGACATGAAGGATTTGGGAGAAGCGGATGTTATCCTAAATATAAAACTGATTAAAGGCGAGAGTGGGATTACTCTAAAGCAATCTCACTATGTGGAAAACATTCTGAATCGGTTTCGGTACTCGGATTGTATACCTTCTCCAACGCCTTATGATCCAAGCCTTAAGCTTCGAAAGAACAGAGGGCAAGGGATTGATCAGTTAAGATATTCTCAAATCATTGGTTCTCTCATGTATCTTGCTGGTGCAACCAGACCGGACATTTCATTTGCCACAAGCAAATTGAGTAGATTTACTTCAAATCCTGGAAATGACCACTGGTGTGCACTAGAACGTGTAATGAAATACTTGAGAGGTACCTCAACATATGGGCTTCACTATACTGGTTGCCCTGCTGTACTAGAAGGGTATAGTGATGCAAATTGGATCTCGGATGCCGACGAGATAAAAGCTACAAGTGGATATATATTCACTATCAGCGGTGCTGCAGTTTCTTGGAGGTCTCGCAAGCAGACTATTTTAACAAAGTCTACTATGGAGGCTGAACTTGTAGCACTTGAAACAGCCACTAGTGAGGCAGAGTGGCTACGTGAGTTGCTTATGGACTTGCCGATGGTCGTTAAACCGGTACCGGGCATTCTTTTGCACTATGATAATCAAAGCGTCATCACAATTGTTGGCAGTGCAAAGGAAAATTTAAAGTCCTCAAGACACGTAAAACGGTGAATCAAATCTGTGAGGCATTTGAGAAACACTGGAGTTATCGCCGTGGAGTATATAAATACTACAAGAAATTCAGCGGACCCTTTTACTAAAGGGATAGCACGTGCTGTGATTGATGAAACATCAAGGGAAATGGGATTGAAACCCACTTGAGTTATTCTACAATGGCTACCCACTCTATGTGATCGGAGATCCCGTGAAATAGAGTTTGGGAAAAACAAACTGTATGAGTAATAGGGGAGTACATAATTCAGTCCAAATTCCTATAAAACATGAGTACTCTCATCACTGCATGGAAGGATGACAATATGTCTTAATGTGTTCTAAGGCCGATTAAAGGCAAGATACCGTCCTGCAGGGTATACTTGTAAGAACACACCTATATGAGTTCGACTGTGGGGTCGCAGTCTATGAGACTTGGGTAATCTCAAATAAACTCATGAATAGACACAGGAGCACGACCGTAACACTCTAACCATAGGCAGGGCTTTAGGCGGCCTAGTATCGGCGATGCTTTCAGGTGAAACTTGCTCACACAAGACTTGCAATTCAAGGCTAGTTCCATTGCGTAGTTGTGAATAAGTGAATCATGGAATGCTAGGTGTAGCTCAACCCGAACGGGTCTGCACTTCAAAGCTGGTATATTAAAGCGCGATTATGTGAGACTAACTTGTTGACCATGGCTTTTGGTGGGGATTGTTGGAATTTAGGCCTGTAGTGCCAGCCCATGCGGCAGCACTTGGAGAGGCCCAAATTGAATTGGAAAGCCACGGTGGTGTTGTAGAGATGGCTGGGTGAATTCTTTTGTCCCACCTTGCTCATCTAGGTGAAGTTGTCCCAAGATATAAGGTGAAGTGTTGGTTGCTTTCCAACATGAGTAAAGCTTGGTAAAACATAGGCTGGTGCTCAACACACACACGCACGCACGCATCGCGTGTTTCTTGTGACTTGTGACTTGTGACTTTGCGCGTTCGCGTCGTGTTGAGTTCTACCTCAGCAGTTTTATTTTTGCTACTCGATAAAATGGGATATTCACCCGCACCTTGACTGTCACGTTAATTAGGAATAATGGTGCTTAATGCACGCACGATTAATGTGGGTAATTCCTATTAACGTTGAGGGATTTCAGGGGGCGGTTCCTGTTATCATGGCAGATAAATGCGTTTTAATTTCGTGTTCCCCTCTTGCCTATATAAGGAGACGTCCTGGAGGCTAGGGTGACACACAGAAATCAATCGCTCCTCTCTCACATTTTGCACCGCCGCCGTCGAGCCTTGCTGTCCCTCATCCACCGTGCAGCGGATCGGGGAGAGCGGTGTCTCCAAACCAACACTGATGATTTGAAGACCTGCACGGGTGCCGACGATCAGGTTTCTGGGAAGTGCATCGTCACGTCCGCTCGCTGCCCTTCCCTCATCTACGACTACTTCCTCTTCGACGACTATGCAGTTCCAACCTCTTCTTCCTAGCAGGACTCGCTGTAAGTCTGCCACTGTTCCCCGTCCGAAAATCGGTCTTTGTGATGTGCCGTCTGCTAGCGTCAGTCGATCGAGTTTTTCCTTTAATCAGTTTGTTGCTAGTCTGTTTTTCGCCTGATTTATGTAGATCGTTTCTGCTCCTTTGTTTTTCGATCAAGTTTGTCTTATGCCTAGTTAATTTCGTAACAGAAGTTTAGTTCTATAAGTTTAGCTGCTGGTCTACCACTACCAACCTTAAGTTTTTACATGAGGGGAGGACAAAAGGTTAATAGGTTGATGATTGTTTGAGTGCGCCCAAGCTAGTTTGGACCTTTTGTTACAGTGGGCCACCTTACTACTTCCTACATAAGAATAGTAGGTATACATGATTACTCAGTCAAGAAGATTTGGATTCAGCATATCAGTTAGAAAGCTAGCCATAATTCATATTTTGTTGCATCAAACATGAATGAAAGTATGAATGCACGGAAAAATGTAAACACAGAAGTCAAAACAAGCATGAAAAAAAAAGAAAACTGAAATTGAACCACACGGTAAAACACCAGAGAAATGAAATTTATAAGGTAAAAGTGTAATCTTGTTCGTTTTTAAAATTCAGGCACTTCATTGTTGCATCGATGATTTATGCAGTGTGAAACGTCATGCGAGAAGATCCAATGTGCATTGGTAGTACCAGCAACAACCTGCAATTTTTATATTGCGGATGAAGTTGGACTAGTTCGATATGAACTGAAGCCCCCTTTCTCCGCCTGATGATGAAACCAGTTTTTAACTCTTTTCTTCTCGTGGAGACAAAGGAAAAATCTCCATCTGATAATGAATTTACTCCTGTTGTGACGAACACGAGTCTGGTAGTATCTCTTAGCTATTAGGCAAAATCCTTTATATGTCATTGATTAAATTTCTAATCCCGAATTTGCATCGCTTAAACTCAAATCCCTTATATGCCAGCATTGTTAAAATTTTATCCCTTACATGCAAAGCGTTCATGTCAAATGCCAGTGTTGTTAAAATTACATCGCTTCATTCATGTCAATTTTTTTTTGTTCAGCCAGTGGCATAAATGGGATGGAGTGAAATGTTTTCCAACAGAAGATGAGAAGGGCAAATGAGTCATTGTGCTGTGTGTCAACAGTGGCATGTAAAGGGATAAAATTTTAACAACACAGGCATATAAGGGATTTGAGTTTAAGCGATGGTGAATCCGGGATTAGAAATTTAACCAATAGCATATAAGGGATTTTTCCTAGCTATTACAGTCTACCTCACCATTTGAGGGCTTGCTGATTTGTATTTGAGTAAATTTCCAGAAGGCTGATGAACCGATCCAGAGGTGATGTTGAGACTTGCCGTGGGCAGCCATCCAACGGTACCAGCAACCCACACAATTACGCCCATATGCTCATGTGTTTTAATGACAACTAGCGAAGTTACTCGCACAATTGCGCGAACAGCTACATTTAAATATGTACTAATTTTGTTCCCTTGTCATTGCAGTCTCCAACAGTCTCTTATTTGTAACACATATGGGCACCACATACCATTGTCACACCAATAGAAAATAAGGGGTTACAATTTTTCAGCTTTCTTATTTCAAATTAGATAATAATCACTATGTAAGAAAGGCACATAGAAGACATTATCATCACAGACTCGGAAATGAAACGCGTCTCCAAATTTGTATTCCAGACGCGCCTTCAACGAGACGCGTCTCCCAGCTTTTTGCACCCAGCAGGACCTAACAAAACGCGTCTCCAATATAGCACAACAGGCGACGCGTTCTAACTAAACGCGTCTGCTATCGCAGGTAAATCTACAGCAGACGCGTCTCCAGGAAAATGCGTCGCCGAACAAATCGACCCGGACCCGAATATTTTCTTGGTTTCAGCTTACTCGTCGTTTGCCTCGCGTCCGAACACCCAAGGCAACCCGTGACCCACACCATTCGTCCTCACTCCCAAGTCCCAACGCAGGACCGCACCCCCTCCCCTCCCTCCCCTTCCGCTCTCCACCCACCTCGCCATTCCTGCTCCCTATCGACCGGAGCCGCCGCGCCCCTACCTCGCCCTTTGCCGGAGCAGCCACGCCTCCTCCTTGTCGACCCGAGCTGCCGCATCCCCCACCTCGCTGGAGCAGCCGCTCCTCCACCTCGCCACGACCTCGTGCCTCCTCATCCCCCCGAGCTGCCGCACCCCCATGACCCCACCTCACCGGAGCAGCTGCGCCTCCGCCTCACCCCGACCTCGCGCCTGCTCGTCGTCGACCCAAGCCGCTGCGCATCCCTCGTCGGAGCAGCATCAGCGGCGAAGGCCCTAGGGTTAGGGTTTGCCCTCCTCCGGGTCGACGAGGTCGCTTCAATTCTCCATGGCGGTCACCGCGGCCTCCTCTTCCCAAGGCATCGGCGCGTTGGTTGGACTCGGGAGACGCCCGGGCCGAGGTCGGCAGCAAGCAGGCGGTCGTGGTGAGCCTCCTAGACAGCAGCTGTTTCTTTCTCGGGTTCAGGCAGATCCAGTAGCGACTGAACTGATGGAGCCGGACCTGAGGTGGGAGAGGACGGATCCGACGGTGATGGAGCTTCAGCACTAGGTTCCCCAGCTCCTCATCGTCATCCCCAGGTAAGCTGTCCCTGCTCTGTTCTAGATCCAAGCACGACTGAACTTGACTGCTTGTTGTAGACTGCTTGACGCTGCTTGCTTGCTTGATTTGCTTGCGATTGCCCTTTGTGTAAGGTAGCAAGAAGAGCCATGTGCCGATTCAGTGATCTGCAATTAATAATAGATGCCGCTGATTACAGCTAGTTTCCAGCTCTGTTTTGATTCAGCTTACGGTATTGCATCTAGCTTTTGTAGTTTGCGTGCTCATTTGCCTTGTGGCAGATGTGGTCATCGATCTAGGTTTAGTTAGGCTTGTTTCTATAGCAGCTTGCAGAGGCTATGCTTTTTTTGTTATGTCAGGCCTGAAAAAAGTGCACACACAAAGTGCAGCTGTCTTTTTTATACTCTGGTCTGAAGGTGCTTACGACATAAGGAGCTTCTTTTGCTTAACCATTGCTGCTTTAATTAAGCTTAATAGTTCTGAAGCTGGTTGTAAATGCAAATACATCAGGAGTGTTCTTACTGATGATTGTGCCAACATACGTAGCGCTATGTTTATGCTATTGATTTTGTTACTTCGCCTGACCCATATTGCATAGCTGGTAATTTACACATGTTTTTGGCTTTATGAACTAAAATGATGAGAACAGAATCTCCTTGAACTTAGCCTACTACTAATTTCCACACCTAAGATGCTCTTTGTATTTTGTTTCAAAATTTATTAACAGTTACTAGAACACAGTGAATCAGTAAACTAGTTGCAGGCTCATTAATGGTTCATAGCATTTTTTTCCCCTTTGTATCCTTGTGAACTGAGAGAAGTGGATAGGAAGTGGTCTATAGTTGTTCCTTTTTGATGATTGCAAATTGATTTTTGGTGTCTATAAATCGATTCAATACTAGATGTTTGATGTAATTCAGAAAGAAGAGGGAATGGGATCAGACTGCAAGTTGATTGATTCATAAAGTCATTTGATTTTACGTATTTTAATTTGGCCTTTGTTTCATTCTGTTTTCTTACTGATTTTATCCCTTTGATCTTTATTCAGCTATATCTTGCCACTGGGAATAGTTTTTCTGTGCACATGGAAAGAGCTGAACCACAGTAGGTAAGATTCATCGTTGAGCTCTACAAACATATTCAGTAGGGTTATGGAGTTTTGCTTTAGGATGTTCACATTTGTGTTCTCGTATCAGTTTGTTATACCAGCAGCTTTCGGTTTCATCTCTATCAGTTAGCGTGTATTTGTATTGCAAATTTCAGCTAGTTGTTTGCCTTCTTGGTTCTACCAAATATAACTACCAGCTGAGTTTTGCCATGTTTAATTATTGCATCAATTAAGTAGCTCATCTTGCTTGTGCTCTGGCCTTCTAATTTCTATCTCGTGGGTGCATCTAGCAAGGAGCTTGCTTGCTATAGAACAAAGTCATCTCAAAATGTTCTGAAATCATGTTGCTTACTTTGTTTGCCCGCTGCAACAAGTTGACCTGCTGTGGTGAGCATTGTCATCTGAAAGCATTTTGTTTCTATCAGTTTTGTTTCAAAACTGCATGTTTTTGATTTATTGACTTGAATCAATGGTCTAAGCTAGTCATTTCTTCCATTCAGTTTTGAAATTATGCAAGCACTAGCTGATTTGCTGGTTGAATTCCTTCATCATAATGAGCATATAATGTTTCTCATAATTAATTATCAAAAGTCATGTTCATCTTGATGTATGAACTGTGAAGCAGTGCTGTTTACAACCTTTTCCACCTATAACTATCTTTTCATTGTCACAGGATTTGGTAACTGTGAAGTAGTAGGTATTGATGTTCTAGAATCCAGGAACTGAACATAGGAGGTAAGCTTAGATATTTGTACTATCAGTAGAAGGTGGTCTGTCTTGCCTGAGAATCAACTAAGTTAGAGTAGAATTGAGTGATGTCCTGATGCACAGTGTCCAGGCAGCATGTATGTAATCAGTCAGCGCCTCTCTTTCTTGTCTTAGGAAAATGTGACTTCAGGCTTGTTTTGAATTTGTATATGTAAACAAGTTGGTGTGAGCATGTTAGTTTCTTTGACAGGAACCAAGTGTATTTGGGATGTATGTAATGGATACATCATGTATTTTTATAGGCCCTTTTTTTTTTGTTTTTCCAATTTATCATTGGAGACGCGTTTTGGTAGAACGCGTCGCCGATGACCATCTCATAGCAGACGTAATTTGTCAAAACGCGTCGCCGATGAAGGGTCTTTGGAGACGCGTTTTGGTAAAACGCGTCTCCAATTGAAGGGTATTTGGAGACGCATTTTGGCAAAACGCGTCTCCGATGGATGGGTTTTTGGAGACGCGGAAACCCGCGTCTCCGATTTTTTCACATCGCAGACTAAAATTTGGAGATGAAATTTTTTTTTGTCTGCTATTAGCTTTGAGAAGCGTCTCTGAAGACCATTTCTTACATAGTGAATGTTACATTTCCACGAAAACATAGAAAAACTGCGTGTCTTAGGAGAAGGATATCCGAGTACAATGCCAAAAATACGTTAGTTTTTAAGATACATTCGCGCAACTAATACTCAATAACCTACTTCTCGCTCATCTCGTACAATTGTAGGTGATGTGTAACAAGGAACAATGGTCGTTCTCGTCACCTCATGCAGAGGCTGAAAAGTTGTTTACATTATATACAAAAAGATATATTCTACCACGTTACAATTCTTGCTCGAAAATTGTATTTAATGGATCATGCAATCATTGTCCTTGCACCGATGGACTCTAAGCAGATGGTAAATAAATTATTTCTGCTGCCTTGTTTCATGTTGTACAATGCTCGATGGACTCTAAGTAGATGGTAAATATTAGCCAGCTCATCACATCTGCCAAATTTTTTGACACTAGCTAGGCGTTGCTCATCGAAATTTTTTCTAGCCAGCTCACCACCACCCTCTCTATTTATATCACTCTGAATTGTTGTTCCGCCGAAGAAGAAGCGAAGAAGCGCCCCATGGACACCACGCCATAGACGGAGTACACCAATAAGAAATCAGATAGCTAGAGGCCTCGGTCTTGAGAGCTCGGAAAGCATGGATGTGGTTACCGGGGCAACGGAAAGCCTCATCTCCATGCTTGGCAAGCTTCTCAAGTCCGTGGTCAGCGAGCAGCTCATGGAGGAGTACAAGCTGCAGACGGGCCTGCCGAAGAAAATTGCATCTCTCATAAAAGAGCTCGAGTGTGCGCACGCCGCCCTCCGCAATGTTGCTGGGGTGCCGCCTGACCAGCTCGACGAGCAGGTGAAGATCTGGGCACGCGAAGTCCGGGAGGCTTCTTACGACATGGAGGACATCCTCGACACCTTCCTTGTGAACAACGAAAGCGGCCATGATCACAACCCTGACCACGGAAGCCTATTCCAATACCTTTTCGATAAGGTGGATTGGCTATTCGGCATGATGCGCAACCTGTTCAAACGCCGTAAGATTGCTGTCGCCATAGATGATATCCGTAACATACTCGATGAGGTGGCCGCCCGGCATCGCAGGTACACAGCCGCTGAGATGGTGGTTGGGCCTGCCCCACCGGCTGTTGATCCTTGACTGACCGCAATGTACCAACAGGTAACGCTCATTGGCATTCACAAGCCAAAGGGTAAGCTCATATCCATGCTGTCTTCATCGCAAGGGGACCAAGCAGCATCCAACAAGAAGGTGAAGATAGTTTCTGTTGTTGGAGTTGGGGGATTGGGCAAGACCACTCTTGTTAAAGCAGTATATGATGAGATTATATCGCAATATAATTGCGGTGCTTTTGTTTTGGTTGGCCGGCAGCCTGACTTGAGGAAAGTTCTTAGGGACGTCCTTATAAAGCTTAACAAGAAATACATGAATTGGGCCAACATGGCAATACTGGATGAAGGCCTGCTCATTGATGAACTCCGAGAGTACCTCGGAAGCAAGAGGTATGTATGCATTGGCTACCATGCTTTACATTGTTGAGCAAGAGTTCTAAACTGTGTTAGTTCTATAGGTCCAGCATGAATTGCACTATAACGTAGTGTTGAACCATAAGTGAATTGCCTACCTTTCTCATCAGCTTAGGCTGGTGGGTGAAACTGGTTGGTGCATGCAACTCAACATGGTATCGAGCCAGAGGTCTTGAGTTCAAGTCCTGGTGACCGCATATTCCGCCGCGCCGCTTCTATTTCCACTCAACACGTAGGTTCAAAATTGTTTTCTCACTAAACGATGAACCATAATTGATATTGTAAATATCTGTAACTGATTCTAGTAAGTCATAAAAGTTCAGAAGAGCAATTAAGAAGCATATCTGTTTTCTTCTAGAATTTTAATCTTGTAAATATCCATGTTTTTGTTGATCTAGAAATTTTTACACTCTTTCATTTTCATGTGGATAGGTACTTAATTGTTATTGACGATATATGGGATACGAAGTCTTGGAAAATAATCAAATCTGCTCTTGTTGATGGTAATGATGGAAGCCGAATAATTACAACTACTCGTAATTCAGATGTAGCCCCCGGTGAGATATACAAGCTAGAAAAACTTTCATATGATAACTCGAAAGACTTATTCTGTACAAGGATATTTGGCATCGAAGGAGCATGGCCTGATGGCCAGCTTGGTGAGGTATCAGATAAAATTTTAAAGAAATGTGACGGCGTACCGTTGGCTATCATCACAATGGCTAGTTTGTTGGTGGGTAAATCAAGGAAAGAATGGTCTGAGGTGTGCAACTGTATTGCCTTTTCCGAAAAAGATAACAAGCAAGTAAGTGATATGGAGTGGATATTGTCTCTCAGCTACTATGACCTGCCCCCTCATTTGAAGACATGCCTATTGTATCTAAGTGCATTTCCCGAAGATTTTGTTATTAATAAACACCGTTTGATATGGAAGTGGATAGCTGAAGGTTTTGTCCATAAAAATCCAGGAACCGGATATTTTGAGGTTGGGGACCGATACTTCAATGAGCTCGTAAATAGAAGCATGATTCAGACGGTGCACTCAGAAAAGAGCGGCATTGTACATGGTTGTCGTATCCATGATATGGTGCTTGATCTTCTTCGGCTCATTTCACTGGAAGAAAACTTTGTCATTACCATCTCAAATAATGATGAAGGCATGCTACCACCAAGAAGCAGAGTGCATAGGTTAGCCCACCAAAACAGAGTGGTGGGGCCAATTCGTCACGATCATCATATGGACCTGGGTCATTTGAGGTCATTTATCGCCTGTTCCTGTGATTATAAGGGGCTTCCCCTTCCAAGTTTTGTATTGTTACGTGTACTAGTTTTAGAGAGTTGCAAACTTATGAATGGTTGCATCCCTCTTGAGCATCTTGAGAATTTAGTTCATCTGAGGTACCTCGGGCTAAGAGCTCTGAATATTAGTGAGCTCCCAGAAGAAATAGGAGCTCTAAAGTTTCTACAGACACTGGACTTGGATGGAACTCGTGTAAGAAAACTACCTTCTAGCCTTGGTCAGTTAACACGGTTGACATGCCTACGTGCCGGATGGTTTACGCAGATGCCGGATGGGGTAATGGAGAAGCTGACATCCCTGGAGGAATTGCACATACGAGGTAGAATGTGGCAGTTTGTGAAGGAGCTTGGTAAACTGAGTGAACTCCGGGTGCTCAAGGCTAATATATATGGAACGGACCTTAGAATGCATGGAGAATCTATGCATAGAGGTTTTGTGGAGTCTATACGCAATCTCCACAAAATCAGGCATCTACACCTTAAAGGCGTCGGTCTGGTTGCAGAGATGTGGGGAACGGGAGTGCTCTCGCGACATCTCCAACATTTTATTATTGAAGAAGAACCAAAGTACGAACGAGTGCTCTCGCGACATCTCCAACATTTAATTATTGATGAAGAACTAAAGGCACTAGGGGCGTGTTTGGTTGCTTGGATATGGCCTGGCCTGGCCCGTCGCATGCAAGAGTTGGATGATTGGTTGCCTGTTTATTAGCTTGGGCCAGGCTCCCGTGATGCAAAACGATCGGCACAGCCTGGCTCCACGGAAACGAATTTCAGTTTCGTTTCTCGCGAGCCTGGCTCGCTCGGTGCAAGGAGCGCGCACTCGGACTACGTCTGTGAGAGCGGAAAACACGGCATGCAGGCAACCGAACAGAATCATTCCGTGGCTTGGCTGCGTACGTACGACAACCAAACAAAGGGGTCATGCAGCTGAACAGCCTGGCTCACGGGAGCCTGCATCACCGATGCGAGCCAGGCCGTGTGGAGAAGGAAACCAATCACGCCCTAGGGCTCCCGCGACATCTCCGACATTTTATTATTAAAGAAACAATGCCACATATCGACTTCGTCCTAGCCGCGTGCATTAACCCCTCAGATCTCCCCCACTTCACCCACTTGCACATTACTGTTACCCCAATAGAAGACCAGCACCTGAAAATCCTGGGTGAGTTGGCAGAGCTCCGTCACCTCCAGCTGGATACAGACGAAATGGCTACAAATTTTAACAAGGTGACGGTAGCTGGTACTGCCGCGGATTGTTCATTCCGGAAGTTGAGATACTGCATATTGCCAAATTCAACGATTCAGTTTGCGCTCAACGAGGACTCGACTGTTTCACTTACTCTGTGGAATGGAAGAAGGATTAAGTTGGACTTTGGTTCCAAAAGGAGGGACAACTGCAGAGCACCACCGACCGTTATGTCAAACCTCGAAGAGCTTGTGTTTTTCGTCCGAGTGCAGCACATAATTTATATGAACTGTAGCTGTGACAATCTCGGACTGGAGTATCTCCCGTCGCTTCAGAAAGTCAGAGTACTTTTCATGACTCGAGATACCAGTCGTAATGGCAGGAAGAAAGTAAAGGATGCATTGACAAACGCAGTCGAAGTCCATCCCAACCGGCCCACAATTGAGTTCTCTTATTTTTCAAGCTTCTAGGGTGACACGACCAGAGGACACAGATGAACAGTCGAAGTCCATCCCAACCGGCCCATCATTGAGTTCTCTTATTTTTCAAGCTTCTAGGTCGTTGTTGTACACTAGCCGTTGTCGCTGTTGGAGAAGAGGACGGTGTCAATTTGTATCAGGTTTCAGTCCGCCTCCAAATAGGCATCTAGATTCCTTGGATGTACATACCTGATTCCTTGGATTCGTGGTAATTTGCATATACTCTTGAGCTGATCCCTCACGCGTTGTTGGAACTGAACTCCCAGATCAGTTAATCGAGCGGTGATGATTTAGCCACAGAAGAGTAGAAGGACGAGGTTTCAGCAACGGGCAACAAGGATGTCAAAAAGACCCAAGAGGAGGAAGCGACCCCAAAGCTAGCTATTTTTGAACCGCTTCAGCAAGTACACTTCATACACGGCCTCTGCTCCATGTGTATATAGTTCACTACAGTTCCTGTTACCTTTTCTGCTCCTTGAGTAAATCGTTCGCATGTTGGTGCAGTTTGGATGCATAAAACGTGTTGGGCTGCTCTAGTAATGTAATCTGATAGCAAATAAATGGCAAAATTAATTATTATTGTTTTGCAATTACACAGTATAACATACACTCACAACGCACGTACACACACCCTTATGAACACACGTACACAAACTTTACCCCTATGAGCATATTCGAAGACTGAGCCCGCAAAACCTCGAGATTGACAAAGTCACCAATGGCGTCTCGTTGTCGACAGGAGCGTCGCTATCACTGAAAGCACAATGCCGTTAAATCCTAAAAAATTTGCTCCCATAGAGAGTCGAACTCGAGACCTGAGGTGCTACTAAGACTCTTGTAACCACTAAGCTACGGGCCTCGCTGGCAAAATTAACCTGTTCATGTTGACAAATGGTCATTTCGTCACTTACACACTGACAGATCCAAATTGGTTGAGACACACTACGATTCTGTGGCTCTCATTTGTGACATAGTGTGAGCCATAAAACAATGATAGAAAATAGTCTTGTAAGAAAATAATGCTTCTTTTAAGATACTCTTTTCCAATGTAATTAAACTATCGTTATTTGACCGATGCTAGATGTCATGATGGTGCCCTTTCAATTTATTAACTTACATCTTCATATGGCAATTGGCGTAGCTGTTGGAGACGACCCGAGGTGGATAGAAGGAGGTTCTAGGTTTTCCTTGTTCTGAGAGAGGAAAAGAGTGAGTTGCTGATTTCATATGTTGAATCTTGATTATACTCCGATGTAAACTGTTATTATCTGATGGGTATTAATATGTTTTCGCTCAGATTACTACATTTTCAATGTTTTTGACATTTTTGATGTCATAATCATTTCTGATATTACCCTTTTTTCACTCTAAGATAACATATACGAGCGAAAGTGGTTTAAGACATTTTCCGACCGTTTTCATCCTTAGCAGAGCCAACAAAGAGTTCGTTGGAGCATGTCACAGGCCGTACACGCAGTGTCCATTCAGCAAAGGCTTGCGCAATAGGCCGGTACCAAGAAGGCGATCACAATGCTTGCATCTTCTATTATCTTAGTATTTGAAGGTTAAAAAGAAACACCCGTTTGCTCTAAAATCCACAAAATTACCACGTTAATCAGATAATTAGAAAAAAATCCAACTGTTGATTTTTATGATAATCCAACAATCAAGATTAAAGCAGATTGTGCGTTGCCTAAAAAAATATATTGTATGTAAATAATATGACTCTACGTAAGGCATATATCTTGCCGGTACGGGAACATGTCTCAGTTTCCATTAGAATAGCATACCGATACAATACATCCACATTCACGTCCATATATGACAACAGAAGGATACTGAATCAGGGAAGTACAATTACCACAAGTCTTACATGTTGCAGCTCAGTTTTGTCGATTGTTGCTCTAATTCCGCCGGAACAATGCCACATCATTGTCATGATTGCAGTTCTGTATTCTGAAGACAAGCCTTTTGTTGGAATCCACAATCGCGCCGCCCTTGCAGGTTGCAATTGCGTTGGAGTCAACATCGCACTTCCGTTGCAGATCAAGATTCATCTGAACTTCTGACAACATCATTCTCACCGGAATCAACATAGCACAACCTTGGGCAGGTCGCGATTAATCGGAAATTTTACCTAACATATAGTCAATTCACGATCTGCGGTCGAAATCGACAGCGGAACATACGTAACATATACATTAGCCATATGAAGAGACCTAGCCACTCACATTCTCGAAATAGTGGCAACCACGGAACGCAACAGATTGATTACCAGCGATAGGAATAGGATCCTTCCATGAATAGCCTTGGTAAGATCTGATCCTGGCAGATTGAAAACTAGCGCACACTACATGGGGCCTCGGCGACAATTGAGCGTAGCAACAGGCAGCGGACAGTTCTATTCAGGGCATGAAGCGGAGACCCGTTTTTATTGTGGTAGGCATGAACTCGATCATGACAACAATCTCTACAACGCTGTGGGACACCAATTGCTGAGGATGTGTGGGTGCAAGGACGAAGAGAAGGCCGACCATGAAGGTTTTGGGGCCGTGCGCCCGTGCCAGTGAGCTTTGACAACATTGTGACGAGCCTTCACTGGCATGACAAGGAAGAGGATGTGTGGGTGCATGGGCGAGGGCGTGGGTAATGTAGGATGTAGCAGATCTAACGACGGTGTGGCAGGGCTAATCTGTTTGGCTATATCATTGGATTAGAGCAGCCAGTGGCGGACCACACTCGAAATTTTAGGTGGGGCGAAGACGGAAGACACATTTAACCACACATGCGCCCAACACTTGCTGCTTCGGCCTCTGCATCTTATGTCTTTGGCGTTCTCCCTCAATAACGCGGCCGCGTGTGGTGAAATCGTATTCCAATCGATGCAATCGCAGTGGCAGACGCAAATCAGAGTTGTTTTGTGGTGTGCGTCGTGCGCGCATTGTATTGTGGGCGAAGGAAACGATGCTACATTTAACTTGGTTTTTGGCCCTCGAAACATTTACCTGACCCAAATAGACCATACGTGGATACCTTCAGCCTTTTTGCTTGCCTTTCTTCTTCCTCTTGAGTTCTGACCAAACCAGCAATGGCTCTCATCTCATACCAAGGGGACCAGGCCAACAGAGGGGGTGTTACCGCCGGCCAGTAGCTGGGGCAGTCGCCCCACTCCGCCGTATGGTGTGGTTCACCCTGAGAGCAGCATAGAAGAGAAGAGAATATCAGGGCTGCGCAATAAGAGCAACCTCAACAGATGCTCAGAAATGACCCTGTGCTCTAAAATCTGGCATTATACAACACTGAGCCTCGCCAACAGATGTTGTAAAACGAGGTGGTGCTCTAAAATTTTTAGAGCATGCTGTAAAACTGTTGTTTAGTGCTGCATATTTGGAGCACCGCGACCCGTGCTGTATCCTGGTGCTGTAAACCAACGACCGTGGCGGGAACCAACCGCCGGCCTTCACAACGCATTCCGCCACCTGCCTCCACGCCGGCCCGCCACATCCCCGTTGCCGGAGACGACGACCTCAACAGTGTCGCACATGTTCCCCACCCCTCCCCTACCTCCGCAGCTCCTTCCCCGTGTCTGGCGTGCCCCAATCGCCGCAGGCCGCGCCCGCCAGACGCGCGCTGCCCTTCCGCCACTTCCCGCCGCAATTCGGCGTTGTCCACGTCGCCCCGCCGTCGGTCCGCCACCCCTGTCGCCAGAGACGACAGCCGAGCCTCTCCCACTTCGATTCCCATCGAATTTGGGTCCATTCTCGCTGGAATGCCTTGTTCCTGCGCCCCCGCCCCTAATCATTCAAAGGGAAAGGCTATTATACAACCCTAGTTTTACGGCATCTGTTGGAGCACAGTACTCAGGATCTTCAAAACTGGGTGAAAGTGGTGCTCTATAATTGATTTTACAGCACCGTTTTTACAACATCTGTTGGGCTAGTTAGGCAGCAAACTGCAGCATCTTCCTTGCCGGCGATAGAGCGCAGATGACGGGGAATTGGATATACGACTGAGGCCTCGCGTCTCTGACTCAAACAAAGCTCAATAAAGCAAACAACTTAACGAATAAGCTGGGTGTACTCCCTCTGTTTCAAATTATAAATAGCATTTAAATTTTTTGCTAAAATATAAGTTGTTCTAGGTTCCGAATGCAACTTTCCCACTTTCCAATACATCATTTCCTGTGCCTATTTCTATATCTTCTCTCTTTCACTCCTTATTATTTTCTGTGTCCATCACATTTTTCACATCTTCTTAGTTACCGTGTCTAAACCCAAAACTCCATATTTTTTGAAACGAAAGGAGTATCTTTTTCTTAAAAGCTGAGTGTGACGCTAATTCGTACGTGCATCATGCATGCTGTTGATTAGATCGGACAAAAAGGTAAGCAGAACATTGGAACAGTGAGAACAAAACGAGAGAAGCAAGCAGGGATATTCGCAGCTATTCAAAAGATCGACCATATAGCTATTAAAAATATCTCAAACTTTATGAGCAGTTGAAAACATTAGTTTCCAGGCAAAGGAAGCAACTAATTTTTTCGGGCCTCTTCTCTGGCCAATGTTGGTTCTAATAAGCAGCAACATCGTTCTCCTGACAGCATGGAACTTATCTTCCCCATGGAGCTCTGTCTCACCACACCACGAAAACAACAATCACTCCTAATCTATGAATATTGCGCCGGCAGCTAGGCTTAGGCCCTGTTTGTTTCAGCTTTTTAGCACTTTTGTCTGTTGGCTTTTGAAAGATTCAAAAGTCGGATGTCTCTGAAACTTGAGAAACCAGAAGCACATCCTGAGGTGCTTCTGGCTTTTGGCTTTTGACAGCATCAGATCTTTAGATCTCACAAAAGCCAACTAACAAAAGTGACGAAAAACTGAAACAAACAGGGCCTTAGTCCTCGAGGAACCATGGTGGGTGTCCAGTAGGATAGTGCAAATCAAAGCTGCCGCGTTAGGAGAGATCATATTAGTGAGTTTATACTTGAAAACATGCAAAACTCAAATTTTCGGTTGGGCATACTCTCGGGTTACATGTACTAGGCATCATCTCAGATAGATTCAGAACGAGATCTAAAATGCAACTGCAAACTTAAGATCTGAACCGAGTTGGTTGCATGCGTATGGGTCGGCAGAATACCAATTTAATGGGCCTAATTAAAAGCTTTTGGGCTATTAACAATCTGAGAGTTAGTCCACAAAAATCATCGGATGAAACGGCATGGTCGTGCCGTTAAACTAGCAACAACAGAGGATTTCGTTCCCACCAACGAGCCCTGTGACGCCAGTCACCCAACGAGTCGCCCTCGCTCACCGTTGAGTGGCCCCGATACCAAGGCATCTTCACTTGGGCCGATTCGTCATTGAATGTGGGTGTATATGGCGACACATCCATCTTATTATCGTGTGATGGTACAATTTGTCCTTCCTATGCAGTGATTTGACTTTTCATTATATTGTTTTCTTAACTTTTCTTTAAAGTCATTCTTTTCACCTTTCACTCGCTTTAAACTCTTCCAGCAACTATCAAAAGGACAAAAAAAACTCGTTTCCAGCAAGCCAGGCTTGGGTTTGCTCGTAGCGCGCTCTCGCTTGTGCAAAGCCCAAGCCCACCTGGGCACCCGATGCAATAAAATAAGCCGGCCATGCTAGGGTTACTGTCTGGTTGTTATTCGCGTCGCCGCTGCTGCACTCTTGCGCTCCTCTCTCTTCTCTCCCTCACGCCGCCGCCGCCGCTAGAGTTAGTTCGTTGTCCTCGCAGTTGCCGCTTTGTGCCTAGCTGTCCTCATCGGCGTCAATACGTGCTTCAAACAGGTACCCTCTCTTAGTCTTGTCCTCTTTCTCGTGTTCTTTCCCTTCTCATGTATTTCGTTCTTGATTCAGAGGAGTTCTTGTTTCGGTAAGGATGCTTCGGTAGGCATTTCACATATATAACCTGTTCATATCATCGTTTATATTAGTATGGTAAAAATTGTGTCTTTTTCATGTTTTCAATATGAATCTTGTTGATGTTCTTGTGTGCTATGGTTTGGTCATGTTGGGTCTTTAGTTGAGTTGCTAGTCAAGCAATAAAAAATTACTGCATCCGAGTAGGCTGGGTTGGGCTGACCTGGCCTAGTAGCCACCCAAGCCACAAATAAGCCACCCAAGGCACAAATAAGCCACCCATCCAAACACACTCATATACACTTGAACAATGGTAATAATGATGTAAATATTTCACTGCTTGGCAAATATGCAAAATGATGCCTATTTTGTTAAGCGAGCTCCCTGAATGTGGACACACATATATTGTGAAAACTTGTTGTCTCTGTGACCTATCTTTTTCGGTCCATGATATTTGACGCTGATATTCTTAAAGATGGTTGTTAACCGCTTTGCTTCAAGCTTTAACCCCCCACCCACCCCAGTACACTTGCACCTACGGCCTATGAATACGAATGTGTCAAAACGGTAATTGAGAAGTTGAATACGGAGGAATTGAACATACTCTCTCCGCCTTTTAATATAAGAGTTTATAGTGAACAATTTTTTTCTCTAAATATAAGAGTTTTTAGAGATAAGATAAACTTTGAGAAATTAATTTGATGTTGGGTAGTTGGTGGGCTACGTTAAAATGGGGCACAATGTGGTCATTTCCTTTACCTGCTGTTTCATGATCTAAATTCTAAGAATGGGATAATTGTACCATTGCCCCTGTTTTGAGACCTAAACTTCTGTATGCCCTCCCCAAATGGCAGTTAGCACCATTGCCCCTGAAATTCGAAACTGAAGCTTCCGTCTGCCCTTGTATTCCCACTCCGTTAGTCGTGGTCCATTTTTTGAATTAAAAGAAAAATGAAACCGGATAAATGAACTTTGGCATACAAGAATGCCCTTCTCCTTCCTCGGCACACCTCCCTGCCACGCTCATCTCACGCCACCGCACCACCGTGTCTCCCACTCCGCGTGCCGCGCCACCGCGCCTCCCGCCTGTGCGCCGCCCTGCAGCACTCCTCTCGCCCCGCAACATCGCCGCGCCTCCCGACGTGTTGGGCGAGCTCCGGCCCCAAGCATCGTCGCCTCGCAGCCATGGTCGCGGCCGTTGTATCCTGCGCTCTGTCCAATTCGCCCCGTCGCGGAGCGTGCTTGGTGCCGCCATGATCGAGGAGGCGCTCAGGCTGCTCTCCCCAGTCCTCCTCAGTTCGGCGTCGCCAAGGCCGCTGCCAAGTACGAGCCCAGTACCTTCGCTGTTGCCGTATCCACCTTGGTGCTAGAGCTCGGCAAGCACGAGGTTGGCCACCGCCATCCTCCGCGACCACCCCTAGTCAGCGGCGTGCTCGCTTTCCCTGTCCTTGCTCTGAGATGCTCCACGCTGGTCGCTAAGGTGCCGCACGATGTCACCACCGTCGTGCAGATGATGTGTTCGACAAAAGGTCTTGAAGCCTTGCGTCAAAGTACAAAACAAGTGCGTTCATACATTTTTTTTGGAAGGGCACAATGGTCCTTTTGTTCAGTCCAATTCACAAACTTCACACCGTTAACTCACCATCACAAAACAGGGGCTTGTTGAGGATTCAAATTCAAAAAACAGGGACAACCATACAAAGTGAACAATTGCGAGGGCAAACTGACCATTTGGAACTAAAACAAGGGCAACCACGCCCAAATTCTAAGAATCCATCCTAAGGATGGATGGAGTATAAATAAGTTCCAGCTATACAATTGTTAAATCGCCCTCCAGTACTTTATTTTTGCGTGACAACTGAACTGACAGCGCATCAAGCAGCGTTTCATGGTTTCCGGTGCTTTGAACCGGGCAAGTGTGGTACTGGTATTCCACCACGCCTCGCTCGTTCATCAACGCCCCAGCTTCCATAATCCCCAACCATGCATGAAACAGTTTCATCCATTGACTCTGGCAAACGGTCATCCAGAAGCACCCTTCACCAATTCGAAATTCAAACCTTTGATTGAATCCCGTATCTCTCCAGCCCATTCCTCTTAAATGCAGTAAATAAATTCGCGAGATTTTCCGTCAAATCACAGAGATAATTTCCCGAAACGCACGCCATCGCCTGCTGCTCAGCCCAGGTCATCCAGCTACACACACACCCCCAGGCTAGAGCTAGGCGGGCGGGCCTGCCCCCGCGTAGCCAAGCCAGCCCAGCCGTGGCGTGCCGCGTGCCCCTCTCCTCCCTGTCTTTCCTTTTTCCCGCGCTCGACCACCCCGCGTGCTCCCCTCGTCCCTCGTTTCCCGCGCGCCACCACCACCTGGATCACGCTCACGGCAAAACCAACCCTCCCCCACTGTCCCCGCACGGTTCCGATCCCAACTGGACCCACCTGCTAGCGAGTACGCCGGCAAGCACCCACGTATCTCTTCAGCCACGCCCCACTCCGCCACGAACGCCACCGTGCCGGCACCACGCGAGCCCGCCCAGGACGTCAACGCGACGACCCACGTCGGGCCCGCATGTCATTGAACCACACAGAGGCGTCGAGATCGCAGGCTGGGTGACCCTGGGCCCACCACCTACGCCCCGTCCCGTCACCACCACCACCACCGAGCACCGACGCCAATCACGTAATTGATCACGGTATCACCCTGTCTCACTGTCCAGTGGCCCTTTTACCCAGGTGGCACCTGCGGTCCCACCGGTCATTGACGTATCGGGAACCGTGGCGGCCGCAGAGGCGAGCACGCCCCGCTAATTACCAAATCTGACCGTTGCGTTCTCGCCGTCTCGCGGCCTCTCCCCCCGTGCCTCTCCGTCTTCTTATTCATCGCTGCGCTGCGCTGCTCCCTCCCTCCCTCCCTTGCCTTCCTTTCTTTCACCCCTCGTCCCTCCCCAATCCCAGCCGCCGTATTGCCTCCGCCGCCAAGAACCCACCCACGCGACCGATCCCCAGCCAGCAATGGCCGCCACCGCCGCCAGTGTCGCGCCCGTGGACCCGTCGCCGTCTCCCGCGCCGTCGCCGTCTCCCGCGCCTTCGCCGAAGCGGCGCGGCAGGCCGCCGAAGAACCCCGCATCCGCGCTGGCGGAGGCGCCGGACAGCCCGGTGTCCCCGCTGGCGGCGGCGGAGGCGGAGATGGCGACCGGGTACGAGCGGGAGCGGGCGGCCAGGATCCGGCAGAACATGGCGCGGATGCAGGAGCTGGGCATCCTCGACCTCGCGCAGAGCCTCAACCATTCCTCCGCCGCCGCGGCCGCATCCGGCCGCGGCGGGAAGCAGCGGCGGCGGCCCGTGGAGCCGGGGTCCGTCGCCGCGCCGAGGGCGAAGCCCGCGCCGCCGGCGCCCGCGCGGAGGTCGAACAGGTGCGGCGCGAATCGTCTTTCTTGGCCCATAGGAATCTTTCTTTTGTTTCTTGGAATTGCTAGTCTTGCGCGCGATTTGTTCAGATTAGGCCGTCTCTTTTGATCGAGGTTCTGGAAATTTGTGTGAGATGCGGCTGCAAAATCGTTTCTTTTGTGTTGTTTAGTCCTTGGAGTGGCCCTGAATCTGTGTCTCTAGTAATCTTTTGTAGATTATTCCCCTTCGTTTCTTCTTATCGTACGGACACGAACCGAGCCGTCCTTGGCCGTGTATTTTTTTCATCGCCGTACGGACATTTTTGTTGATCTTGTGCCTATTATTCTTTAAATGCTTAGTTTGTACGATTGAACATGATTGTTCTTTCGTTTCACCAGAAAGAATCCTGTGATTATTTTGCGTAATCTTGTAATGCCCAACATTTCCAACGCCTGCAGGGGGTTCTATTTCTTGACTTCCTTGAAAGAAGTGTTCCTTTCTTATTATACATTCCAGTTTTATTTGCGACAAGATAAAAGTTAGTAGCGTTACATCTCAAATAAAGACTACGGTTTACTGGACTGCGCTGAAAGTAATATAACTTCCTTTGGATTTCTTGTTTTATCTAGGTTGAAGAGCTTGGAGCCAGTTAGCTACTCTGAAATTCCAACCAAAACGGAGAAAGGTTCTAAAGGTGTGAGATCTGAGTTCATTGAGGAAGGTTCCAAGGAGGAAGTCTACACGGAAGAGCATTTGAAGCTTCTAGGCCCATGCGAAACTACCTGGACTCTCTTTGTGGACGGCTACAATGAAAAAGGTGAACGCGTATATGATCCAGTGAAGGGGAAAACCTGCCATCAGTGCAGGTAAGTGATCCTCGAAGAACTATCTATCAATGCTACTTGTTTTGCAACACGTTCCTCTGCTATGACACGCTTATGTGTTGTATTGTTGATTTTGTTAAAGGTTATTAAGCTGTGTGGGTGTGATGATCGTGAGAGAATGATAAAGTAAAAAATATTGCAAGTTAACACATAAATAGCAACATGCATAGCTCTTTGTATAAACAACTATTTTTTTTTTGGTATGTTTCAAACAATCACAACACTATGCTTGATTATAATTACCGGACCAGTCTTTTGAGTTGTTAGTTTAACAAAAATAGTTTCTCAAAGTTTATGTCAAATGGTGGCAAATGCCAAGATATTGGAATTGTTATTCAGAGTTCATGGTCCATTATGTGCAAGTTTTATTGTAGGGGTCCAGTGCATTTTAATTTAAACGTTCTATGATGACGACATCTGTACAGTGTATAATAGCATAGTTACTCATTCATCATTTGTTCAACATACTAATGTAATACTTCATATGCACAGACAAAAAACTCTCGGCCATCATACAAGCTGCTCCAAATGCCAGATTGTTCAAGGGCAGTTCTGTGGAGATTGTTTGTACATGAGGTGAGTTATATAAAAATATATCAATTGAGTCTTGTTCTAATGATTTTCTATTAGTGAAAAAAATAATTTTGTACTCAATTGAGGTGACTTGTTTAAAACAATGTTAATGAGTATTTTTAGTGTAATTCCTTTACTGTTGTCTTTGTTACCCTCTTTTTCAGCATGTGTACATTAATTGACTTGGTACATTCCCCCTCCGGTTCCATATTTTTTTGATGTCCTAGCTTCTTTTTCAGCATGCATAATTCTTGACGTTTGATGTTATTTGGAACAAAAATGCCCCTGACACATTAGTTGCTGGCATTCTCCCTAGGCACCCAAGCACGTGCATTACATACTTTAGTATTGCTCTGCTTATGCGTCTTTTTTACATAAAAGGATGGAAAGTACACTATGTTAGACGAACAAAACAGTATGTTTCCATTTACAGTTTGCACCTAATAAATGTAATGTATTGAAGTTACGAAATTAGAAAGCTGCTCACAAACGGTTACCGAGCCTTTAATTTGTTCTAATATATAATTGTCATGGGAAAACGGCAGCTATGGGTCTTTTCCACTGACAATAATAAATTTCTCCATTGTGATATAAGATTTGAGATAATCTACATGTATCTAAACTTTGCATTTGGTTGTCACTGCAGGTATGGTGAGAATGTGCTTGAGGCTAAGAAAAATCCTGATTGGCTATGCCCAGTTTGCCGTGGCATTTGTAACTGCAGTATATGCAGAACTAAGAAAGGATGGGCCCCAACTGGTAGTGCATATAGGAAGGTACGTACATTAAGCATATACAATTGGAAATAACATAGTGCCGGTCGTAATGTGTATAGGGCGGTATATGTAGAAAGTTTTGCACACTTCTATCGGGCATTTATCCTACTGTGTTCTGCACACTTCTATCTGGCATTGATCCTACTGTTCTGAACAAGCAGGTGTTTCCTTTATGCAGGTTGCCAGCCTAGGGTACAAATCTGTTGCGCACTATCTGATCGCAACAAAACAAGCATCAGCTAACTCAGCTGATTCAAGCTCAACTGACTCTTCGGACAAGTTGCCATGTGCCAAATCAGAAACCTCATGCGTTTCTGATCATGATGCCCCTATTGCCAAAGAGGGTCTGGAGGATGGGGAAACGAGCAGCAGAGCCAAGTCTAAGCAGAACAAAGCAACTTGCCGCCAAGTCAAGAGCTCTGATGGCTTCAAGGACGTTAGCAGGAGTGAGTCAGTGGTGACATCTGATTCACAGGATGATCAGGATGCTGGGTGTGCCACTCCATCAAAGCCAGCAGTGCCAAAGAAGAGGAAGGTGATCGAACGAAGCCCTGACGGTGTTGCAAGCAGGCTGCGGTCCCGAACAAACAAGCCCACCTGATCCTAAGTGTGTGGCCTCCCCTTTTGCTGCCTGACCGTGGTGCCATTCCCTTTTGTAACGACGAGGAACAGACTTGTTGGCCTTGTGTAGGCGGACTTACAAGCAGTTCGTGATGCATTTTGCTTTTGGTCGTCCATTAGCTTAGCTTTAGTAGATAGAGTGGTGTTAATCTTTTGCAAAACGGTTTTACAGCTTCCAAACTATATGCACCCCCCAAAAGGGTGATGAAGTGAGCCGTGTTTGTGGCATCTAGTGTCAGTAGGTGATTGTATATTCGTGCGCTGCTAGTCTTCCTGATGTTGGGTGAATGCTTAACTAATTGGTAGCAGTCTTCAGGTTAACGTTGAATTCATGTCGTGTGGCTGTGAGTCTGATTCAGTTGATGTGCTTTTTCTGTTTGGTGGAGATGGGTGCTCTGATGATTTATATGACTGTTGCTGCAGGCAAATGTGCACGTCTAATTCTTGAGGAGTTTTACTTCCTGGAGCTTCACTGTACAGGCTATCACAGGCGTAGATTCATCCTTGGCTCGTTAGCTTTCCTTTTTGTTATACCTTTTATCTGATATATCACATTCTGCGTAGCTACTTTGGTGCGTCCAAGTAAATGGTTGGGCCTCTGCTGGGTACTGCAATAAGTATGGCTAGTGTATTTGGTCCAGTCCTGGTGACAGAGGCCATGCTCGACTCACTCTGCCCGAGTCTTTTGCTATTTTACCCGCGATTTCGGTGGGCTTCGCTCTAATAGTCTTAGGAGATTGGGTTTTTCTAAAAGGCGACGTATCCTATGAGAACCAGATTCGTGTGAGAACTATGAGAACTCTAATCTGGGTCATATGATCTTGATCGAAGGGGGGCGTATAGGGAGAGGTGGATTTGCAAATTCTCCCTCCCACCTGAATTTAAGCGCACCATTAGATCAAAATCATATGGTCCAGATTGGAGTTCTCATAGTTCTCACACGAATCTGGTTCTCATAGGATACGTTGCCTTTCTAAAATAGCCACGAGAACGTTGCCACATTGCTAAAATAGCCATATGAACGAAATTACCCTTGCCCCTTCTTCTTCCTCCCGATTTCCAGCGAGGGGAACTCCATTCTCTCTCCTCGTTTCTTCTTCACCCTTCTCTCTCTTGGTTTCTTCTTCACCTAGCGCAGCTCAAACTTCTCTCTCTTTTCTTTTCTTCACGCAGCACCTCAGAACTCTATTCACTTTGGCCTGGTGGTAGTCAGAGGCGGCAAGCATTCATGTCAAAAGAAAATAAAGCAGCAAGCAGCAGCAAGGCAGCTTCCACAGCTGGCCACGCAAGTAGCAACAAGAACTGCTCGCACGGCGGGGCTCGCTTGAGGACGCGGCCTTGCGCCCCAACTTCCACGCTCCGTGGAGCGCCTGGAGCCCATGCGCTCGCACTGCTCGCTCGTGCTACCTGCCGCGCCGGCCTGGTTGAGCCGCGTCAAGGCGAGGCTGGACGACGCCGGGGGTGGGAAAGCTGGGCTCGGCTTGCCGGGCAGAGCTCGCCCGCCATGGCTTCGGGTGGCGGCTCGTCGGTCGAAGCTCCAGCCTGCTGGGGAGAGGGGCGTGTCGGGAATAGGCGGACGGCGGTCGACCGGACTTGGGGAAGACGAGGGCAGAAAAGAGGAAAGGAAGTGGAAGAAGACAGAGAAGGGCAACTTGGTTCAAAAATACACAGATGGCTATTCTAGCGGATGCGTCAACGGTTTTAAAACTATTTTAGAGAAGCCCAATTTCTTGAGGTTATTTGAACGAAGCTCATCGAAATTATGGCCAAAATAATAAAAGACAGGGGCCTAGTTTCTGCTCCTCCCTATCCACACGCTCTTGCTCCCTTCCACATCCGAAGATCCCCGGAGCTCAATAAATAAATAAATAAATAAAACAATTCCCAAGATCCCTGGCGATGGACAAGCCGTGGCGGAGGACGTGCGGTGGCGGAGGGCGGTGTACACCTCGTCGTGCGTGTTCGCCCACGCACCATCGCCGCCGACTTTGCAGCAGGTTCGCTTCCCATCGTCTCGCCCCCAGCCTGTTGCTCTTCCTCACGGCGCCCCGTCCATCCCATCCCATCCTCTCGACTTTTGCACTGACCCGCTGCATGTAAGCAGTGATATTTTCAGAAGAAACACACCACATCCTTGAACGAATCATGTATTTCAACAAGCGGAAGCTATGTTTGCGAATCTGGAATTGGTTTTATATCTTGTTCTGAACATTCACCATTAGTAGTACAAAAAGTACAGACTCACAGTTATGTAACATGAGTTCAACAACATCCACAACACTGATGCAATCTACACCTTTATTTACTCGATGACCAATTACTAGTTGTAATAGCACCATGTACGTTGTCGATCTTACCAGCTTCCTTAATTTGCAGTTTCCTTTTGAGCCCATCTTGCCCATGTAACAGCAATAAACACATGCACTTTGTCGTGAACTTTGTCAAAGAGGCGGAAGTAAACAATCCTCCATGCTTTCTTGAATAAGATGACACAGAACACCACCCAGAGACCAAACATATATCCTGTGCCGAGTCCAAAAGGGAATGACATGAGGATGGAATCATGTTCATCTCTCTTGTTGTCACCATGCTTTGGTTCGCTGTTTTCCGAGCAGTTCTTGTGAAGAGGATGTCCACAAAGACCGACGTTGCCATCATACATAAACGGATTCTGCAAGTAGAGGGTATCAAGCTGACCCCCTGATGGGATCGTTCCTGTAAGATTGTTGTATGACAAGTCCAAATAGCCCAAATATGTTAGCTTCGTCAGACTTTGTGGGACTTCTCCGCAAAGGTTGTTCTCTGAGAGGTCCATTGATTGCAGCGATCTCATGGCCCCAATCTTGATTGGGATTTTTCCACTCAAGTGATTCTTTGATAAATTCAAAAATTTTACTGCACCTAGTGACACTATTTCGATGATAAGTCAATACTTACAATGGAATAAATTTGATTTTTCACGTAGTAACGTTCTTGCCCCTTGCTGATCACGGACAAATTCAAATGGGTACTATGTTCACTGAGAACAGGAGAATTGGAACTGATTGGGTTTCTGATCACATAATAAAGACCTTTGCATCCTGCCATGGCCGATAAATTTGACAAATGTCGGGGTAAGGTACCTGATAAGCTATTGCATGCTAGATTCAGATGAGAAAGGAGTTTAAGTCTAGTAATGGTCGTTGGAATTGTTCCAGAGAATAGGTTGTGGCTTAGTTTTAGTACTTCTAGCATCGTAAAATTTCCAATCCATATTGGCAATCTTCCAGAAAAATTATTCCATGTCAGATCCAGGATACCTAGTTCTGTGCATGTTTTAAAAACTGAGGGGAACTTTCCGGATAATCTGTTGTCATGTAAAATCAGTATGCGGATCATCCTTGGCTCAAAACATGAAGGAAATTCTCCCTCGAAAAGATTTCCAGCTAAGTTCAATATATTCAGGTTTACCAATTTACAAATAGACTCTGGAATAGGTCCACTAATATCATTGGAAGCGAGGCTCAGGTATACAAGGTTTTGAGTTCCGAAATTTGATGGCAGAGGCCCTGACAAAAAGTTCTTGGAGATGTCAATTTCCTCAAGGAATATTGGCAATTGCGGTATTGGACCTGTTATCTTGTTTGAATTCATGAAGAGACTTTCTAAGGATGTCATATTCTTCAAATTTGTTGACAATGTACCACTGATATTGTTGTTCGAAATGTCCAATCTCCACGCGTTTGAAAAAGTAGTCCAAAACCACTCCGGAAGCTTGTCAAATATAGATGCACTTGATATGTCAAGCTCAAGAATACCATCCTGCGACTGCAGCCACGTAGGAAACTGAGGACCCATCTGGCAAGATGCAAAATATGCGTATTCAAGTCTAAAGGGAGGCAACCACTCTCGATCCACCTTGATCTTAATGGAATTACTTGATATGTCTATAGTTGTTAAGCTTTGCAGGCCATCAAGGAGTTCATGTGTTATCCTGCCGCTAAGATTGTTGCCGGCAAGGTTCAGGTCAGTCAATTTATTGAGCATACCGACCTCAAAGGGCACAGGTCCAGTGAGTCTGTTGTCAGAGATATCAAGAGTGAGCAAATTATTGAGCATACCGATCTCAGAAGGCACATGTCCAGTAAGTTGGTTCCCAAAGAGTTCAAGAACGACTAAGCTGGACAATCGGCTCCCTATCCAATTTGGTAGCACTCCTGCGAAATTATTGTCTCCGAAATGCAATTCCTTCAGTTTATTTGCGGAACACTGTGGTAACAATATCTCTATTATACTGCCATTCAATTCGCTATCACTGAGGTCTAGGACTTCCAAATTGCACAGATTTGTCATGTTTGTTGTCATGCTGTCTAGGCGTCCATCGCTAAATGAGAAATCAAGTACTCGGAGAGATGTCATACCTCCCACTGCATCAGGTATTTGACAGTATAAATATGTTGCTGAAAGCTCGAGATGTTGGAGGCTTGTCAAATTCCAGAACCAACAGGATTCAACTGGGTTATGCAAGTTAATGAAGCGGTAAATACCAGAGAGACTGAGTTCCACAAGATTTGTAAGGTTAAGATGTGGGAGAGATTGGTTTGCACTTGTAAGGGAGCAATAAGGAAGACGAAGGACCTTCAAGGAAGGAACCATGTTCACCGTATGAGCCCAATCAACAGCCATACTTAGGTTTACGTTACCCAAGTTGAGGTACCGTAAGGGCAAATTTGATAACCATGAGATATCAGTGGAGTGCAAGTTTTGAACCCACGGCATATACATATATTGTGAGAGGTCAAGGTAGTGCAAATTTGAGAGATTGCTGAGCTGAGGTGGCACCCTTCCGGAAAATGGCATGTAGGAGAGGCTGAGATACCTCAAGTTCTTTAAAAGGCCCAGGAACTCTGGCACACGGCCGGCCGGCTCCGAAAGGTTGTTCATGCTGAGATCAAGGCTCTCAAGATGCAGCAAGGAGAGCAAGGAGGGACTTATCTTGCCAGCCAAAGCCGTGAGCTCAGGGTCATCGGTGTACAAGTCTTGAGGAACGTTGCGAAGATGAAAGCCAAGGACATGGCCAGTCTGGTTGCTGCACCTGACGCCCTCCACCAGCAGCAGTCTCCGTTGCCTTCCCGCCGCCACGAGGAGAGGAAACCAGCGGGGTCGCCGGTGATGCCTCGCTTGAACTCCAGCAGGGCGTCCCTCTCCAGCGCCAAGCAGCTGGCTGCACGGTGGTGGTCGAGCGCCGCCGTGGAGAAAGTGGCGGCAGCTGATGCCACGATGAGGAGGAGCAAGAGCGTGGGACGCATGGCGCTCGTGGGTTCAGGGAACGTTGATACGACATAGCTTCTTCACGACTGCAATATGCGATAGCGTAGAACCCTGCCGCCGCGGAGGCGCCGGACAGCCCGGTGTCCCCGCTGGCGGCGGCGGAGGCGGAGATGGCGACCGGGTACGAGCGGGAGCGGGCGGCCAGGATCCGGCAGAACATGGCGCGGATGCAGGAGCTGGGCATCCTCGACCCCGCGCAGAACCTCAACCACTCCGCCGCCGCCGCGCGCCGCGGCGGGAAGCGGCGGCGGATGCCCGTGGAGCCGGGGTCCGTGGCCGCAGGTCGAACAGGTGCGGAACGAATCGTCTTTCTTGGTGCTCGTCGACTGGAACTTCCAGCTTGGTATGTTTGCACCTTTTCACCTAATTGAGCGTTTGCACTCAAATTACCCCCAATGAGCTAGTGTGATGGATGGCATATACCCAGGACTCACGCCGACGACTTGTGATCGCACCACGCCCATCTACTACTGATGTTCTTTCTCCGGATATACGTGCTACGCGAGTTTGAAGTTTCTCCGGACGCAAGGTGACTCAGTCAATAGCATGAACGGCCGTAGCCATCTGGGTGCTGTTAGCTACCTGTCACTTGACAGCCATCGGTCATTCACTCCCTGGTTCTCTTTCTCTCTCTCTCTCAATTTTGAAATCACCAAATTTTCTTACTTATTTTAGAGTGAATCACAGTCAACTATATGGATAAAAATACTAACATCTACGATACCAAATAAGTACAGTACTAAAATACAATTCATGATGCACCTAATGATACTAATTTTATTTCATGAATATTAGTACTCTTTTCTTAAGCTTGGTATGTTTCAATTTGAATAATTAAAAAAATGAACTTATTTTGGGACATGGGTAATAATTTGTCAAGCAGAAACGGAAGAATGCGAAAACGAGCAGCAAGTTACCAAGAAGAAAGTCACCAGCTGAAGAATTCTGATGGCTACACCAAGGGGAGGATATATAGCAGAAGCAGAGTATGTTGTAACCTCTGTTTCTCAAGAGGATCAGATCAATGAGGATGCTTACAGCGCATTTGGTTTGCGGTATGAGATGGTCTGGAGCAATCCGATCCTGTATCCAAACCAGGGCGAGTCGATGTCGGTGTCCTTGTTTGGTTTCAGAAGCGAGTCGATGTCGTCCGTCGCCAGGGCGTCCAGCGTAGCGCTTTCGCAGGCGGCCCACATGCTGATTATTTGGGATCGATTCGTTCCTCGAAATATGCCGAACGAGCCCATCCGTTTCGAACGACGGACGAGTATATTCCGTGAACCAAATGTGCTGTTAGTGTGCCACTCTCTAAGCAATCGCTAAGGAAGAGGAATTATGTCAAACGGTCCTGGGCGAACAAGCGATGAACATCATAAGAGCACACCCCTCCTTTTGCTGCCCGACTGTGCAGTGCCTTTCCTTTTTGCACCGACGAAGAACAGATTTGTTGGTCTTGTGAAACTCAGTCACAAGCAGCTCAAGGTGATTTTGCTTTCGATGTTCGGTTAGCTTTGCTGGAGCAGGTGATAATGGTGGCAGTATATTATGGTCTTGCAGAGAGCTGTGATACAGCTTGCAAAAACCATATTCACCGCCAAGTGTGATTAACTGGGCTGTGTTTGTGGCCTATACTATCAGTTAGGCAACTCCTGTGTAGTTGTGGCCCCATTCTTTCGTGAATGTTTTCTAATTCATAGTAGCCTTCAGCTCAATGTTGAATTGGTGCCGTGTGACAGTCGCTTTCAGTTGCCATGATTTTCTCTTGTACGTGGGGTGTTGTTAACTTGTCTCTCTTCAGACTAAGGTTAATATTCTATTAGATTCGTCTAGTGCAGACTAGTTGGATTAATGGTCCCAAATGCAAACACAATTGGCTCATCCAGGGATTTTCTATAGAAATCGGACCTGTCAAAGTTCTTGAACTTGAAGCATTACTACAAGTCTATGGCCACAGTAACAGCAGGGATCATTCGTGCTTAGTTGCAACAATTGGGCCTTTTCGGAGTGGGCACGGCAATACAAATACGCATCGGCCCTTCTGTAATACCCTACTTTTCAGAGCCAAAAGAAAAAGGAAAAGAAGAAAAACAAATAAATAAATAAAGATAAAAAAGAGACAAAAATCACTCCAAATTTGAACCTTTTCTAAACCCTCACCTTGACATGATTTTTTCAAAAATAAAATTCACTAAATAATTGAACCTAGTTTGAATTTGAAATTTTTTTTGGGAAAATAAAATATGTGCTCAAGTGCTTGTGTTCATTTAAAGCTCACTAAAATTGGTACCTTTGAATTTACAACAAATTAAATAAAATTTGATCTAGATTGAACTAGCACACTCTGAATTTCAAAATTTTTGAGTTTTTAAACTTGCACAAATGTCACCATATGCACTTCTGTCCTTCTTTTGATCTAAATCGAGTGTTTGTTCGAATCTTGTGTTTGTTCGAATTTGAAATCCTTCAAAATTCAAGTTCCCAGAAAAGTTTAAACCTTTCCCTATTCAATCCCTTCCCTGGGCCGAATCTCTTTTCCCTTCCTCCTGGCCCGGCCCGCGCTCCCTCTTCACTCCTTCTCCCCCCTTCCTTCCGCGCGGCCCGCTTGGCCCAGCCACCTCCGGCCCAACTCGCCGCGCCTCCTCTCTCTTCTAGAGTCACAGACAGGTGGACCCCGCCCTGCCTCCTTCTTCCTCCTCACGTCGCTCCGCGCCGCGCCGGCCCCTACCTCCGACCGAAACCCATGTCCGCCGCCGCCGTTTCCGCCATCGTGTCCCGCGCAACCGACCTCCTGTGCGGAACCGCCTTCAATCGGCTTTAAATCAACTCCAAGACCCCTCCATGCTCCCCTGTTCGCTCAATCTCTCCCTCTCCCTCTCACTCCTCTCTCTTTCCCCTTCTTCTCCGACGAGCTCCCCAGGACAAACTCACCCATAGCCGAGCTAGCTCCTCTTCCTCCCCCCTCCCCTCGAGCTCCTCCCCGCTCACGCTCGCGCTCACTCCCTCTCTCTCCCTCTCTCTCGCGCCGAGCCCGAGCCCAAGCTAGGGTTCCGGTTGTCTCCGGCGACCTCGCCCTCCCGGCCACCTCTGCCTCAACCGAGCGCATGGTGAGCATCCTCGCACCGCACCCTCTCTCCTCCGCCCCTCTTCTCTCCTCCTCCCCCTTCGCGCAAGCGCTGCACCAAGCGCCGCCGCTCCGCCGCCATCTTCCCCGGCGCCGACGGCCTCCCCGACCGAGTCCGGCCGCACCGGGGTGCGCAACGCATCCTCCGCGCGCTCGCGCACACTCCAAGCCACGCGCGCGCGTGAAAACGCCACTGTTTTCCCCTCTCCCCCTGCGCGCCGCCGCGGAGTCCAACTCCGGCGAGCCCGATGCGTCGCCCTAGCCCTCCCCCACGTCGATGCGCTGGCCTCCCGGCTTCCCCGTCGCGCGCTTCACCTCCGCGACGAGCTCCTGACGCCCCTAGCCCACCAAACGCGCCGGCGGCGAGCATTCCGGCCACCCGCCGCCGCGCGCCTTCCTCTGGTCCACCATGGACCGGTGGACCACCGCCCACCCCCGGTCCACGGGCCCCATGGACCAAGTCCACGGAGTTTCAGTTTAAAATAAACCTTCTCCCTTAATGACGTCAGCATTGCACAATAAACCATTTTCCTATACGAAAATAAATCAGAAATCCAGAGAATTCCCGGGCCCTGTACATTTTACAGATAAGCCCCTGATCTTTTAGGTAATCATGTTTAAGCCCTGCATTTTTACAGAAAAGTACCTAAACTTTTCTGTAATTATGTTTTAACCCCTGACTTTTTACACCTAGACCCCTAAACTTTTCCATAATTACAGATAGGTCCTTGGACGTATTCTGTAATTACACTTGAGCCCTCAAAAACCTTTTTATAATTACAATTTAGCCCTCCAATCTTTAAATGTCCATATCTTTTTAATCCGAACTCCGTTTTGGGTGATTTTTGCGCCCACGGGTTCGTGGAATCGCGAAGTACCTCATGGTACTATCCATGGAACCCCACACTAGGTTTAGAAATCTTTACCTCCTAATATATCTCTCACTCCTTATATCGATTCCTAGCCGATCAAGCGATGATTGATCTTGAATGTCTCGAGTACTCGTTCACCCTAACCTAACCGACCTGCATGATACTTTTCTGCCTAGTATCTTTCTTATCACAACACACACCCCACTTCACCTTTGAATAACCTATTCATTCTCTTGCTCGCTAGCATTAAATCTAACGATCATTCGTATCGATTCACTTCCAACCCATCACCCTTATTTTACCACAAACACAATCTCGAACCTAACCTAAATCAACCCTCGCTCGATCAAACCTAACCTAGTATCCTCGCCCAACTCCTTTTGATTTATTGCTCTGCTCTTATAATTGATCATTGATTGGACCTTATTGGAGTTATCTGGTATTTTAATTGCCAGCTGCCTTTATTTGAATTTGGCATTTTATCTGCAGTCATGCAATCATATCACGCATAGTCACGTACACACGCTGCATATACCTTCGCCTGCATTCATGCATGTTCTTTTTATAGAAATAATATAGAAGCTTGCATATTAGATATGCACGCAATCACCATCATTGAAGCGCATGCATCTCCGCATCTTCATCCTAAGGTGTTCACCCAACGAAGACCATATGCATAACCACACACCCATGTTCATATATTAGAGAAAATAGATAACTAATAACTTGTCTAGGTGAATATGGCCCTTACAAGGCCAGGTATATCACCTATGACATGTAACCTGCCTTGCATTAAATATGCTGCATCATGCATGATTCTTGTCTCTCGTCCTTCACCGAAGTTTCTTTTGGATCTTATTTGGCTTTCCTCGATCTTCATTTCTTTGCTCTTTTATTTCCGTTTGCGGTAGTTTATACGTACTGTTTTATGCGCTAGTTACGCGAGAATCGAGGAAGAGCCAGAAGAATTCGAAGAACTGCTGAGGACTTCAAGCTCGAAGACCAACCCGGAGATACAAGAGTCTCGAGTCAGAGTTTAAAGTTTAGGAAAGCGATTTCCAGGCAAGCCCTAACTCCCATTGATCATGTTGATCCTATGTTTGCAAATAATCCTACTTAGAGCTTGATTTCAAATAAAACAAGCATGGTATTTAAAGATGATTTAAATGCTTAGAATGACCTAAGTACTTGTTGATTGCCATGCCTTGATATTGATTATCCTAATCTCCTTGATAAACCTAGGAATCACCATCATTAATTCTTAATGATGTGTTGGATTAATATGCTGCTTAGGATTTATTCACACCGTGTACTTAATAAAATCTGATACACATGCTTTTTGTGTAAAAATGTGTGCGTGTGCTTGGTGATGAGTGTGTAAAGTGAAAATGGGTGGGAATAGTAAGTGCAACCCATAGTGGGGGTATGCTTTTGACGGGAGCAAGCGAGGTAGTCCTCAGTGGGGAGGCTATCTCTGGGACGCTACTCCTCGCAGGAGGGTAGCTATTGAAGATGCTTGCTTCGGTCGTATAAGAACCGGTTCATGTGCCGTCTGGCCTAGCACCCTCGTGCAACCACAAGCCCCTGTTATGGGCAGGGTTTGGAACCACACCCTACTAGTGATCGCCCGGTACCACCAGGAGGCAGGGAGTTGCAATCGGAAGCTAGGAGAGGATCTTGACGAGGTTGGCGTCGGATCCGGCAAGTGAATGTTATTGGCCTTATTATGGTTATGTGAAGCCCCTGGTCGTTGATTTTCCGAGGTGGTACCGAGGTGACACTGGGCAGGTACGGGACCATTAGTATCCAGTCGGAACCAGGGCACTGGGAAAGACTGGGTACCTTGTGGTGAAAGTGTACAACCTCTGCAGAGGATAAGAATCTATACGGATAGCCGTGTTCCACGGTATTGGACAACGCGAAAGCCATGACCACACAATGATTAGATTTTCTGCGTGAGTTATCCTTGGCGTGTGTGTTTTCGGAATAACACCGGTTTGGAGCCGTGCGCTGGTTTCCTGCCAGCATTAAAATTTGGGAACTGGCGGGATGAACGCATCTCCCCCAGGGCCAACCAATCCCACTATGTTTAATATCTATACCTGACTTAGTTTGCGAACTGGTTTTGTTTTCAAAATCAACCCCTGCATAAAATTGGCTTTCCACCGATTTGAAGAACCCCAGCCTTATCCTTGTCTATTTCCCCTGCATATATTTACCCCTCGTGTTAGGGTTTGCTGAGTACCTTATGTACTCACGCGTTTGCGTTTGTTGTTTTTAGTGAGAGAAGTCTTCGTAGGAGACGACGACGTCTGGTTTTCGTTCTGCCTCTCAAGTCTGCTTGTGGCTTGGGCCGTGTTTCCGCTGTTTGTCTGCTCAGCTATTAGATGGTCGGAAGGACTTGGATACTTCAGAATCCTTGTCGTACCGCCACTAAGGGCTGTTTATCAGGTACTATACTATTTATCTAATCGAAGTATGCTTTTGATTGCCATATCTGTGTTTTTGTGCGTATCAGCTACTGATACATGATGCACAACATGCTCTAGAAATTGGGGTATGACACCTTCCCGAGTGCCAAAGGCCCAGCCGAATACAATCTGAGAAACCATGGCCCAGTTTTGGTGTTTCGAAATCACCTCCCTGAGATCGAGAATGAGGCGATGATGTAGGAGATTTTTACTATTTCACCCACAAAACTGGTGGGCTTCGGCAGAATGACCATCCAAGATAGTTTCGCTCTAGATGGAGTAGGCGGCGGCGCCAGCAGCTGCATTGGCAGCGGAGGAGGTGCGGCTGGACCTAATGGGGAGGTTCGTCGTCCACATCTAGCCTCCCACTGCTGCCTCCGACTCTTCCCAGCAGGTTCGCATTTTGTCGCCTTGCCCCAACCTTTCACTCGTCCTCATCTCAAAGCGCCTCCACAGAAGATTGCCGAGTGGAGCTGTGGCGCCTGCGATTCTAATGTGAACACTAGCCATGGCCAGCAATGTTTCATTTTACCCGGATGTTGCACTAACCTTCATGGAAGCAGACTAGTGATAATTTTCAATTGATCATGTTGAGGAGAAAATATTGGGGAAAAAGATCGACATAAGCAGAATCTTGTTGTGAAGTGATTATGGTGCAAACATGAACTTCTATTAATCAGGTATAAAGAATATTTTCAACTTTTGATTGGTCAACTATATTTAGTTGTTATACTTTTAAAATGGATTTATCTATTTTTGCTGCAGGATAATTTAGACAGAAGAACAGATGAAACATGTAAGGGAATAAAGCATCAAAAGGATCGAAAATTGAAGAAGGAAAAGTTGAAGCTCGGAAGAGCTCACTTAACTGAAACTGAAAGAAGCAGAGAAAGAGAGAAAGGAAGCGAGCGAGAGAGACAGCTGAGATGGCAGTGTTATGTACAACTTGATAGAGAAAAAAAGATTCCCATGAAGGAAGATATAGAGGAAAAATTGGGAAAAAATGGAGCTATAATAAAGTAACGAAGCTACAGGTGCCTTCCTGCCAAAAATATTAATTTTAAATATACAAGTCTAAAGTATCTGAATAAAAATTAATAATAACATAAATTTTAGCGCAAGACTAGCCACGCAAATGCGCAGGCCGCCTTACTAGTTTAATTACCAAGGCAGAAGAATTCTGGCATCTTGGTTTTCTGGCTATTGAGGTCAGTGGTTTGTAGTACTGTTTGATGATAGAATCGGGCGTGGTTTCTTTCAAATTTTTCAGAAAAGGGAATTTTTTATTCCAGCCTCTACATTGGTAGATGTAGATGCATGTAGCTCATCAACAGTACAATGGAAAAGGTAAAGCTAAGCTCCAATCCCTCTTTCTCAAATGCATAAGGAAACAAAAGAGCAACAAAAACAAAGAAAAAGAAAAACCTCCAAGCTACCCCTCATCGCCCACTAAACATACCATAATTTCTAATACTCTAATCCTCTGGCCACCACCACAACAAAGAGGTTGAGATCAATAAATCTGGAGAAAAGTGACATTGAAATGATGCCGTCTCACCATGATTCTTCAGACCACTTTACACTTCATTTGCATCATGGTAAACTGCCATTCCAGTCAGCATATCTTGAAGTTTGCGTCCACAATCACATAAATTGGCCACCACCAGAATAGATTCCCATGAGTTACAACACCTCCAAAGAATTATATGCCTTGGTCGTCGTCAATTTGATCATGCAAATGGACAAAAGCAACCCCATATGGGTCCGGTCACTACTTGACCAAAGAAACTGATAACCATCGTATTGGTCTTCCAAACACGACCAACGTCATCTACCACTGAGTTGTGCCTCACTAAATGGAGCCATCTTGCAGAGGTCTGCATATGCACATCGCCCTAAAGCATTGCCAGACGACTTCGGATGCAGAGTCACAGAGTCAATATCACTCGGTCATGGCAAAAGCATGAACTGTCCGACGACCGCCCAAGTTTTAACATCTCACCTAATAAAGCACTTGCAATCCGAGGAATAAAGAGGGATCATCGACCAATGAGAGGAATAAAGAAAGATTAAATTATCAGGATAAAATACTTCTGGGCGTACAATGAGAGGAAGAGGGAAACTAAAGCAAAAGCCTGAGGTTTAGGTGGAGCAAAAGGAGATTAACGAGCATGTTTGAACAGAAACAATGGCACGGTTGCTACCTCATACGCAAGGAACCTGATCCCATGGTGTGACAGCGAGGTAGTAATTAATTTCATTATCCTAAAGTGAAACGAAGGTGCTTCGTAGCTTCATTGTGCTATCTCTACTCAGATCCGTAGCTCCATTCATGAACAACTCGAAAATGTATTTTGTATCCCTGCTTTTCCTATTTTTATCTTTATGTCAGTGACTGCCAATAGTGTATGAAATAAAAAAGAAGTTTCAAATAATAATGACATGAACACAACTAGAGATGTACTAAGCAGTCTTCACAGTAAAGCCAGTCGCCGTCTATTTAATGTGATGACATGAACATACAAACTCAGAGATATCTTCCATCACCAAACTGAACCCATCTATACACATAGTATGGCAGACCATGCCTCTGCCATTAACCCAAAAGAGCACCGCCAACCCCAAATGCCTCAAGCTTCTAGGATGGCCCATGACTCCATTATAGATTTACTCAAGAAGAATTCGGCTGAAGAAGCTGAACTCTTGAATTTAAGATCAAAGCAGATCCCCAGGTTTCCTTCCAACCTCCAAAGGATCGGCAGGGAAAGAGACCACATAATCCCGAGGACCGTGGCTATCGGTCCTTACTACCATGGCGAGCCCAAACTTCAACCGATGGAGGAGGTCAAGTGCACTGCTGCAAACTATTTCTTCGAAGGGTTAGACCAACATCGAGATGCAATCTACGAGAAGATCAAGTCGATAGCTCGCGATGCCCGCAGGTGCTACACCGACGAAGATGCGCTTGAAGATGTCACTGATGATAAGTTTGCTGAGATAATGTTCATCGATGGATGCTTTTTGGTGCAGTTTATTGAAGAAAATAGTGATGCTTCTTTAATAAGTATCATAAACCCTCATTTTAACTGTGTGTTGAGGGACATTATGCTGTTGGAGAACCAGATTCCCTGGGAAGTGATGGAGGTCCTCATGCCCCTTAAGAGCTTGACGATGGAAGATATCAGCATCAACCTGGCCAGATTCCTTCATGGCGCCCTTCTATCCAAGAAAACAACGGAACCCTTTGCCAGGAAGGATTACAAGCCAGGACATCTCCTTTGCCTCATCCGATGTTTCGAAGCAGCCAGCAAACATGTCACGACCCCCTCCTTCTGCGGCGACGTACTTCCCATGTACACCAGTGCAGCCGAGCTCACAGAGATGGGCATCAAGCTAGAAGTCAGCCAGAATACGAAGATCTCAGCTATGGACTTGGTTCAAGGCCCCTTGTGTGCCAAACTTCCCCTGGCGCCGTTGAATCTTGATGACGACATCTGTTGCTGGCTTGTCAACATGGCTGCATGCGAGATGTGGGCAGAGGCATCCCGAGACCATGACCGCTCCGTCAACTCGTACCTCTCCGTGCTCTCGCTGCTGATGAACCGGGACGAGGACGTGCGCGAGCTGCGCGCCAAGGGCATCTTGCGTGGCCCCTCGAGCGATCGGAAGACCATTGAGTTCTTCAACGACCTGGCCCCGAATCTGAAGGAAGGCGATGCCTACTGGCGGCTCATCAAAGGCCTTGCAGAGTACAGGCAGAAGAGGCGGGTGTGGATCTCCATATACAGGTTCCTCTACAAAAACGCCAAAACCATCGCGGCGGTGTTGTCCATCATCGCCATGCTGGTTGGCATATTCAAGGCTCTCTATTCTCTCAAGCAGTAAACCCAGTAAGCGGCTCATGCTAATTGGTCATGCCTAGTTGGATCTGTGTTCCATTTTAATTTTGTGTTTCTGAAAGTGTGAGAGATTTACGACTGTTTGTGTACTGCATCCAGTGTTCAGTTGCATTCTCTTCTTTGTGGGGTTGAATTGTGTGTAATTATCAATAAGTACTGTGTATGTTGTACCTAGTTATTTGAATGTTGAGTGATGCCGAGTTTGTGTGATACCGGCTTACAGAAAGAAAGTACAACTACTACTAAGCTGCTGCTGGTAATGCGGAATAGATGTGTTTTTCTCTCTTTTTTTTTTTTTTTTGAGCAGCAGGCGGTTCATAGAATGTTAGATGAAAATCCCACTCTGTGGTGCAAAGTTTGATCACCAAGGCAGAAGAATTCCAGCGTCTATGTTCTCCAGTCGTCGGGGACAGCGGTGTTGTCAGACCCCATTTTTGGAATCTATTGTGCATCCTGTATCAGTCCCTGGATCAGTAGCTGATACGCACAAGAACGCAGATATGATATTCAAAAGCATACTTCGAGTTAGTAAATAAGTAATATACCTGATAGATAACACCTTTAGTGGCGATATGACAAGAATTTATAACTATCCAAGTCTATCCAACCAACTAATAGTGAAGCAGACAGCGGAAAACCATAGCCCATAGCCACAAGCAGACTTGGGAAGCAGAACTGAAAACCCAAACGTCGTCTTCACCTACGAGGTCTTCTCCTACTAAACCAACAATTGCAAGCACGTGAGTACATAAGGTACTCCGCAAGTCCTACACTACTCAAGGGTAAAAAAATACATGCATATTTGGCATTATCAAGGATAAGGCTTCACGGTTTATTTTAGCAGAACGCAAACTTTATGCAGGGTTTCAGCAATCAAGGATCATAGATAAAATAGGGAAATTGATTGTCATATTTTAGTTGGTTGGCCCTGGAGGAGAATGATTCAATCCCGCCAGTTCCCATATTTTAGTTGGGCCTTCTGACCTCAATGGTCATACCGACCCGGCACACTTGCCATCACTTCCAAAACACGGGCGTCTATACACCCACTCACACGCCAAGGGATAAGAAGGTGGCTAATCAATGTGAACTCATAACATAGATGTGTCATATGCCGTGACAACGTCCATCCGGATGAATTTTACACTCTGCAGAGGTTATACACTTTTCCCATAGGATATGCACCCTTGTACGGAGAGTAACATAACGTCTCAATCATCTTCTCCGAGTAGTCCCACAAGCCCACCACGAGGATTAGGAGCGTCCATAATAATAATAAAGGTGAGCGACACCATTGGCCAAGAGTTGCGGGTATTCATGCCTGAGATTCACATTCACTTTGCTCCTAACATCCGTTTGCTACTACTAGCCACCAGGTGGAACTTGCTTGCAGGAGTACCAAGAAGGTAGAAGGAGGTCCTGCCCATTCAGGTTCTGTGGTTGCACGGAAATCATTATGTTTACAGTCACAAGAACCGGTCCTTATATGGCCGAGCAAGCACCAGATCCCACACTAGGGGTCTATCACACCATCAATAAATCATTAGTGGCCTTGCTCGCAGTCCAACCCATCCCATATATCACGCACACCACCAAACTCAGTTGTGCTACTCCCACCCTATATATCACGCACACCACCAAACTCATTTAACGCATTTCTAAAAGTAATTACGTGGTAAAGGTGTGGCAATGTAGAAACATTGCAAGGGTCCTAAGCATAATACTAGTAGCAAGGTAATTACGCATCATTTAAATAAAAGCATTAAATGACAGCGTATCCTAGGGTTAACAAGGTAACGGTAAAACAAGGGTAAACAAGGATTCAGATATTAACGCCTAAGTAACAGACATCAATATCAATAAGCAAGTAGGACCATAGCTACACAAGCAGTAAAATAACAATCAATGCATAGTAAATTTTAAACGGCCACATAGGTGCGATGCGAAAACAATAGGATCAATCATGATCAAGAAATAGTAGAGCTTGCCTGATAAACGCTATCCTAATCTTCAAGTTCCAGGTCTTAGGTTCTTCTGTCGAGGTTGATGTCTTCAAGTCCCTTCTCGATTCTTGTATCTTCCGACTCGTCCTTGAACTTGTTCTCATGCTTCTCGTAGTCTACACGTAATAGCGCCAAATAAATACTACCGCATAAACAAAGTAAATCAAATAAGAATCAAATAAACACATGAGAGACATCAAAGGACATGATTGGGTTCAGGGAGATGAATAGAGATGAACGGAACGAGAGTCGACAGATTCGGAGCTAAAACGGTAAAGTTATGGCTTCCAGAAGATAAAGGGGTAACTACGGCGGTGTGTGTAAAGGGCGTTTAGAAAGGTTTGTGGGTAGCACCAAAACGTACTATGCGTTTCTGCGAACGTGTGAGCGAAAGAATCGCTCAGAACGGAGCTATGGTTGGAAAGTTATGATGGTTTGAAGATCTAAGGGCTTATTTGTAAGTGTAGAAAGGTTTTAGGGACCTATTTGTGATTACAGAAAATGTTAGGAGCTTCGATGTAAAAAGCTGGGGTCTTGAAACATAATTACAGAAAACTTGAGTGTGTTTCTGTAAAAAGACAGGACCTAAACAGGATTATTGCAAAGCTCAGGGGGTTATCTGCGAACCTGCCAGATCTGGGAATTTTCTAGGATTTCTGGATTTGTTTTTCTACTGGAAAAGGGATGGACCGAGTCCATGGAGCTGCGGACTGGGTTCATGGCTTTGGTTCACGAGATTCATGGTGGACCGGGCAATCTGGATCGTTGGAAGGAAAATAAGCGGCTGAGATTTAATGAAACCGAAAGGGTAAGCTGGCTTCTAATCCTGGCCGTCGGTGTGAGATTGGACGGCTGAGAAGGAATGAGAGGGAGCGCGGCGGCCGGCGACAACGGAGCACGGCGGCGCCATGTCTGCGGCTCGCCGGAGTAGCCTATCCGACGCTCCGGTGGCCCAAACTTGAAGCGGAAGGGTCCGGGAGAGAGAGGAGTGAACGGCGAGCTCACCTCGGTTACTTATTGATGTCGCGCAGAGAGGAGATGAGCTGGAGACGGCAAGGAGCGGGTTGCAGCGGTTGTGCTCGGCGGGGAGGGTGCTCCGGCGACTCCGAGCCGTAACTGATGAGCGCGGCGAGACAGGAGAATACGGTGGAGCTTGCACGCGGAGATGGAGGACAAGCAGAAGCTTCACGACGACGAATCGAGATGATTCGCGCCGGGAACGATTTAGGGAAAAGGTTCGTTGGAGTTGCCTGGACGACGAGTCGGGATGGGGAGAGCTGGGTGTGGAGGAGAGGTTCTATGCGCGTCATTTAGCGAGTGAGAGGGAGGTTGAGGGGGCGGCGGCACGTCCATGGCGTGCAGGACAGCGCCGAGGCGGCGTGTCGTGCGGACGACGGGGCGCGGCGAGGTGGCGAGACGCGCAGGCTACACGCGGACGAGTGGTCTTATCTCTGCAACACGTCGTGGAGGAAAGCAGCGGGAAAGTCTTCAGCGAAGTCGCGCCTCAGTGTGGACGCGGACGGCGGTGGGTTGACGAGAGGCAACATGGGCGGAGAGGGCGGTGTACGCGGTGTGCGGGGCCAGCTTCGGAGGCGGTGACGCGCGTCGGGACTGTGGCGAGGTGGCGCGGCAGCGAGGCGACGTCTGGGCGTGGCGTGGCGCTGCGGCGAGGATGCGCGGCCACGCGGTGGTGGAGGGCGGCGGCTGTGGCGACGCGGGGAAGATGACGAGCGGCGCGGGCACAGGACGGACTGGGCTGGTCGCGATTGGGCCGAAGGGAAAGAGAAAGGTGGAGCGCGGCCCAGCGAAAGGGAAGAGGGAAAATGGGCCAAAGGAGATGTGGCCCAGGAGAGGAGAGGAAAGGGAAATGTTTTAAACATTTCCAGACTCAGAAATTCAAGTAAGAATTTTATAAATCAAGGATTTAAGTTATCAAACAGGTTGGCACACTCCCATTTTAATTTATTTTGTAAATTTCCATTTCTCATATATTCTTATGCTAATTTAGTTTAGAGTTTTTATTTTCGGAAATGCCAAATTTAAATGGAGGCAGATTAGCCAAACACTTGAGCACAATTTTATATTTTAGAAATTTCCCTTTTCTAGCTCTAGTTTATCTTAGTTTACTTAACTTTCATTTTTGGAAATTCAATAAATAGGTAAGAGTTAGGCAGAATTTAAATTTTTGAGTGATTTTTACTTCTTTTGAATTTTGGGTCGTGACAGGTGTGTTCTACTGTTGTTGGATGACATGAGAGAATCTGAGCGTGGTTCAAAAGTCCAGCTATGTCCCTCGTAACCGAGGTCATAAAGGCCACATACGTCCACCGTCTGCCAGTCCCGGAATCCTTCTATCTGAGCATGGCTTCGACCATATGTTCACATATGTGGAGCACCTCATTAAAATCCCCAATGCATAACCATGGTAAAGGGGACGATGATTTGATGAATTTCAATACATCCCATGCCTTATGGCGTTCGGGAGTCTGAGCCTCGCCATAAACATATGTCAGTCTCCACGGTGCACACCCATTTTTAGTAACAATAGCATCAATATGGTACTGCGAAAACGGTAAGGATCTCAACTCTGGTATTATTATTCCAGTAGATGCCAAGCCCACCACTGTGGACCGAACTTCTCAATGTGAAAGAATTGTCATATCCTAGAGTACCTTTTATACATTCAATCCGTGCCTTATGAACTTGTGTCTCGAGAACACTCAGCACGGTAGGGGCAAATTTCTTCGCTAGCTCACGAAGCTCTTTAACTGTCGCAATATTGCCTAAACCATGACAGTTCCAACTGATACAATTCATTGTTCTATGCGGAACTCCTCGTCCGAGCCTGTCAGCTTCTTCAGAAGCTCTTCCACATCAATAACCTTCTTCTTCCTTGCCTTTGCACTAGACGATTCTGCTGCCATAGTCCCGCCAAGGGCAGACTGCACAAGAACCTAGATCGACCTCACCAAGGCTGGAAAACTGATCAGATTGGTCCCTTGGTCAGCCCGAGCGAACGGCGAGCAAGGAGAGGATGTGCCAGATGCCTCAGTGTCGAAAACTCCTTCACCGACGTGCGTGAGCGCCCGGCGGAGTCGTTCCAGACCCTAGTTTCCTAGGTCATCGCCGCCAACTTTTCAGCAGCCTAACCGTCTATCAGCTTGGAACTGTTAACTGATTTTCTTTAGTTTTCCACCAGAGCCGTAGTATGAGGGATCCATTCGTGCTAAGTTGCAACAATTGGGCCTTTTCGCAGTGCGCACTACAATACAAATACGCATGGGCCCTTCCCAAGTGCCAAAGGCCCAGCCGAATACCGAGAAATGTTGGCCCAGTTTCAGTCTTCCGAAATCATCCCTCGGTGACGGTTTCCCTCAAAAAAAATAAAAAATCTCTCGGTGACGGTGACCGAGACCGGCGATGGTGGAGTAGGCGGCGGCTACGGAGGGACTGGCACCGGTGGAGGAGGTGCGGCTGGAGCTAATGGCGGCGTACATCGGCTTCCCTCCTCACCGCCTCATCGTCCGCGTCCGCCCACGCACTGCCGCCTCCGACTCCTCCCAGCAGGTTCGCCTTCTGTCGCCTTGCCCCAACCTTTCACTCGTCCTCGCCTCAAGGTGCCTCTCCACAGAAGAATGCCGAGTGGAGCCGTGGCGCTTGCAATTCTATTGAGAACACTAGCCGTAGCCAGCAATGTTTCATTTTACTCAGATGTTACACTGACCTGTATGTAAGCAGTACTGACAATTTCAGAAGAAACACACCATATCCTAGAAGTGAACTCCTTCAAATAAGCATTAGGAAACTATCTTTGGGAACCTGGAATTGATTTTATATCTGAAGCTTCACCACGAGTACAAAGTACAAACTGACACCACACATATGTAAAAAGAGTTCAATAACTTACACAACCAAAATAGTCTGATACAATCTACACCTTTATTTACTCTTAGGCAAACTGACAGCAATGCGGCCATTGTCAATCTTACCAGATGTTTTAATTTGTACTTGCCTTTTGAGCCCACCTTGCCCATGTAACAAAGACAAACACATATACCTTGTCATCAACTTTTTCGAAGAGGCGGAAGTAAGCAATCCTCCATGATTTCTTGAATAAGATGGCACAGAACACCGACCACAGGCCAACCACATATCCTATGGCAAGTCTAAAGGGGAATGACATGAGGATAGAATCAAGTTCATCTCTCTTGTTGTCACCATGCTTTGGTTCGATCTTTTCGGAGCAGTTCTTGTGAAGAGGATGTCCACAAAGACCAATGTTGTCATCATACATAAATGGAATCTGCGCGTAGAGGGTGTCGAGTTGACCCCCTGACGGGATCGTTCCAGTGAGATTGTTGTGTGACAAATCCAAGTAGCTTAAATATGTTAGATTCGTAAGGCTTTGTGGGATTTCACCATAAAGCTTGTTTCTTGATAGGTCGAGTGATTCTAATCTCTGCATTGCCCCTATTTTCATTGGAATTGATCCACTCAGAAGATTCCATGATAAATTCAAATTTACAACTCTATCCAGAAAAATTATTTCTTCAGGGATTCCACCAGTTAAGAAATTATATGATAAGTCAATAGTCACCATGTCAAAAATTTCGCCTTCCTCATAATAACGTGCATGCCCCTTGGTGCTCACAGAGAGATTTAAAATCGGAACATATTTTCCAAACTCCGTGGTATTACCAGATCCTCTCATACCCCGTAAATTTGACAAGTGCCATGGTAAAACACCTGACATTCTATTTGCCGCCAGATCTAGATGAAGAAGTTTTGTAAGATTGGTGATTGTTGCCGGAATACTTCCAGAGAAATCATTGTAGCCCAGTCTTAGTATTTCTATGTTCCCCATGTCTCCAATCCACACGGGCAGTTCTCCAACGAAATTATTCCTCTCTAGATCCAGGATATAGATATTTGTTTGTTGTTGCAGGCAAGACGGAAACCTTCCGGATAACTTATTGTTACCTATAATTATCATTTCCAGGAACTCTGACTGAAAGCAATGGGGAAGTCCCCCGTCTAAAATGTTGTTGGCTAAGTCTATGATCTGCAGGTTTTGCAATTGACACATAGATTCTGGAATGTGACCACTGATAAAATTGGAGAAGAGACGCAAATCAGATATTCCAAGTGGAAAGTTAGACGGCAGAGATCCTGATAAAGAGTTCCACGAGATGTCCAATGTACTGAGTCCTCCTGGGAGCTTGGGTATGTGTCCAGTTAGCTGGTTTGAATTTAAGTGAAGTCTCTCTAATGATGTCATAACTTCCATGTTCGTCGGTAATGTACCATTAATTCCGTTGTTGGACATGTTCAATTTCCAGGCATTAGAAAAAGTTGTACAAAACCAGTCTGGTAAAGTATCAAATATTGCTACGCCTGATATATGTAGCTCCAAGATATCAACTTGTGACTGCAGCCAGCTGGGAAATTGAGGGCCCATCTGGCAAGATGAGAATGATGCATATTGAAGTCTAAAGGGAGGCAACCACTCTGGGTCTGTCATACCCCAATTTCTGGAGCATGTTGTGCATCATGTACCAGTCCCTGGATCAGTAGCTGGTACGCACAAGAACACAGATATGGTAATCGAAAGCATACTTCGAATAGGTAAATATTATATTACCTGAGATATCACCTTTAGTGGCGGTTCGACGAGGATACAGAACTATCCAAGTCCGTCCGACCGACTAATGGTGAAGCAGACAATCAGCGGAAACACGGCCCAAGCCTACAGGCAGACTTGAGTGCGAACGAAAACCAAATCGCCGTCGTCTTCTACGGGCTTCTCTCACTAAAAACATTACGGGCAAACCCGTGAGTACATAAGGTACTCAGCAAACCCTAACACAAGGGGTAATTATATGCAAGGGATGATATCAAGGGGAAGGCTGAGGGTTTTCATCAATCGGCCGAAAAGCCAATTTTTCATGCAAGGGTTTGTTTTGAAAAACAAAACCAGTTCGCAAACTAAGCCAGGTATAGCAATTAATTTAATGGGGTTGGTTGGCCCTGGGGGAGAATAAAACTTTCCCGCCAGTTCCCAAATTTTATGCTATGCTGGCAGGAAACCAGCGCACGGCTCCAAACCGGTGTATTCCAAAAACACACACGCCAAGGAGAACTCACGCCGAAGTCTAATCATGTGACGGCCATGGCTTTCGCGTTGTCCAATACCGTGGAACACGGCTATCCGGATAGATTCTTATCCTCTGCAGAGGTCGTACACTTTACCCACAAGGGTATACCGTCCTCCCCGGAATTCGGCGGTTTGGACTGGCATACTAATGGTTCCGTACCTGCCTAGTGTCACCTCGGTACCACCCCGAAAAATCAGCGACCAGGGGCTTCACAATAATAATCATAGAATGTCTTGGCCATAGCGCACTTTCACTTGCCGGACCCGACGCCAATCTCGTCAAAGTCTTCTCCTGGCTTTCGGTTGCACTCTGCCTCCTGGTGGTACCGGGCGATCACTAGTAGGGTGTGGTTCCAAACTCCCCCCATAAAGGAGCCTCGTGGTTGCACTGCGTGCTAGGCCAGACGGTACACGAACCGGTCCTTATACGACCGAAGCAAGCATCTTCAATAGCTACCCTCCAATGAGGGATAGCGTCCCAGAGATAGCCTCCCCACTGAGGACTACCTCGCTTGCTCCCGTCTAAAATATACCCCCACTATGGGTTGCACTTACTATTCCCACCCATTTTCACATTTACACACACCACCAAGACACACGCATTTTACACCAAAAATCATGTGAGCAAGATTAATTAAACACAGTGTGAATGAGTCCTAAGCAGCATATTGTTCCAGCACATCATTAAAGAATTAATGATGGTGGATTCCTAGGTTTATCAAGGGAATTTGGATAAGCAATATCAAGGAATGGCTATCAACAACAACTTAGGTCATTCTAAGCATTTAAATCATTTTAAATTCCATGCAGGTTTCATTTGAAAACAAGCTCTAAGTAGGATCATTTGCAATCATGGGTTCAGCATGATCAATAGGAGTTAGGGCTTGCCTGCAAACGCTTTCCTAATCTTCAAACTCTGACTCGAGGCTCGATTCTCTGACTTGCTCCTTGTGCTTCGAACTTGTCTTTGAGTTGGTCTTCGCGCTTGGAGCTTGTCTCTCTGGGTTGGTCTTCGAGCTTCAAGTCCTCAGCGGTTCTTCGAAATCTTCAGGCGCTTCCTCGACTCTCGCGTAAACTAGCGCATAAAACAGTACGTATAAACTACCGCAAAAGAAATGAAAGAACAAAAGAAACAAAGATCGAGGAAAGCCGATTAAGATCCGAGAAAACTTGATGAATGATGAGAGGCATGATTTATGTATGATGCAGCATACTAATGCAGAGCAGGTTACATGTCATAGGTGATATACTTGGCCTTGTAAGGGCCATATTCACCTAGACAAGTTATTAGTTATCTATTTTCTCTAATATGAGAACATGGGTGTGTGTGTGGTTAGGCGGGTGAGGGTTGAACACCTTATGGTGGTGGTGGTGAGATGCAGATGCTCTACTGATGGCGATTACGTGCATATGCACGTTGCCATCTTATTCTTATAGATGAACATGCAGGAAATGCAAGTGAGGATGCATGCAGATGAGATGCACGTGTACTTCGTACATTTGTGGCATAAAGACTATATACAGGCGGTAACCCGTATAAAGGTTTATGCTACTTGTATACGAAGCGAGAGGTGTGTCATTTTTAAGGGTTTATGTAGCTCGAGGTGATAATCTAACGGTGATTAGATAACATTTTAGTTATTAAGTTAACTGCCAGGCACTGAGTGCATGACAGTGGTTCGTGCACGTGATTATGCATGATTCTGTGCACTTGCTGTTTCAAGTCTTTATATAGGCTGGGACCCACATAAAGACTCTGGCAGCACTGCACAGGGTGCTGGTGTGCCATTTAATTTCCTGTGTGATTATATTATTATTTTACGGTGATTATCGGTTAATTATTTACTACTTGATTATTAAGATTAAACTATTGTTTATTTATCGTGCAGGTGCATGCGTATGATCATGCATAACTAGCGTACATGCACGTGATCGCGATGCCATGAATGCATGACTCACAGATAAAATACCGATAATCAAATAAAGCCGAATAGCAATTAAAATAGCAGATAAATTCGATAGGACCCGAATAAAGAGATCATTTATAAGAACAGTTTGGTAGATCAGGAGGAGTTGGGCGAGGGTACTAGGTTAGGCTTGATCGAGCGATGGTTGATATAGGTTTAGGTGGTCAAATGTTTGGGACATGCGAGATAAATATCACATGCTTGTCGAAAAGATACAAAGAGTGGGGAAGATTTTATGAGGTAAAGATTTCTAAACCTAGTGTGGGGCTCTATGGATAGTACCATGAGGTACTTCGCGATCTCACGAACTCGTGGGCGCGAGAATCACCCAAAACGGAGTTCGGAATAGAAAGATATGGGTATTTGAAGATGAGAGGGCTAATTTGTAATTATAAAAAGGTTTTTGAGGGATTAAGTGTAATTACAGAGTAGGTCTGGGGACCTATCTGTAATTATGAAAAAGTTTAGGGGTCTGAGTGTAAATAGACAGGGGTTAAAACATAATTACAGAAAAGTTTAGGTACTTTTCTGTAAAAATGCAGGACTTAAACATGATTATTGAAAAGGTCAGGGGCTTATCTGCAAAATTCCAGGCCCTGGGAATTTTCAGGGATTTTCGGATTTATTTTTTGTATAGGAAAAGGATTATTGCGTGAGGCTGACGTCATATATAGAAAAGGGTTTATTTTCTTTTGGAAAATCCGGTGGACTTAGTCCACAGGGCCCGTGGACCGGAGGAGGGCGGCGGTCCACCGGTCCATGGTGGACCGGGGCAGCGCGCGCGGCGGCGGGTGGCCGGAATGCTCGCCGGCGACGCGTCCGGTGGGCTGGGGGCGCTAGGAGCTCGTCGCGGAGGATGAGGACGTGGAGGCGGAGCGACGCGTGGCACACGTTGACGTCGACAGTCGACGGGGCGGCCACAATGGCTCGCCGGAGTTGCGGACCACGGCAGTGTACGATGGGGACTCGCGCGCGAGTGGGGAAAGAGGGAAAAGAGCGGGGGAAAAGAAAGAGGAGGGCGCAGTGATGCTCACCGTGCCCTCGGTTGAGCCAGAGGGGAAGAGGAGGGCGGTCGGCGTCGATGGCGGGGTCGCCGGATCCCTAGTTCATTGATGCGGTGCGGCTCCGGGCTTAGCGCGAGAGAGGAAGGGAGCGGGGGTGAGCGCGAGCGTGAGCGGGGAGGAGCTCGAGGGGAAGGAAGAGGGGAAGGCCTCTGCGGCGGCGGAAGAGGTGGCCGGAGAGCCGAGAGAGAGGAGAGAGAGAGGAAGAGGCGAGTGAACGCCGGGAAGGGAGAGAAAGGGGGCGGGCGCGTCCATTTAAAGGCGGCAGGGGAGCACAGTAAGGCGGTGGAGCACAGTGGCGCGGCGACACGACACGGGAGCGGCGGCGGCGGGCGCGGCTTCGGTCGGAGGTAGGGGCCGGGCGCCCGGTGGTGCCGCGTGGGGAAGAAGGTCCCGACAGGTGGGGCCCACCTGTCGGCGACTCAGAGAGGAAGAGGCGGGAGCGGGCCGGAACTGGGCCGAGGAGAGAGGGAGCAGGCCGGGGAGCTGGGCCAGAGAAGAGGTTTCGGCCCGAAAGCTTAGGAGAAAAGGGGATTGATTTGATCTTTTCTGGACTTTGAATTTGAATGAATTTCAAATTCAAACAAAAACAAAGATTGATCAAACACTCAAAATAAATCAAATAAAATACAGAAATGCATATGATGAGATTTTGATGCAGATTTAAATTCAAATTTTTGAAAGTCAAGTGTATTAGCTCAAACTCGGACAAATTTATTTAATTTGTTGTAAATTCGAAAAGTTCAAGTTTTAGTGAACTTTTAAATGAACACAAGCACTTGAGCACATATTTTATATTCCAAAAATTCCAAATTCAAACTGGGTTCAATTATTTAGTGAAATTTTATTTTGGAAATCATGTCAAGGTAAGGACTTTAGAAAAAGGTTCAAATTTGGAGCGATTTTTGTCTCTTTTCGAGTTTATTTATTTATTTTATTTCTGTTCTTTTCTTTTTCTTTTGCCTCTGAAAAGTAGGGTATTACAGATCTACCCCACTTAAAAGAAATCTCGTCCTCGAGATTTGCAAGGTCTTCTGGGTGGAGCGGTTCTTCCTTTGGGTCTTCGTACCTGACCGTTGTAGCACTCGAGTCTTGATGGAAGATTTTCTTCATTGCAGGGCTTGGGGAGAGGCAAAGCTTCTTGCTTCTGTCGATCCTTCACGCTGGTTGCTTCAACACGGGAAGGCTGGCTTAAGGTTTTGATTTGAGGGTTTTATTTTATTATTATTGTTATTTCGATTAGGGCTTACTGGCTGAAAATCCTACCCCACTTAAAGGATTTTCACTCAGGGTTTTCTGGTTGCTGCTGCACGGTTGCCTTGAACTCTGGTCATCTCAGGACACTGCTCGGGGCGAGGTTGTTAGCTGGATTGACAAATTTTCCTGTGAAGAGCTGATGATTCTGAACACTCTGATTCATGCAGGGTACGATACGGTGACTGTCTTCATGATCCTCTCAGGTGATCTAAACCGTTGTTTCTGGTCTGGTGTGCTGACGCTTTCTCTGCTTAATTCTGACATCTGTCACACAGGGTACCAGATTCGAGGATGAGTCCGGAACAGACTCTCTGTCAAGATTCAGCTTTAGAACAGCACTGTCCTTAGCCAAATATTTGTCCTCTTGACAGGTTAAATTAGCTGGTAATGCACCTTGGACTATTTGAGAGATTGTCCAAGAGAGCATTGACTTGACTACAGCAGGGTATAGGAGTGAACATGGCACAAACATTGCCAGCTGGTTAGCAGACTCTTCCTTAACATGGTTCTGGAAGGCATATGCTTCAGAGCTAGCAATCTGTAGTTACTTAGCTCCAGATTCACCTTTCCACTGTGGGAACTAGTTAGTTGATTTCTCACGCTAAAAAGCTCCAATGTTTTAGCTTTTGCAGCAACTGACTGGGTATTACTGATGTGAATGCAATCACTCTCGAAGTCTGCCGCTAATAGGGGAGCAGATGAGAGGATTGATTTTTACCGTATGGTCATCATGGACATATGCATAGAAAGCCTGGAGAGAATACTGCACTGTTTCTGAGGTTGTTGCTTTCATTCTGCATGGTTCTGCCAACATCTGACATTGCAGGTTTATGGTACGGCTTTTAATACCGTGCGTCTTCGCTGAGGTTTACAACAAGTGACAGAAAGGCTGGCATGGATGTGTCTCATTCTCACGCTTTCTGCTTATGGTGTTGGGACCTTTAAGTCAGTCCTGGAGACAACCTTGTATTTCCTTGGTTGGCCAATAGGTCATCGATCCTGGGCCGTGGGTTATGGGCTCACTACGCTTCCGCTGCGCTACTCTGATACTGGCTTCTGACCATGGAGGACTTGTTCTGAAATTGGTCGATTGAGGAACCCCTTGGGCTTCGTCAAGTAGCATGCTGATGATTTCTCGGGAAGACTTCTGGGTACTTATATATTACTAGTTCCCTTTCCAGGGGTCTGGCTCTTACGTTGTTAGCCGTATGGACAGCTTTTTGATTTTCTTGGATCATGTTCCACTTTTATCCAAGCCTTCAGCGATCTTTCTCGGGTCTCGCTCGGGGATATTTCTGAGGTATCCATTAATGTCCAACAGAACTTTGTCAGCGCTGTCATGGGCAGTGATGTGAGCTTTGTCCGTGACAGGGTTTCCTCACTGTGGAGGTTCCATGGTTATGGGAGGTTGATCCCTGTTGTCTCTTTGGTGTGGGACCATTGAGTTTTGTGTTGGATCAATGGTGGTGTCGATTGAGACTTCTTTATCATCGTTTCAGCTGTCATTTACTTCGCTTCCTTGGTCAAGCTTTCTTGTGTTGGTTGACAGGCGACTGACATCTTAACTTCTCTTTTGTACTTGTCTCGTGTAAACTTCCAACTGACCTGTGACCTTTGTTGTGGTTGGATAAAACTTCTGACTAGCTCGACTCTGGGCTGTCAACTCCTTGGTGTGATGCTTGCCTCGGCAGGGGTTTGGGTATAGGTCGGGGACGATTTGACATTAAGTTGTTCCTTTTTTTTTTTTTTATGTTTGGTTTTAATTTGGGAGCACTCAAACATAAAACACCGAACAAGAACAACAAAAACCATCGAATCACTCAAGCAACGTGATTTGTTTGTTGTAGTTTTATGATGTTAGCGCACTAAAAGCGAGGCTTTAAGGCTTATGGGTAGGTAAACTATCGATTTCTTCTGCTGACATCTGAACTCGACCAATAGTCTTTGACCAAAAAGAATCGAGGGGGTCATATGTCTTGGTCGGTAAAAAGGAAATCTGTCGTCCACATTTCTGTGGCAAAAGACTTCTTGACATCATTTGGGATACGTGTTGCTTGATTGTTGGGTTTATTGAACTTTCACTTTCCAGCTCAACCTTTCTTGAGCACAGACTGTGACTTAAATCCATATTTACGTGAGAACTTCACTGGTACTCTTTTTCCATTCTAGTCCATCTCATTTGTCAGTCCTCGGGAAACCTTACGGGTACAACCATTATTTTGCACGGCTACTACAGCTCCTATACGAGGATAACATCCTTGCAGCTGATGAGCTAAACTCTTATTCACCCATCATGAGGAACCTATTTATGAGATTCTGGCACACGTAACAGGACTGCCTGTTGGTGGAGCCTGGCTACCTTGCAATCCTCGTTCGCAGGGTTCAGTGCAATCCGTTGCGAGGTGTCCACGCTCTCGACACTTGTAACACTTTCGGTGCTTCTTGTTCTTCTTGCATGCGACTCGATTGGATGCTCGCTTGTTCTTCTTTCTTTTCCGTTTACCGCTCTGGTCAGGGTTCTGAGGCTGCTCGTCCTGTGTGGGACGGATGATTCTCTCGCTAAGACTCTTCATTGATTCTTCCAAACTGCTTAACCTTTCAATTATACTCCCGAGGATGGGAGTTAGTGACAGGTGCGTGTTATCCATATTATTCCATACTTCTTGTCTTTCACGCTCCTGCACTGCTGAGCGGGTGTCTTCAGGTGGCTCTGGAAGTGAGTGCAGATCTCTTTCCATGTCAATTGCATCCTCTTCATCTTTGCCTAATCCAAATGTGGGGCAGTCGGAGAGCTGATGTCCGGGGTCACGACAGTTGTAGCACTTTATCTGGTACTTGGTCTTCTTGGCAGATCTGACCTTGTCTTCGGGTTCAGGAACCATGTCTGGTGCGCGGTACACCTGGTATGACACTCCATCCACTTCTACAGTCACGTAGTCGTGGTTGTCCATTGGGTTGGAGGCTTCTGCACACAGGCACTTCGGATTGAAGCTTCCTTTTCTCTTGCCGTTGGAGAAAGCAGAGGGGTTTTTTAAAAAGAATCGGGGAAGGTATATGGAATATTTTGCAAATAGTTTTGAAAATAGTCTTTTTCGAGCGCGTCTAATCCTAGGTTTTCGTCCTACAGTCAAGTATTGCTCTGATACCACTCTGTCATACCCCAATTTCTGGAGCATGTTGTGCATCATGTACCAGTCCCTGGATCAGTAGCTGGTACGCACAAGAACACAGATATGGTAATCGAAAGCATACTTCGAATAGGTAAATATTATATTACCTGAGATATCACCTTTAGTGGCGGTTCGACGAGGATACAGAACTATCCAAGTCCGTCCGACCGACTAATGGTGAAGCAGACAATCAGCGGAAACACGGCCCAAGCCTACAGGCAGACTTGAGTGCGAACGAAAACCAAATCGCCGTCGTCTTCTACGGGCTTCTCTCACTAAAAACATTACGGGCAAACCCGTGAGTACATAAGGTACTCAGCAAACCCTAACACAAGGGGTAATTATATGCAAGGGATAATATCAAGGGGAAGGCTGAGGGTTTTCATCAATCGGCCGAAAAGCCAATTTTTCATGCAAGGGTTTGTTTTGAAAAACAAAACCAGTTCGCAAACTAAGCCAGGTATAGCAATTAATTTAATGGGGTTGGTTGGCCCTGGGGGAGAATAAAACTTTCCCGCCAGTTCCCAAATTTTATGCTATGTTGGCAGGAAACCAGCGCACGGCTCCAAACCGGTGTATTCCAAAAACACACACGCCAAGGAGAACTCACGCCGAAGTCTAATCATGTGACGGCCATGGCTTTCGCGTTGTCCAATACCGTGGAACACGGCTATCCGGATAGATTCTTATCCTCTGCAGAGGTCGTACACTTTACCCACAAGGGTATACCGTCCTCCCCGGAATTCGGCGGTTTGGACTGGCATACTAATGGTTCCGTACCTGCCTAGTGTCACCTCGGTACCACCCCGAAAAATCAGCGACCAGGGGCTTCACAATAATAATCATAGAATGTCTTGGCCATAGCGCACTTTCACTTGCCGGACCCGACGCCAATCTCGTCAAAGTCTTCTCCTGGCTTTCGGTTGCACTCTGCCTCCTGGTGGTACCGGGCGATCACTAGTAGGGTGTGGTTCCAAACTCCCCCCATAAAGGAGCCTCGTGGTTGCACTGCGTGCTAGGCCAGACGGTACACGAACCGGTCCTTATACGACCGAAGCAAGCATCTTCAATAGCTACCCTCCAATGAGGGATAGCGTCCCAGAGATAGCCTCCCCACTGAGGACTACCTCGCTTGCTCCCGTCTAAAATATACCCCCACTATGGGTTGCACTTACTATTCCCACCCATTTTCACATTTACACACACCACCAAGACACACGCATTTTACACCAAAAATCATGTGAGCAAGATTAATTAAACACAGTGTGAATGAGTCCTAAGCAGCATATTGTTCCAGCACATCATTAAAGAATTAATGATGGTGGATTCCTAGGTTTATCAAGGGAATTTGGATAAGCAATATCAAGGAATGGCTATCAACAACAACTTAGGTCATTCTAAGCATTTAAATCATTTTAAATTCCATGCAGGTTTCATTTGAAAACAAGCTCTAAGTAGGATCATTTGCAATCATGGGTTCAGCATGATCAATAGGAGTTAGGGCTTGCCTGCAAACGCTTTCCTAATCTTCAAACTCTGACTCGAGGCTCGATTCTCTGACTTGCTCCTTGTGCTTCGAACTTGTCTTTGAGTTGGTCTTCGCGCTTGGAGCTTGTCTCTCTGGGTTGGTCTTCGAGCTTCAAGTCCTCAGCGGTTCTTCGAAATCTTCAGGCGCTTCCTCGACTCTCGCGTAAACTAGCGCATAAAACAGTACGTATAAACTACCGCAAAAGAAATGAAAGAACAAAAGAAACAAAGATCGAGGAAAGCCGATTAAGATCCGAGAAAACTTGATGAATGATGAGAGGCATGATTTATGTATGATGCAGCATACTAATGCAGAGCAGGTTACATGTCATAGGTGATATACTTGGCCTTGTAAGGGCCATATTCACCTAGACAAGTTATTAGTTATCTATTTTCTCTAATATGAGAACATGGGTGTGTGTGTGGTTAGGCGGGTGAGGGTTGAACACCTTATGGTGGTGGTGGTGAGATGCAGATGCTCTACTGATGGCGATTACGTGCATATGCACGTTGCCATCTTATTCTTATAGATGAACATGCAGGAAATGCAAGTGAGGATGCATGCAGATGAGATGCACGTGTACTTCGTACATTTGTGGCATAAAGACTATATACAGGCGGTAACCCGTATAAAGGTTTATGCTACTTGTATACGAAGCGAGAGGTGTGTCATTTTTAAGGGTTTATGTAGCTCGAGGTGATAATCTAACGGTGATTAGATAACATTTTAGTTATTAAGTTAACTGCCAGGCACTGAGTGCATGACAGTGGTTCGTGCACGTGATTATGCATGATTCTGTGCACTTGCTGTTTCAAGTCTTTATATAGGCTGGGACCCACATAAAGACTCTGGCAGCACTGCACAGGGTGCTGGTGTGCCATTTAATTTCCTGTGTGATTATATTATTATTTTACGGTGATTATCGGTTAATTATTTACTACTTGATTATTAAGATTAAACTATTGTTTATTTATCGTGCAGGTGCATGCGTATGATCATGCATAACTAGCGTACATGCACGTGATCGCGATGCCATGAATGCATGACTCACAGATAAAATACCGATAATCAAATAAAGCCGAATAGCAATTAAAATAGCAGATAAATTCGATAGGACCCGAATAAAGAGATCATTTATAAGAACAGTTTGGTAGATCAGGAGGAGTTGGGCGAGGGTACTAGGTTAGGCTTGATCGAGCGATGGTTGATATAGGTTTAGGTGGTCAAATGTTTGGGACATGCGAGATAAATATCACATGCTTGTCGAAAAGATACAAAGAGTGGGGAAGATTTTATGAGGTAAAGATTTCTAAACCTAGTGTGGGGCTCTATGGATAGTACCATGAGGTACTTCGCGATCTCACGAACTCGTGGGCGCGAGAATCACCCAAAACGGAGTTCGGAATAGAAAGATATGGGTATTTGAAGATGAGAGGGCTAATTTGTAATTATAAAAAGGTTTTTGAGGGATTAAGTGTAATTACAGAGTAGGTCTGGGGACCTATCTGTAATTATGAAAAAGTTTAGGGGTCTGAGTGTAAATAGACAGGGGTTAAAACATAATTACAGAAAAGTTTAGGTACTTTTCTGTAAAAATGCAGGACTTAAACATGATTATTGAAAAGGTCAGGGGCTTATCTGCAAAATTCCAGGCCCTGGGAATTTTCAGGGATTTTCGGATTTATTTTTTGTATAGGAAAAGGATTATTGCGTGAGGCTGACGTCATATATAGAAAAGGGTTTATTTTCTTTTGGAAAATCCGGTGGACTTAGTCCACAGGGCCCGTGGACCGGAGGAGGGCGGCGGTCCACCGGTCCATGGTGGACCGGGGCAGCGCGCGCGGCGGCGGGTGGCCGGAATGCTCGCCGGCGACGCGTCCGGTGGGCTGGGGGCGCTAGGAGCTCGTCGCGGAGGATGAGGACGTGGAGGCGGAGCGACGCGTGGCACACGTTGACGTCGACAGTCGACGGGGCGGCCACAATGGCTCGCCGGAGTTGCGGACCACGGCAGTGTACGATGGGGACTCGCGCGCGAGTGGGGAAAGAGGGAAAAGAGCGGGGGAAAAGAAAGAGGAGGGCGCAGTGATGCTCACCGTGCCCTCGGTTGAGCCAGAGGGGAAGAGGAGGGCGGTCGGCGTCGATGGCGGGGTCGCCGGATCCCTAGTTCATTGATGCGGTGCGGCTCCGGGCTTAGCGCGAGAGAGGAAGGGAGCGGGGGTGAGCGCGAGCGTGAGCGGGGAGGAGCTCGAGGGGAAGGAAGAGGGGAAGGCCTCTGCGGCGGCGGAAGAGGTGGCCGGAGAGCCGAGAGAGAGGAGAGAGAGAGGAAGAGGCGAGTGAACGCCGGGAAGGGAGAGAAAGGGGGCGGGCGCGTCCATTTAAAGGCGGCAGGGGAGCACAGTAAGGCGGTGGAGCACAGTGGCGCGGCGACACGACACGGGAGCGGCGGCGGCGGGCGCGGCTTCGGTCGGAGGTAGGGGCCGGGCGCCCGGTGGTGCCGCGTGGGGAAGAAGGTCCCGACAGGTGGGGCCCACCTGTCGGCGACTCAGAGAGGAAGAGGCGGGAGCGGGCCGGAACTGGGCCGAGGAGAGAGGGAGCAGGCCGGGGAGCTGGGCCAGAGAAGAGGTTTCGGCCCGAAAGCTTAGGAGAAAAGGGGATTGATTTGATCTTTTCTGGACTTTGAATTTGAATGAATTTCAAATTCAAACAAAAACAAAGATTGATCAAACACTCAAAATAAATCAAATAAAATACAGAAATGCATATGATGAGATTTTGATGCAGATTTAAATTCAAATTTTTGAAAGTCAAGTGTATTAGCTCAAACTCGGACAAATTTATTTAATTTGTTGTAAATTCGAAAAGTTCAAGTTTTAGTGAACTTTTAAATGAACACAAGCACTTGAGCACATATTTTATATTCCAAAAATTCCAAATTCAAACTGGGTTCAATTATTTAGTGAAATTTTATTTTGGAAATCATGTCAAGGTAAGGACTTTAGAAAAAGGTTCAAATTTGGAGCGATTTTTGTCTCTTTTCGAGTTTATTTATTTATTTTATTTCTGTTCTTTTCTTTTTCTTTTGCCTCTGAAAAGTAGGGTATTACAGGGTCCACCACAATCTTCAAGGAATTACCTGACAAGTCTAATTCTGTTCATGGGTCACCAAACCAGTGAAGTTGTTGCCGTCCAGGTAAAGGTCGGTTAAATTAGTGAGCATACCAATCTCAGAAGGAATTTCACCAGTGATTTGATTGTTAGAAAGATCAAGAGTGAGTAAATTGGTCCACCGCCCTATCCAACCTGGCAGCACTCCAGTGAAGTTATTGTCGTTCAAATACAGTTCCTTCAGTTTATTCAGAGGACACTGTGGAAATCCTTCAAATAACTCAGTTATATTGCCATGAATGTAACTTTCATCAAGATGTAGGATTTCCAGATTGCATAGTTTTGTCATGTTCACCGTTGTGATGTACATACTTTGAGGATTACCTATGGCAGAATTATCTGAAAAATCAAGGACTTGGAGCGACGTCATACCTCCCAATGCCTCAGGAAACTGGCTGTACCAATAATTTCCCCCTACGTTTAGGTACTGGAGGCTTGTCAAATTCCAAAACCAGCATGATGTAACTGGGTGAATGAAATCGTTGTAGGAGAGATCAAGCCTCTCAAGTTTTGTCAAATTAAGATGCGGCAGAGATTGATTCGCCATCATAAGATTGCAAGATGTAAGATAAAGGACCATTAGAGAAGGAATCGTAAAGAAGGCATTCGTGTCAACCAAGAGATATCTGTGGAGCTCATGAGACCGCATATATTGATGCATGACAGGTCAAGAGAGTGCAGATTGGTGAGGTTGCCCAACTGAGGAGGCACCCTACCTTGAAAAGGTATGCCAGAGAGGTTAAGATATCTCAAGCTCTTTAAGGACCCCAAGAACTCCGGGAGACGACCGCTCGGTCCCTGGAGGTTGTTCCAGCTCAAATCAAGGTGCTTCAGATGGTGCAAGGAGAGCAGAGAAGGACTTATCTGTCCGACCAAGAGATCACTCAAGGCGATGATGTTATTGACCGGCACGTAACGAAGATTAAGCCCGACGACATAGCCGGTACTGTTGCTGCACCGGACGCCTCTCCACCGGCAGCAGTCCAGCTGGCCGCCGGCGAGCTGCCACGTGGCGAGAATGCCCGCTGGGTCAGCTGGTGATGCCTCGCTTGAACTCCAACAGGGCGTCCCTCTCGTGCGCCCAGCAGCCGACGACAGTGACAGAGCCGTTGCCGGCGAGATGGTGGTGGCGCCACCGCAGCCCATTGTCCGTCGTGGACGATGAGGAGGAGAAGGTGGCGCCTGCTATGACGAGGATGAGCAGGAATGCTGTTCTGGGACGCATAGCCAGTGTCTGGGTTGGCTTTATAAGCTAAGGTCTGGTCTTTTATGTGTACTGTGCACGAGCACTGCAGCGGGCGGTACCCCTGTATTTGTAGTGCTATACAGGATACAGCGTAGTACTTGGCCAGTTGGCCTACATGTGTACTATTTGGTCAAGTCGTTCGTTAAGGACGGATGAGGCTTATCTGTTCGCTATTCCCACTAGACGGAGCCTGCCATCATTCCATTGGCCTTTGAACGGAATGAAAGGGAACACCTCCATGCTTGGCCAAACAAATAAAAACTTGGACCAGTGAGAGAGTGACACGTTGATGGGAACACGCGTGGGGAACAGACCACGTAAACAGCGAATCCCCGTCCGTCAATGACAGGCTCCTATCTTTTCATGTGGTGAAAGAAAAAAGAGTAAAGTACACAGCCGATTCTTAAACTTGTTCTGGTGTGTCACTTAGGTTTCTCTACTCAGGAAATGCTAAATTGACATCTTTAAACTTATCTGGGTGTGTCATTTAGGTCCTTCTACTTATATTCACATCTCTAAACTTGTTCGGGTGTGTCACCTAAGTCCCTCAATTAATATTGACATCCCTAAACTTGTTCGGGTGTGTCACTTCAGTCCTTCTAATACTTATATTAGCATTCTTAAATTTGGTCGAGTGTATTACTTAGTTCGAACTAGACTCAAAATCGAGCGAGCATGACACTTTAACATAAAAATGCACTGCATGCAATTGTATCGGTACCATAATAAGGGCGATTCTTTCGTTGTTATCCTTTTAAACCTTTTAGTGTTTTGCATGTTCGTCACAAACTAGAATTTTGCATATACTTTAGAACAGTGTAAATATCTATCATGATTTTTTTTCATATGTACCGACTCTCATTGCTCCGCGTGAGTAGTTGCATAAATATGCTGCAAAAGGGTAACATGATTATTGTTTGTTTTAAAAAACAAGTATGTAATTCTATTTGTTTTAAAAGGAATATGTACTAGAATTGAGAGTTGACCAAGTTGACTTAGCGTTTTAACCGCAAAGAATTGAATATTATTTTGAGACATAATTTTTTAACCAAACAAAATACTTTTGTTTCTGAAGACTGGTAGCAAAATTTCCCTTTATCTAGCGCCAACATCATTATATGTAGTGCCTTTCTATGCTAAATGTGCCACATCAACTCTCAAAACAAGTTGGACTTAAGTGACACAGGATGACAAGTTTAAGGATGCCAATATAAGTAGAAAGACCAAAATGACACACACAGACAAGTTTAAGGATGTAAATTTATCATTTTCTAAGTAGAGGGACCTAAGTAACACAGCCGGACAAATTCAGGGACCGGCTGTGTACTTCACTCAAGAAAAAAACATACACTGTATAGTGGTTCTACGTCCTTCAAAATAATTAAATGTACTCATATCTACTCGCTTTGGTCCAAGTCGTTCGACAACCAACTCCAATTGAACGTTTTTTGTGGGGGAAAATTGCATATGCCCACTTGCATCTTAGGGTTGTTTTCATATTCTCACCTATAAATACTTTTGTTGGAGTCTAACCCCTGCAAGTTACAGGATCCCCTCTAATAAACTTGACTTGCCAATTTTGCTCTTGGCAACCATGTAACACACACTATGGGAAACCGGCTATATGCCGAGTGTTTCGATGTTTGCCGAGAGCCTTTTGTCGGGCACTCGGTAAACAATGTGTTTGCCGAGTGCCCAGACATCTGCGCTCGGCAAACACAAAGCACACGGCACTTTAACTGTTTGCCGAGTGCCACGCCACTGGCACTCGGCAAACAAATAGTTTGCCGAGTGCCAACTCCAGAGGCACTCGGCAAACAAGTAACACACGGTGCTCAAATTGTTTGCCGAGTGCCTCCGTTAGTGGCACTCGGCAAACAATTTGTTTGCCGAGTGCCTAACGTTGGCCCTCGGCAAAATATTTTTTTTTTCATTTTTCCCCACAATTTCTATTTATGTGGTGGATATATGTATGAATGTTGCCTCATGCGAAAGTTTGGTGATTTTTTCCATCCGTTTGGTATATTTAAGGTGTTTATGACTTATAAAGTATATTTTTAAGATAATTCAAATTTGAACTTTAGGTGATTCAAATAATAAAGTTTATGCACGCAAAAGTTGATATTCATGTTCTTGAGTCCAATGTAAGGTCTTAACCATGAAATGAACTAAAAATTCGTTAATCTTGTACATAAAATATAAGCGCAAAGATGGGGTGAAATAGTATTTTAATTTTATAAAATTGAAACAAAGTCCGAAAATTACGAGACTCGCGTAGGTATCATGAAATCATACATGGAGGCCATGACAAATCGTAGAAAAAGTTTCGCTAAAGTTGTCACGTACGTTGTTTAGAAACCAAAGCTTACCCGAAGAAGATCCATAGAGTTATAAAGTGATCGTTTAGATTTCGAACCAAAACGGAAGTCACATTACCGTTTCACTTCAAAACATTTTTTTGTAGTTAGTATAGCATAAGAAGTGTATGTACACAAAATTTGGAAATTTTTTGAATTTGTTTTGTATTTTTTAATTTTTTTTCATCGGTCGACTGAAAATGTTTGCCGAGTGCCCCTTTGGCAGCCCTCGGCAAACAGTGTTTGCCGTGTGCCTACCTGTTTGCCGAGTGCCCCAGATCCGGCACTCGGCAAACTTTTCTAATTCCCCCACCCGGGGCGCGCCCCTCTCTCTCTTCCTTATCCTTTCTTCTCCGGCACCCGCGCACCTCGCCCACCACCCGCGCACCTCGCCCACCGTCGCCGCCGCGCCGGACCGCGCCGTCCCCCGCCGCCGCGCCGCATCCTCCCGGGCCGCGGCGCCCTCCCCCGCCGCCGAACCGCGGCCTCCCCTGCCGCGGCTTCGTCCCCCGCCGCCGCACCGCGTCCTCCTCTGCCGCGACGCCCTCCCCGACGCCGCCACCTCACCGCTCCCCGGCCTGACGCCGCCACCCGCTCCCCCGGCCCGAGGCGCCCTCCCCGCCACCCGCTCGTCCGGGCAGTCGCCGGGCCGCCGCCGCGGCCCCCGACGTGGGGCCAAGACGCCGCAGCGGCGCCCTCCCCGGCCGCCCCCCCCGCCACCGGCCCCTGCCCCCCCCCCTCCCCCCTTCCCCGACGACCTCCACACCGGCATCAAGGGCTCCCCGGCCGTGAGTTGCAAGGTGAGCTTCTTCTCCATTTTTTTTTTCTTTTTCTGTTTTTGTTAAATGGATTGAAATGTCATGTTTTTTATTTTGAATTCGATTATGAAATAGATTGCTTGTGAAATATGAAATAAAATATGAAAAGAATTGCTTGTGAAAAAAGGAATTGTTTGAAAATAACGCCTTTGCTTATGAAATTGAATACGAAAATATAATTGCTTCGAATTATTTGACCGGTGGTTGTGATGAAATGAGGAATCGCTTGGAACTATTTGATCGGAAATTGTGTATGTCATTGAAATTGAAAATGAAAATTGGACCAAGTGATTTGGTTGTTTGAATTGGACCAAATGGCTGTTTCAATTCGATGTGGTATCCGGCCATCGTGCCATTGATTTGTTGGATGTGAGTGTCGGCCATCGTGCCGTTGTTTTCTTGCAGGTTTTGGGAACCTCACCGTATAGGGGAGGTGCTGCCGAAATTTTGAATTGACGGTGTTATGTTTTATTCTTTGCAGGATAGGAGAGGCTTTTCCACCGTCTTCCACTCGTCACTTTGCGGGAGAGCAAGGTGAGACATAAAAAAACCCACCTTTTCCATTTATGTTTGTAGGTAACGCGTAACCTAGTTAGGCGTCTCCCGTTCGAAATAGATACAGTTGGAGATATGCCCGAGGGTTGCATATCTATGACTGTATCTGTTTCGAATTGTCCACGTTTCTTGGACAGCCCGAGGATGCGTAGATGTGGCTAGTTTCCATTGTCTATTTCGGTTTGAGACAGAGTTTCGGCCGCGCCTCCCTGTTGTTCTCCGGATACACAATCTCCCTCTCAGGACGTGTATTTGGAGAACAGCGGGGAGGTGCTGCCGAAATTCCGTCTCGGACCGGAGTAGACATTGGAAACTAGCCCCATCTACGCATCGTCGGGTGGGATTAGGACCTATCTTCACCTATTAAACATTGTAGGCATCGTGTAGATGCCAATGCATTTTTAAATTGCTTCTCATATGATAGAGGATGGATGACCGTGAGTGGATGTACACGGGCCGGCCAAGGAAGGGTTCTGAAACAAGTGAATGGGTTGAGAAGACCTTTGCTTTCTTGAAACAAGCATTTGCCAATGTTAGAAAAGGTGGAAAGACTTGGTGTCCCTGCAGCCGTTGTGACAACACAAGGGAGCAAACAGAGCGGGAGATGGGTTTGCATCTTTGTAACTATGGATTTACGCCGGGCTATACCCGGTGGGTCTATCATGGTGAAGCCCATCGATTGAGGGAGGAGGTCGTGAGACAACGCATCGATGATTGTGATGATGACGGCGGGGTAGGAGACATGTTACATGACTTTCAGGAAGCCCAGTTCCATGAACAACCGAGGGAGCCAGAGGAGTCCGCAAAGCGCTTCTATGACATGTTTCAAGCGTCACAGAAACCTCTTCACACGCACACCGGGGTTTCTAAACTGGATGCCATTGCACGTCTAATGGCCGTGAAGTCCCAGTTTAGCTTGAGTCGGAACGCCTTTGATGTTATGTTGACAGTTCTTGCCAGCCTGCTTCCAGAAGGTCACATTCTGCCAAAGAGCATGTATGAGGCACATAAACTGCTTAGTGCACTTAAGATGCCATATGAGCAGATACACGCGTGTCCGAAAGGATGCGTCTTATTCAGGAAAGAGCATGCGGAAGCAAAATACTGTCCGAAGTGTGGATCCTCTAGGTTCATGGAGGTAGACGCTGGTGATGGACAGAAGAGGCAGCTCACGATCCCCGTGAAGATCCTAAGGTACCTTCCGTTCTTACCGAGGATCCAACGGCTTCACATGACCGAGGAATCCGCGAAACAGATGATATGACACAAACATGGAGTTCGATACAAGCCCAAAATGCTTGTACATCCATCCGATGGTGAAGCATGGAAACGTTTTGATGAGATTCATGACATCAAAGCTCAAGAGGCTCGTAATGTACGTGTGGCCCTGGCAACTGATGGGTTCAATCCTTATGGCATGGGGTCTGCCCCGTACAGTTGTTGGCCCGTGTTCGTTATACCCCTCAACCTTCCGCCGGGCGTCATCTTTCAGCGACAGAATATTTTCTTGTCGTTGATAATTCCTGAAAACCCGGGGAGTAATATGTCTGTTTACATGGAGCCTCTGATTGATGATTTGGAACGTGCTTGGGAGGAAGGGATATGGACATACGATCGAGCTACAAAGACAAACTTCAGAATGTATGTTTGGTACTTCTACTCTTTGCATGACATGCCGGCGTATGGTTGTTTCTGCGGCTGGGGCGTTCACTCAAAGTTTCCTTGCCCAGTATGCAAGCATCTTGTGAGGTTGATTTGGTTGAAGAAGGGTGGCAAGTTTTCTTCGTTCGACCAACACCGACAATTTCTCCCTCTTGACCATCCATTCAGAAGAGACAAAAAGAACTTTACGAAAGGTGTCGCAGTTCTCAACCCTCCACCGCAGTTCTTGACAGGTGCGCAGGTGAGTGCTATGTTAGATGCTCTCAAGGTCGATGAAAAAAACGGTGGTTTTGTGGGATATGGTGAGCTACATGCCTTCACTCAGATCTGTGGCTTGTATAGGCTTTCCTATATGAAAGACCTTCTTCTTCCACATAACATTGACCTAATGCACGTTAAACATGGCTTAGGCGTTTCACTTTTCGGAACAATCATGAACATTTCTGATAAGACAAGGGACAATGTTAAGGCAAGAGTCGATCAAGCTACTCTATGCAATCGACCAAATCTAGACATGGCGCCTCCTGCATCTGGCAAGTCATGGAGAAAACCTAAGGCCGATTTCGTACTAACGAGACCCCAAAGGAAGGAAGTATTAGAATGGTTCAAAACGTTAATGTTCCCTGATGGGTTTGCAGCAAATCTGAGTAGGGGAGTGAACTTGACTACTATGCGAATCAACGGGGCCAAGACTCATGACTACCACATGTGGCTTGAGTGGCTTCTTCCCGTGATGGTTCGAGGCTATCTCCCTGATCATGTGTGGCAAGTGCTGGCAGAGTTGAATTATTTCTTCCGCCAGCTTTGTGCTAAGGAGATATCACCTTCCGTGATTGCAGACATGGAAATAATGGCGTCTGTGTTGCTCTGTAAGTTGGAGAAGATATTTCCACCAGGCTTGTTCACTCTGATGGTGCATATGATTTTGCACCTCCCGTATGAGACTCGAATGGGGGGGCCTGTGCAGAACCGTTGGTGCTACCCAATTGAGCGTTGTCAAAAGGTTCTTCGAACTAAATGTAAAAATAAATGCAAAATTGAAGCTTCCATTGCAGAGGCACACGTTCTCGAGGAGGTGTCAAACTTCACAACAAAATACTATTCTGACAACCTTCCGAGTGTGCATTTTCCACCCCCTCGTTACAACGTTGACGAAAATGAACCGACCCTCATCCTTTTCCAAGGGCAATACGGGCGCGGAGGTGAAGCGAGCAATAAGAACTTAACATATCCAGAGTGGCGCACTATCATGCTGTATGTGCTGACCAACCTAACCGAAGTGGATATGTACATCAAGTAAGTTATGAACAAATTTCATACTTAGGCATCTAACCCATTTGTTCCACATCCAACTCACTTGTTCCCCATTGCTACAGGGGATTTCTCGATGTATTCTGGGATGATGAAGTGCCTCCTACCGCACATGAAGTCGATACCCTTCTTTGCAACGGTGCGGGGAATGGATCGCCCGATTTCATTTCTTGGTTCAAACGGAAGGTATTTAGCATTTTCTTAGTATGACATTACAAGTTCCTCGCACGTGCGAATAATGTAGCTAACTATCCTGCTTGAACTTGCAGTCCCTAACCGAAGCGACAATGAATGCCGAGTTAAGACAGGTTGCCAGTGGCTGCCTTTATGCGGTCAAGTCATTTAAAAGCTATGACGTTAATGGGTACCGCTTTCACACAACAAGCTACGAGCAGAATCGGCCTAATCGAAGAACCACTAACAATGGAGTTTTTACTCCTGGTGACGATGGGGTCGAATATTATGGAAGAGTTGAAGAAATATATGAACTTTGTTTTGAGGGTTGCAAACCTCTCGCTCTTGTCGTATTCAAATGCCATTGGTTTGATCCTCAAGTAGTTAGACGGACCCCTAATCTTGGGCTAGTCGAAATTCGACAGTCATCCGTCTATCCAGGAGACGATGTATATATTGTTGCTCAACAGGCCACGCAAGTTTATTATCTCCCATACCCGTGCCAAACGGACGACCGTCTTAAGGGTTGGGATGTTGTGTACAAGGTATCGCCACATGGCAAACTACCGGTCCCAAACAATGTAGATTACAATGTAGACCCAAACACATATGTCGACAGAGAGTTCTTCCAAGAAGATGGGTTCGATGGGGGTTTTGTGATAGACTTAACCGAAGAGATCGAAATGGAAGTAGACAATGAAACAGTTATTGATGACGATGATGGAGATGAGGTTCATAATGCGAACGACTTGAAATTACTTGAGCGATTACATTTAGACGACGAGGACATTCCGCCTTCGGAACACGTGCAAGATGATATGGACCTTGATGATTATAGTGATGATGAGGCAAACGATGCAGAAGATCCCGATCTTGATGATTATTTCTAATACATGTATGGCCCATAGGAATTAATTTAATTTTTGCAATACTATGTTACTTTCTATTACATGTTATATTTATTTTGCATATATTTCGAAGTACTGATGGATTTAATCTTGTTAATTGCAGGTGATTGATCAAAGATGGTGGGCAAGGGTGGTGGTGTGATGAGGACGGTGACGTCCCTCTACCAAAAGGCGACTGGAAAGCGGTCCGCTGCAGCTGAGGGGTCTAGGAGCGGGAGAAGTCGAATGAAGGCTCGAGGCAGCAGAGGTGGCGGCAGGCGTCGGGGGAGGGGGTCGACGGCACCGTCCCCTGCTCCTTCCGTGCACGAATCGGAGGAGGAGGGAGACCGTGACGAGGAGGAGCGGGAGCAGGAGGCCTCAGAGGAGCAGCAGGAGGCCTCAGAGGAGCAGCAGGAGCAAGAGGCCGGGGAGGAGGAGGACGACGGGGAGGAGGAGGCAGTGTCTGAGGACGGAGACGGGGAGGAGGAGGACGGCGAGGAGGAGGACGACGGGGAGGAGGCGGCGTCTGAGTGTGTGGCTGCGAGGTCCCTGTTGAGAGACGCCCGTTGGTTCGACCCACAGGGAAGAAGTAAGTAACTTGAACTGTTAAGTCATTTGCTATGTTTAAAATCTCTATAGAAACTAATGATTGTCTTGTTTACTTGACTTGGGCAGGGGCTGGAAGACGATCGTTGCGGGTGACCACAAGCGTCTTGTTTCCGGCATCCTCGGCCTTTTGTGCAAGAAACACTTTCCTGGCATGGTGCCACTGCGCGACGGGGGCCAGGAGCCGGCCTTGACTTGGGACCACTACAAACGCGTCGCTGATGTCCCAGACACAGATGGGAGAGACTTTGGCACCGTGGCGGACCGGGTGGTTGGAGAGCTGTGGGTAAGTCTTGTTTGCTACACTTTGCGTCAATACATCTGGTTCATTGGATATTCTTCAAATAATGAAAGTATGCATCGCGTCTATGTGCAGGATTTCTTCAGGGTCGAGCCGGAATGGAGGGAACAAGCGGAGCGTCGGGTGTACAATGCATGTCCTAAACTCATTACGGACATGCATTACGAGGCGCGCGTCCAGGCCGTGAGGACCTACTACGCTAAAAGACTTGGTACGCAGCTCGATAAAAAGCAGGCTCGAACCATATGGCTGACCGAACAACAATACATAGCTGTAATTTGACATTCTCATGTTTTCTATACGCCTAATTTGATCTTCTCATAGTTTCACAATAAATAACATCTAACTTGGTCAAATGACGTGTAGGTGATTCTGTGGTGGTGCGCGCCTCATAGGGACTCCTGGGAGTACTTTGTGAAGAGGTGGTGCGACCCCGAGTGGCAGAAGACGCACGAAGCTTGCCAGGAGCGGCGTTTGAAGATGCCTGGTCCAGCACACCATCAAGGCAACCTTACCCTTGATGAGTACGCGACTAGATGGGTACGTGAATTCATTTCGTTGTTTGTAACGCTCAATTTTGCATAATTTCTAATCATTTTTCTGTTTTCTTTGCAGTCGCGGGCGCATGAGGGCCGAGAGTGCCCCCCGTTGATGGCTTGGGCAATGGCCCACAAGGGCAAGGCGACGTCGATCGAGGTCGACTACAACCCAGAGGACCCCCCCCCCCCCCCCGAGGCGTACAGCAACCCCACCGTCCACACTCGCCTCAGTCAGTACACCGAGATGGGTAGGGAGAAGCACGGGCCAGAGTGGAACCCGAGCACCGAGGACCTTGATGGAGAGATCATCATGAGGGTGGGTGGAGGTAAGAAGCATGGCCGGTACTGGATTGGAGACAGCACACTGGACACGGCCTCTACTCCCACCCTCTCTCAGATCCGAGCGAGGAGCTCGTCCTCAGCCCCGCCCATACGCCCACGGGCAAGCGCTGCACAGATTCAGTTTGACCAAGCCCAGGTTATTTCTGTTCTATTCGTCGTTTCGTTGGATTTGAGACATATGTTTGCTTTGCATTGTAACATTGGGATGACATGTTGTAGGCCCAGCTACGGGAGGAGATGGAGGCAAAGCTCCAGGCACAGGAGGCGAAGTACCAGGCACAGCTGCAGGAACAACAGGCGAGGTACGATGCGAGGCTCTACAAACAGAATGCAAGGATGCAGGAGGAGATGCAACGGCAAATGCAGGCGATGTTTTACCAGCGGCAAACTAGTGGGATGCGACCGCCGCCACTACCTCTTCCTCCTGTTGTCGGCATTTCGAGTCCGAGTCAAGGCACTCCGGTGAGTATATCTAAATCCTTGCAGATTCATTCCACTTCCTGTCGGCACGTCTATCTAGAATCTTGTGTTAATCATGTAATATCTCCTCTTTGTTGAACATATCAGCGGGATCGAACAATCAGCCGGTTTCCCCTCCCAATGCTTATTCTCGGTTTCATCCTTATCATCATCGCCCTCCGATGTAGCTTGTAGTTGTATTTCTAGTCCTATGTCATGAACCAACTAGTTGTGCTTGCTTACGTTCGATGAACTTGAGCTTGTGGTTGTCGACGACTTGGTTTATCACTATTTGGACCATTTCTATGTATTTGTGGAGATTTCTATGTGTTGTGATGATTTAAATGCCTATGATGATGATGGTGGTGATGTGTATGTGTCTATGATGATGATGAGCATATATGTATGATTTGGTGTGATTTTGGTCCAGGTTGCAGTGATTTTAAACATTTTATTGTATTCTGGCGATTTTTTTTGGCCTAGTGCCTCAGTATTTTGCCGAGTGCAAACCTGAGGCACTCGGCAAATTTACCAATTTTTGCCGAGTGCTGGGACAGGCACTCGGCAAACTGACCAAAGTTTGCCGAGTGCCAGAGACCTGACACTCGGCAAATAGAGGGAGTTTGCCGAGTGCCAGAGACCTGACACTCGGCAAACCTTGGGAGTTTGCCGAGTGCCTGACGTCAGGGCACTCGGCAAACTATCCTTGACGGCCGTTTCCCTCCGTCACTTACCTTTATTTTGCCGAGTGCTTTTGCGACACTCGGCAAAATGTTTGCCGAGTGCCCGATAAAAAGCACTCGGCAAACTAGGCTTTGCCGAGAATTGGCTGCCGTGAGGCCTTTGCCGAGTGCAACACTCGGCAAACTCCGAGTGCAACACTCGGCAAACTCTTTGCCGAGTGTAAAAGCTGCTTTGCCTCTGGCACTCGGCAAACTCCAGGTTTCCTGTAGTGACATCTCCAAAATTGTCTGTCATAAATGGGTACCTTATAATATATTCGCGTCATTGGTGCTAATTAGACGAAATTAGATGATGCTACACCGGTATATATGTTAATTATGCTTCGACGAAGCATCCGAAGAATGTTGGAAGCTAAAAACATGGGCCACATTGATAGTTCAAAGGTGTCAGAGGGGTATATGAAAACTATATATAACTTGCAGGTGTTAGACTGAAACAAAATATGAGACCCCCCAGATGCAAGTGGGTATTTGCGATTTTTTCTTTTTGTTGTGAAATAAAAATTCGTACATTTATATAATGGGTGTATATGAATGAACAAACCATGTCATCCTTGGAAATAACTAGTTTTATTTCAATTATACTATTTGGTCCAAATCGTACGACGACCGAGTTTGATGGACTATTTTTGTGGTGAAAACAATTAAAAAATCTACATTTTTTTAGAAATATGCTAGCCATATAAAAATCACCAATAGACTTTTCTCTGTTTTTTTTTTCTTTTTGCCAATTAGAACCAGCAGTGCAGATGTATTGTTTCCCTTCCACAAAAAAAGTGTATATGTCGTGTTTGCCCATGAAGATTATCACCTTCATTCGTTGCTTGTACAAGCCTATATCATTGACGTCCTTGACTTTACTGCTAGGGAATTATACCATGGTATGCATTGACCATATATTACTAACGTGATATTTCCTGCATGGATTTACATCTCACAGTATCACACCGCACCCCGTTAATCACACAATTTGATAGGTGCAAGTTCGTTAACAAAAGGGATAAAAGTAAAGTGTCAGTAAACGGTTGAAAAGAGAAATAGTGGAAATATACAAAATTGCCAAATCATTTCTGGTATAATATTCAATCTCTCCCTTTAATCTCCGAAACATGCCAGAAAACGCTGGAGACAGATTTCCATAGCTGTGATGTGATGGGTTTCCACTCTTGTCTATCAGATTTCCATGTCTGTATATGAACAGACTGTAGTAACAGCCATAGCTGAGACGACGTAACATCGACGTGCGAGAGATAGGATCCACACGACTGTGATGTGATTGGTTGCACCGGAAGTTGCACGCCGCCGGAGACTTCATGCTGGTCGTTCATGGTGAGTCTGTCGCCGCTGTATCCTGTATGTGTGACGCGGAGTAGTAACTAACTTTCCAGACACATGTTCATCGTGTAGCCTCCAGCTGGATGCCGTCCGTAACCGGACACAGTCGTAAGTGTGACTAGTATGTTTTGTGTAACATCTTAGCCCAAGGGCTAATAGGATTGATAGAATACTCATATCAACAAGTTATAACTTCTATTCCGGAAACTCATCTCGAAAGAACTTCGAAGTTAAGCGTGCTTGGCCTGGAGCAATTTCGGGATGGGTAACCGACCGGGAAGTCCTTCCTGAGTGCGCACGAGTGAGGACAAAGTGCGCAGAAAAGACATGTGTTGGTCTGTGGGGTCAGTCTTAAGGTCCTAAAGAGCTGCCAAGTGTGCGGGCCCGGTCTCGGGGAGGCAGGACGTTACAAGTTGTTCTGCTTGTCTGGTACGTTGATGCTACTGCCCCGATGATGAAGCTGGAACTACGTATCTGTGCGGGCAAAGATGCTTGTCTAATTCTCTGGTTCTTCTATTTGAGATCTGTTATATTCCTGAAGCTGTACACGGTGCCGTTCGCTACTCCCTCCGGATCAAAATCTAAGCATTTCAGGCATTCAAACTTTATATCACAATGTAAGCATTTCTACATAGGCGGGCCCACTCTCCACTACGAACCCATAACTCTCGCGGGACCCACACCCATCCCACTTCGTTTCCTCCTCTCACGCCGGCCTTTCTTCTCCATCCAGCCACACCTCATGTCCCCTTCCCGTCCGGCTTCCCGTCCCTCTCCCTTCTGGCCTACTCCACCTCCCCTCATCTCAAAAAAAAATTAAAAAAATACTCCACCTCCTCTGACTTGACCAACACGGCGGCAGCGGCGCAAGCTGCAGAAGCTGGACCAATGCGGCGGCGCGGCGAGCTGAATCTCGAGGTTGCAACAGTGGAGTTGGATCTGGCCACCTCTCCCTCTCCCATCGCAATTTCCATCTCTCCCACCTCTCCCTCTCCCAGCTTGGCCGGACGCAACCCTTCCCTCCGCCCGACGGCGGACCCGTCCCCTCCCTCCCGTGCCACAAATCGCCCGCCGTTGTCTTCCTCCTGCGTCCGGGTGAGGAGACAGCGCGCTGGACGGCGAGGAGAGGAGGCCGCGGCGCCCGGGCTGCCTCCCTGCGCCGTCACGACCGCGCGCCCAGGCCGCCTCCCTGAGCCGCGGTGGAAGCCTCGGCGTCTCCGCGCGGCGGAAGTGGCTGCGACGGCAGGATGACTAGTCACGGTGGCGCGGGATGCGCTCCTCGTCGTGCTCATCCCAGATTAGGCCGTGACCCAGCTTCGTCGTCGGCTTCAGGACCGCGGCCACCAACCCAGCGACGACCCCGGCCACCACCCCACCATCTCTCTCTCCCCAGTCCTTTTGCTTGTATTAAATGCCACGCGTTTTCTCAGTTTTAGGAGGGTACATGGGTCTTTTACTTCTTTTGCTATTCTGAAGTTTGAATTCCTGGAATGCTTACATTGTGATCCGGAGGTAGTAGTTGCTTGCCGCAGCTGACACGATACGTCGATCATGACGTTGGCAGGTTGGTCTGCATAAGTGGCTCCTGGCGCTACACCTGTAAAGTGGGTAACTATAGTTCTCCAGATTTGGCGTTTTACTCCTGCACATGTAAGCAGTACAACAGTTAGTCATTAAGTACAGCACATCTTGGAATGCAGTCCTTCATTTTTAACAAAGGAAACTATGTTTGGGAACCTGGAGTCGGCTTTATATTTCATTCTGAAGCTTCACCACGAGTACAAAATACGTACAGACTGACAGTGTACATATGTAAGAAGACTTTAACAATACACAACCAAGTATAGTCTGATATAATCTACACCTGTATTTACTCTTTGACTCATTACTCATTACTCACCGGATGCCTTAGTTTTGTAGTTGCCTTTTCAGCAACCCATCTTGCGGCTTGCCCATGCCACAATGACAAAACACATATACTTTGTCAAGAACTTTGTCGAAAAGGCGAAATTAAGCAATCATCCATGATTTCTTGAATAATATGACACAGAACACCACCTAGAGACCAAAAATATATCCTAGGCCAAGTCCGAAGAGGAATGCTGTAAGATTAGAATCATGTTCATCTGTCTTTTGGGCACCATGATTTGGCAGTAGTTCTTGTGAACGGGATTTCCACAAAGGCCAATGTTGCCATGTGATCGTGTGGGTTAATTCAAACCAAAATTTGAAACTTGTCTTTCATTTTTAAACAGACATAATGGCTGCATGCATGAGAGAGAAAAAAAAAGACTTTTGCTTGAGATCATGCACGGGACCGGGGGTAAAGAAAATGACGCGGTGCGTGTTCAGTGATGGTAATTTTTTTTCTTTTTAATTTCTTGTATTAACATGACAACTTCTATGCCTTAAGAGTGGATAATAAATGAATGTTCCTTTAATGATTTCCTGACCTGATGTATGACTTCATCCTGTAGAACGAGACAAGAATGAGCGAGAGAGGAGAGGATCTGATGCAACACGAATTGCATTGATCTGTTGATACAATATTTATATTCTGAAGCTTCACCACGAGTACGAAATACAGACAACAGTGTACATATGTAACAAGAGTTCAACAATACACAACCATGTATAGTCTGATATAATCTACACCTGTATTTACTCTCAGGCGGTAGACCCATTACTCGTTATATATAGCATCATCATCTCGGCTGTCAATCTTTTCGGATGCCTTAGTTTGTAGATGCGTTTTGAGCCCACCTTGTCCATGCAACAAGGACAAACACATATACTTTGTGGTGAACTTTGTCGAAAAGGCGGAAATAAGCAAATCCTCCATGATTTCTTGAATAATATGACACAGAACACCACCCACCCAGGGACCAAAAATATATCCTAGGCCAAGTCCGAAGATTAGAATCATGTTCATCTCTCTCTTGGGCACCATGATTTGGCACTGAGCAGTTCTTGTGAAGAGGATTTCCACAAAGGCTGATGTTGCCATCATACATATAAATGGAATCTGCCAGTAGAGGGTATCGAGCTGACCCCCTCGTGGGATCCTTCCTGTAAAATTATTGTATGACAAGTACAAATAGCTTAAATATGTCAAATTTGACAGGCTTTGAGGCAGTTCTCCATAAAGCTTGTTTTCTGAGAGGTCGAGTGATTCCAATGACTGCATGGAGCAAATGTTGATTGGAATTTTTCCACACAAGTGATTCCATGATAAATTCAAATTTATCACTCCACTTAGAGAAGTTACTTCTTTGGGAATTTCACCAGTTAGGGAGTTTGATGATAAGTCAATGCTCACCACATTTGGTGTTCTTCATAGTAGCGTTCGTTCCCCTTGGTGCCCACTGTCAGATTCTTATCGGGATCATAGAGCCCAAACGCTGTGGGCGAATTTCTTGCTTTCATACCCATTAACTTTGAAAAATGCAAAGGAAGAACACCTGATATACTATTGGCAGCTAGATTTAGATGAAAAAGTTTTGTAAGTTAGTAGTTGTTGCGGGGATATTTCCAGATAAATTATTGTAGTTCAATCTTACTAATTCTAGGTTTACCAAATCTCCGATCCACATAGGCAATTCTCCAGAGAAGTTATTCCATGCTAGATCCAGAATATATAGATTGGTGCATCTTTGCTAGAAAGGTTGGAACGTTCCAGAAAATCTGTTATTACTTGAAATTATTATTTCAAAGGATGGCTGAAAACATGGAGGAAACTCTCCCTCAAAAAGGTTATCGTCTAATTCTAGGACAGACAGCCCTTGCGGTTGACACATATATTGAGGAAGGTGACCGCTGATATGATTGGAGAAAAGACGCATGAATGGAGCTCCAAAGTTCGAAGGTAGGGGTCCTGATAAAGAGTTCCTAGAGATGTCCAATATGTGGAGTCCTTCTGGGAAATTTGGTATTTCACCAGTCAGCCGGGTTGAATTCAAATGAAGCTTTTCTAATGATGTCATAACCTCCATGTTTATTGGTAACACACCATTTATTCCGTTGTTGGAAATGTTCAATTTCCAAACATTTGAAAAGGTAGTACAAAACCAGTCTGGAAGGTTATCAAATATTGATGCGCATGATAGATCTAGGTCAAATATATCAACCTGTGACTGCAACCAGGTGGGAAATTGAGGACCCATTTCGCAGGATGAGAAATGTGCAATTTGAAGTTGAAAGGAAGGCAACCACTCCGGGTCCACCACAATCTTCAAGGAATTACTTGACAAGTCTCCTGCTGCCAAGCTTTTTAGGCTAGCAACATGTTGCTGGGTGATCACACCAGTTAGGTTGTTCCCGCGCGCCTTAGGTTAAGGCCAGCCAAATTACTGAGCTTACCAATATCAGAAGGCACGATTCCAATAAGTAGGTTGTCAGAGACATCCAAAGTGATTAAATTATTCAGTGTACCAATATCAGAAGGAAGTGTCCCAGTGATTTTATTGTTTGAAAGATCAAGAATGAGTAAACTAGCCCATCGCCCTACCTGATCTGGTAGCACTCCAGTGAATTAATTGTCGTTCAAATGCAGCTCCTTCAGTTTTTTCACCCGTCGAGAGGCTTGTTCTCTTTGGACATCACCCGTTTAAATCTTGAGGACTTTTACAGTCCCCCATACTAGCTAGTATTGTTGAGGGTAGTTTTGGAATTGTAGTTTGTTAGATTAATTAACGTTGAATGCCCTTGGGGCGATTAATTAACGTTGAATGCCCCTGGGTTCCGTTTGGTTTGTGGAATTGGCAATGATGAATTGAATTGGGGCATAAATCCAATACCAGATCGAAATGGAAGAGCACTTTTACAGTCCCCCATACTAGCTAGTATTATTTAAAAATACTAGCTAGTATTATTGGGGGTAGTTTTGGAATTGTATCTTTGTTAGATTAATTTACGCTCAATTTGGAATCTAACAGGGGCGGCCCAATTCGGACTCATGCCCTGAACGCTCCGAACGCCAGACGAAACACGAAACAACGACCGCTGCCGGATGGCTTCGCCGCCGTGCACCTATATCGTCGTCCATCTTGTTCTCCGTCGAGCCTCCATCGTCGTCGATCCTGTTCCCCCCTCGCGCATCCGATTCCCGGCGGCCGGCAATGGCTTCGACGCCGACGAGACACAAGTCGCCGAAACACAAGAATCGCATTGTCCGATGACACACAAAGCTCATCATGTCAGACCCGACACAGTCAAATTATCATCCAAAAAAAAGGAAGATCAACAGATTGGCTCTGGAAGCAAAACACGCTTCGCACTTCTTTTTTCTCATTACCCAACACTTCAATTCAAAATTCACAGTTTTACATTTAACATATAGGTCATAAATTTAGAAACAATCCCAAGCTCATAGTTGAGGTTTTGAGCTGTTAATTCAAGGTCGTAGCATCCAGCTCCGTAATCCACTGCCTTCCGATTGCGTCTTCCGTGCCTTCCGATTGCACCGGCTTGACTAGTCCATCACCCCATCGGAGCCACCGGCTAGGCCGTCTTTCTAGAGCTGCCAGCAAAACGAAGCGGGGCACGAGGATTTGCATCAGCCTTGGGAAGGATTTGGGACGATTTGCGGCGGTGGCGGCTGACAAACCCTAATCCACCAAAATCAGATTTTACTTATTGAAATTTTACAATCGGATGAATATTGTATAATCTTTTGATAACACAATAAGTACTAGCCTGCTATTATTTTATTTCTTAATTTTAGCCTCATTGTAACAAAAAAATTACTAGCTTGCCATGAATACTAACCAGTACTGGTGAGAGAGAGTCAATCGATATGAACCGTCGGATCATAATACTAGTTAGTATTTTTAAATAATACTAGCTAGTATGGGGGACTGTAAAACTCCTCAAATGGAAATGGTGTTCCAATTCAATTCGCTTGTTTGGTTAACCAGGGAAATCTTGAAACATGGAGAGGAGAAGCCGCCGGTGGAGCGTTGGCTCGTGACTTCGTGAGCGTGGTGACACAGGATGTGCATCTGGAGCTGTTTTTCCCGACTGGGGAGATCACGGCCATCCACTCGAACGGGCAGCAGGCCGTGTACTCGACCGGGAACGGCGCAGCGGTGAGCGTGCGGCTGCGTGAGATATACGCTCAGGAAGAACGCGAGCTGCTGCTGGAGCTGCGAGCGCCGCTGCTTCTGGGAGTCCATTAGCACTCGCAGTCTGTGCGGTCGAAGGACACGGTGCGCGCCGCCGACCAGCCTCCGCTGCTGCTGCCAGCGCTCTGCGACGAGGCCTCGTCGCGCCGGCTGCTGACCTCTTCGTGGCCACGCGCGGTGGCGGAGGGCTCGTGCTGCAGTCCCCGCCCGTGTCGCCAATGGAGCTCTCAACCCCGCAGTCAGGGAGCTCGCCCGTAGTGTTATCTGGTTGCAGAGGAGAGTCTTGAATTGCACCGGCTGAGGCGGACCCGTCGAGGACTTGAACATGGCGACGCGGAAACCACCAAGGACTTGAGGTGCTAGGTGAGTGCGTGAAGCTCCAAATTTGGGATCTCGTCCATCACGGCGAGGAGGGGCGCCGTCTAGGACTGGGCACAAAACCCGAGCCCGAACCTCGAACCCGAAAAAAACCCAACCCCGAACCCGAAAAACCCGAAGCCCGAAAGTTCGGGTGTAATCTCGGGTAGCAAAACTTGAAACCCGAAATTTATTTAAGAAAATCGGGTACACACTCCTGCTACCCGAACAGCCCGATTAGCCCGAACTGTGAGCAGGCCAGCAGTATAGCTCCACTTTCAGCCTGGCCTATACGTTTGTCCTTGTCCACTTTGGCTTGGCCCACATTCAATTCTCGACTCCCAAGCCCACACAGGCCATAGCATCACGGCCACACACAGTCGCATACCTCACGGAGTCATGGCCGCACGCCGCCATGCGTCTGCTTGGCTACTGCCCTGCTAGCGAGCCGCACGCCGCCCCAGCTTACTGCCCCGCATCTCACCACGCGGGAGCGCCTCAGCTTGCTGCCCGCCGCCCGGCGTACGCGCACCTGTCAGCCTCCTCGCACCGCCGTCAAAGAAGATGGATAGGTGGCCGCAGGCAATAGCGTTCTGAACTCGTTTGGATCGGCATCTTGGCGTCCGTGCCTGGTGGATCTGGCGAGTCCCCATCGTCTCATACCTCGAGAGGCTCGGTGGAGGAGCGTGAGCGAGTCGCCGGGACGGAGAAGGCAAGATAATCGGGTAAATCGGGATTACCCGGACCCGAACCCGAAATGTCGGGTACCCGAATAGTCGGGAGTTGGATTGTCTAAGGTGAATATCGGGTTCTGATTTCGAAAGCCCGATGTTTCAAAAACCCGAAATACCCGACCCGAACTTTCGGGTTTACCCGAACGCCCAGGGCTAGCGCCGTCGGCGACGGCTCAAATTTGAACCGATAGGCGACCTCATCGTAATAAAATAATTACTAGTCTGTCATGAATACTAGCTCATACTTATGAGAGAGAGTCAATCAGATCATAATACTAGCTAGTATGGGGGACAGTAAAAGTTCTCTAAATCTTTGGGTGATGCCCCCTCGATGGCCTGCTAGCGCCCCTCCCCCCCGGAATATCACCCATGTCGATCTCCTCCGGGGGCCGCGCTCAACAAAGTCCGGCGGCGGGCAATCGATTAGCTCCGCCGCACTCGTCATCGTAGAATGTCAAGCAGCAGCAGATCGTGATGGAACTCACTTGGGTCTCACGTCGGCAGCCAACGTGGCGTTAACTAGTTACTGCCAAAGACGACGAAGCGTCGACTTGACGACTTGCGCCGACTGTGATGTGATGGGTTGCACTGGATGTCCGCACGCAGCCGGGGACCGCATGTTGGTCGTTCATGCTGTGCCTCTCTTCTCACCGGCGCCGCTAATACGTGTGCCGCGGGGTAACGACGTGTAGCCATCAGTGTGGATGCTGTCCGAAACCCGCCACATGTAGTGCCGTATGTGCAAAGGTGCATGCATTTCTGATTCTCTAGTTCTTCTAGTTGAGACATGTCCAATTCCTGAAGCTTCACAGACACTAGTGATCATCGAGGAAGGGATCGTTTCTGCTTTGTTTGCAAGCGCAGACACAAATGAACGATTGGGCCCTTTCGTAGTGGGCACTGAATTATAAGTATGCTATTGTATTAAGCCCATCACGACATCAAGAGGCCCAGTCAAATAATCTGCATATCCGTGGCCCAGTTTCTGCCAGGAAGAAGTCTATTTTGCCTCCCTCAACTTTTACCCGAGTCCGATTTTCCTCCCTCTATTACAAAACTGGGTAAGATGACTCTCTTACCTCTTAAAACCGGATTTTTTCCCTCCCTCGGCAGTTTTAGACGGCAATATCGCTGACGTGGCACAGTGGATCTCACATGTCAGGTGACACGTCATTTCCTTTTTTCTTTTTCTTTTTTTTCTCTCTTCTTCACCCTCTCCGCCCTCACCTCCTCCTTCCCCGCCGGCGCGGACGCCCTCCACGCCTTCGCCCTCCGCCTCGGCCTCCTCCACGCCGACCCCGTCCTGGTCAACTCGCTCGTCCTCCTCTACCTCCGCCGCAACCGCCACCCGGACCTCGCGCGCCTCCTGTTCGACGAAATGCCCGCTCGCACCGCGTCCTCCTTCAACACCCTCATCACCCACTCGCCGCCCGACGCGGACGTCGTGTGGGGCCTTGTGCGGTGCATGGTCACGGATGCAGGGCCGTCTCTAAGTATTTGAGGCCCCGGTGCGAGATGTGAAATGGGTCCCTAAATTTGAAATTCACATAGCCAAAACTCAACTATATAACTTCCATACATGCTTTTTTCACAATATTTAGGAATGTATCAAATATTAATGCAAAAAAGAGTAAAAGTAGCACTCCATAAATAAACCGACCTTATGTTCTCTTGAAAAGTAGAATTCTTCTCGGATCAAATATATCAGCTAGGTTCAAAAGAAGTCTCGACCTGCACCCAGATGTTAGCATCGTCACCACCATTCCCCTCAATCTCATCAACACTTAATAATAGACTATGCCTCTCTAGTTTTGTTCCTTGAACTCAGCCTTGTAGCTGAATGTTTTGTAATAATGCCAAACGCTGCGTGTGAAAACACAGAGGCGGGATCTTTTTCCATTTTCTAAAAAAAATCTCATCAACACTATTAGCTTCTGGAGTTTGATTTTCAGAATTAGACTGAGGCTCTTTCAACACAAATCCATCAAGAGCACTAAGCAAGAAGCAACAACATCTAGTACTAGTACAAAGATTAAGGAACATGGAGCGCCGCTGATGCAAGATTAAAAAAAAGAAAAGACCTGCTTGCTTGAGGCCTTCACGCGAGAGGCTCGCAAGCTGTACGCGCTGCTGCGCTTCATGCGATTTGGGGCAGTGCTGATGGTCTCGACGAGGTTGAATGTCGGGGGATCCGCAATTGCAACGAATTGGTGCTGCGATTTGGAGCAGACTTGAGCGATTTGAGGCCCCTGGCGATTTGGAGCAGGTTTGAGTGATTTGGGAGAGGACGGCGGCGGCGCCGTGGCTTCTCGTGGAAGCGAACCATTGATTTGCATGCGGAACTGCGTCGAGCTAGAGGCCAATTGCCCTGGTACCATGGGTAAGGAGAACCATCTCCCAAACCCCATTAGTAAGAGCACCATCCCCCTCATACCACTAGCAAGCCAGCGAGTCTCTCCAAAATACAAAACACCTCCCAAACAGATAATTTCCTTCTGGTTTTACCCCCGGTTCATCAACCATCATCAGGTGGTTCTAAAATTCGTTAAAAATCGGAAAAAAGGAAAAAGTGCCAGGGTTTCAAATCGAAATTGGCAGGGTTTAAAAAAACCGAAATTGGCAGGCGGCGACGAATCTGCCGGACTTGCGCGCCGCTGAGGGAAGGGAAGACACAGGAGGAGGGGGAGACATTGGCAGACAGCGCAGGAGCCCCCCCCCCCCCCCCCCCCCCCCCCCGCCGCGCGGGCGCTTGCGCCATGCTCGACGCGGCGACCGGGGTGGAGGTCGACGTGGCGTCCAGGATCCACTCCGGTCTCCGCCGTGCGGGTCGCCTCGTACGCCGTCGCCGTCGCCAGATTCGGCGCCGCCGCCGCCGCATCGGGCGCGCGGGCGAGTCCCTCCACTGCCGTGGCGTCTGGCTCACGGGCGCCGCCCTCCCCTGCCTGTCGCCGCCGCAGGCATGCCGTGCAAGCAGCTCGTCTCCTGGGTGCTCTCCCTGTTTCGATTTTTTCCCTGGTTGCTTACGGGAGGACGGAGGGGCAGTTTCGGTACAGAAACTCAAAACGATGTTGGTTTTGGTGTTTCAGAGTGGCGGACGCGTTTACAAGTGGTGTCCAGGAGAAGGCTCGTTTACTGATGTTGTTTCGGAGATGGTCGCCTTTACGAGTGGGGTGAGGGCAATTATCCCGTCGAGCTATCATGAACGGCGTTTTCTTCGTATTGGGTTGCGATGGGCCATTTCTATAGTCTTGGATTGTGAATTGGGGGCCCCAAATTTTTGGGGGCCCTGTTATGTCGGCCACATAGGCCCTGCTAAGCGACGGGCCTGGCGGATGGTTGCGCGCCGGACCGGTTCACCGTCTCGGCCGTCCTACCCGCGTGCGCGTCCTTGTTCCAGGGCAGGGAGCTGCATTGCTTCGCCATGGAAGAGGCAGAGGAGGAGGCCGAAGGCGTGGAGGGCGTCCGTGCCGGCGGGGAAGGAGGAGGCGAGGGCGGAGAGGGTGAATGCGTCGGGGTGGTGAAGCGGGAGGAGGTGGCGGCGCAAGATGTGCAGCGGGAGGTGCGTGTGGGAGGCGGCGAGCACGGAGAGGAGGGAGAAGAAGAGAAAAAAAAAGAAAAAAATGATGTGTCACCTGATATGTGGGTCCACTGTGCCACGTCAGCGAAACCGCCGTCCAAAACTGCTGAGGGAGGAAAAAAATCCGGTTTTAAGAGTTGAGGGAGTCATCTTACCCGGTTTTGTAATAGAGGGAGAAAAATCGAACTGAGGCAAAAGTTGAGGGAGGTAAAATAGACTTCTTCCTTTCTGCCCTGCCCCTCATTCCTGAGTACTTTGTTGCAACAATTGGGCCTTTTTGCATTGGGCACAGGCAATACAATACACATGGCCCCTTCCCGACATCCTGAGTGCCAAAGGCCCAGCCAAATTCAATCCGAGAAACCTGGCCCTGTTTTGGTTTTCCCCATCCCTCGGTGACGGACACTGAGGCGATGGTGGAGCAGGCAGCGGCGGCGGCACTGGCAGCAGAGGAGGTGTGGCTGGAGCTGATAGCGTCGTACATCGGTCTCCATCCTCATAGCCTCGTCGTCCGCGTCCACCCACGAACTGCCGCCTCTGACTCCTCCAAGCAGGTTCGCCTTCGGTCGCCTCGCCGGCTCGCCCCAACCTTTCACTCGTCCTCGCCTCAAGGTGCCTCTCCACAGAAGATTGCCAAGTGGAGCCGTGGCTCCTGGAATTCTATCGTGATTCGTGAACACTAGCCATGGCCAGCAATGTTTCATTTTACTCAGATGTTACACTGACTAAGCAGCTATGAAACACGGATATGTTACGATCCTACTGAGGATCGAGGTAGATTTGGGGTTCGGGGTAGAAGATAGCATGGGGTTTGGGGAGGAAGAAGATAGCTTACAGAAGAAGTAAGAACATATGACTGGTTTTCTCATCGATGTCTGTCCCACCACCACCCGGCACTGGTTTATATATCGCCTGCCGCAACAAGGTTCAGTTCGATCCCTTGGATCACTATCCTATTACATGGCCCAAGGCCCAAATGTCCTATCCTATTACAAGGCCCATGGCCTGATCTCACATAGAGATATGATGTAGCTTCAGGAGAGGTCCACTTCATGACATTCCCTTCCCCTTAAGCAGCAGCTTGACCCCAAGATGCTGTAGACGGATGGACACGCTTCAACGTCTCCAACGACTCCCAAGTAGCCAGAGATGCTGGAAGACCATGCCAGCGCACCAACACACGAACAGAAGTAGAACCACCCTTCTTGATCAACTGTTGATCCAGGCACGCAACAGGTACCAGAGAAGAAGAAGCTTGGAAGTTAAGAACTGAAATGTCAGGACTTACAGTTGCTGTGGTCGGAACATGGCGCTTCAATTGAGACACGTGCACCACATTGTGGATTTGAGCATGAGATGGCAAGTCTAACTTATAAGCAACCTTTCCCACCTTCTGAAGAATCTTGTAGGGACCAAAGAATCGAAATGCCAATTTCTGACAGCTTCTTGGCGCCAAAGATGTTTGAACATAAGGTTGTACTTTCAGATAGACAAGATCTCCAACTTGAAACTCACGTTCTGACCAGTTCTTGTCACTTTGAGCTTTCATGCGCTGCTGAGCTCTCATCAATTGCTCTTGCAAAAGCTTGGTAAACTCATTCCTATCTTTCAGCCAATCTTCTAGGTCAGGAACAGAACAAGCATTGAGATCAGTAATGCCCAAGTGTCGAGGGGGGTAACCATATAAGACTTCAAATGGTGTTCTAGCAATAGCTGACTGATAAGTAGTGTTGTACCAATATTCAGCCAGAGGTAACCAATAGAACCACTTCTTGGGAGATGCATGAACTGCACATCTCAAATAAGTCTCCAGACATTGATTCAAGCGCTCGGTTTGCCCATCAGTTTGCGGATGGTAAGATGAGCTCATTTGCAACTGAATATCAGCCAACTTAAAGAGTTCTTGCCATAGAGCACTAGTAAAGATACGATCTCTATCAGAGATGATGGCTTCAGGAAGTCCATGTAAACGATATACACCATTGAAAAAGGTTTTGGCCACTTGTAGAGCATTGAAAGGATGTGCTAGAGGGAAAAAATGTGCATACTTTGAGAACTTGTCAACAATCACCAAGATGACATTGTAACCATTAGAACAAGGAAGTCCTTCTATGAAGTCCATGCTAACCACTGACCAAGACTGTTTAGGAACCGGCAAGGGCTGTAACAGTCCCGGCAACTTCACATGCTCAGCTTTAGCTTGCTGACAAACAGTGCATTCCTGAACAAATTTAGTTACTGTTTCCTTCAACTTAGGCCAAGCAAAGAGTGATTTAACTCTGTGATAGGTACCCTGAATTCCTGAGTGACCCTCAACACCACTTGCATGCAAGGCTTGCAAAAAGTGATTCTGAGCTAAGGTGTTACTGCCAACCCATATTCTGTTCTTGTAACGAATGACTCCCTCAGATAAAGTGAACCCAGGTGGGTTAGAGCCGGGAAGACTCAAAGTGGCCAAGAGTTGTTGATTCTCAGGAAAATCATGATAACTAGCAACCAAGGTTTCAATCCAAGACGGTACACAACTGGACACAGGATATATGGAATTTGCATCACAACGAGATAAAGCATCAGCTGCAGAGTTAGAATTACCTTTCTCGTAGAGAATTTTGTAATGCAGACCCATTAACTTGACAAAGGCCTTATGCTGTATACCAGTCAAGAGTCTCTGTTCACCCAAATGCATGAGGCTCTTCTGATCAGTACGAATGATAAATTCCTTGTGCTGTAGATATGCCCTCCAGCGGTCTACAACCAATAATATCGCTAAACATTCTTTCTCATAAGTAGACCGTGCTTGATTTGTCATGTTCAAAGCTTGGCTAAGATAAGCAACTGGGTGACCATCCTGCATTAAGACAGCACCAACACCTGTATTGCAAGCATCGGTTTCCAAGACAAACTGCTTTGAGAAGTCAGGTAAGGCAAGAACTGGTGCCTGCATAAGAGCATTCTGCAGACTGGTGAAAGCATTTTGAGCTTCAGAAGTCCACTGAAAGACTACTCCCTTTTTCAACAGCCTAGTCAATGGTTTGCTTATCATGCCATAATGTTTGATAAATCTTCTATAATAGCCTGTTAAACCCAAAAATCCCCTAAGCTCCTTGAGGTTTTTAGGCATTGGCCACCGCTCAACAGCCTTGATCTTGGCTGGATCAGTTGCCACACCTTCAGCTGTAACAATATGCCCCAAATACTCTAAAGATTGGGTGGCAAAGGAACATTTACTCTGCTTGATATAAAATTGGTGTTTGCCCAATATAGTCAGCACTTCTTCAAGGTGAGACACATGTTCTTCAAGAGATGAGCTGAAGATTAAGATATCATCCATGAAAACCAAAACTGATTTGCGAAGAAGGTCCTGAAAAATTGTGTTCATCACATTTTGAAATGTAGCTGGAGCATTGGTAAGACCAAAGTCATATAACCCTTGATGTGTTCGAAAGGCAGTTTTGAATTCTTCCCCTGCAGCCATCCTTATTTGATGATAACCTGACCGAAGGTCCAATTTGGTGAACCATTTAGCTCCAGCCAATTCATCCAAGAGCTCTTCTACTACTGGCAGAGGATGCTTATTCTTGACAGTGATAGAGTTGAGAAGCCTGTAATCAACACAAAACCGACAAGTCCCATCTTTCTTTTTCACTAATAGCACAGAAGATGCAAATGGGCTAGAACTAACTTGCACAATTCCATTCTTCAACATCTCTTGCACCTGACTTTCTATTTCATTCTTCTGTAGAGGAGAATACGTATAAGGTCTCACATTAACAGGTTGAGCCCCTTCAATTAATGGTACAGAATGGTCAAAAGCTCTTCTAGGAGGTAAGCCTTTTGGTTCTTCAAAAAGATGGTGATACTTCTGTAACACTTGATTGATAGATTGAGGGGTAGTTGAGGACTTCTCAGATGTCACTGACATAACAGCTTGTTCACTAGATTCTTGCACAGCAGTAAGCTCCACACAGTGAGAGATAGCTCCTCTTCTTAGTAGCCCTTTATGTCCTCTGCCTGAAACCTTTGGACACTGAGTAATATCATCAGTAACCCCTTGCAGAGAAATTTCCTTGCCATTATACTCAAACTTCATCAGTTTCTTTTTCCAATCCACCCACATGGGACTGAATTCTTCCAGCCAATCAGCACCCATGATCATATCATAGGAGCCCAAGGGTAACACTCTAATGTCTTGACAGAAGGAGTTTCCTTGGCACCACCACTGCAACCCTTGAACCATGGAATCACACTTCATCAACCCACCATCAGCAGCAGTATAAGTGGAACCAGGTATTGACACAGTTTTCAATTTCAATTTCTGAACCAGAGAAGAATTCACAAATGTAGCAACACTACCAGAATCCACCAATATCAGAACCTGTTGCTTGCCCAACAGGCCTTGTAGTCTGATAGTTTTCTTCTTAGTCTTCAGAGGAGTGGAAGCAGGCTGTTCTTGTACAGACATAAGATCAGCCCCATCATCAAAATCAGAGAGATCTTCCTGAGTAGGTCGATCAGAAACCTGCAGAACCTCCAATAACTCTTCAATAATGTGCAAAGGAACTTGAGCTGGACACACATGGGTTTTACTCCATTTATCCCCACATTTGAAACACAAGCCTTTTGAGCGCCTATAAGCCAACAGAGTAGATACACAATCATCAGACTTAGAAGAATCATCATAATGCTTACTGTCTTTGCCCTTGTGATGAGAGGACCCAAATTTTGAAGAGTGCTTCCCAGAATCCCTGTCCTCTTGCCTGCCATAACTCTTTCTCTTACTGGATCAGGCCTCCTCTTCATGAAGCATTTGCTAGAGAACACACATCATCCATGGTTAGGGGTCTGTGCGGAGAAATAGCAGCTCGAATATCCTCCTTTAACCCTTCCTGAAACCTGGAAACAAAGAAGACCTGACTGGCAGAAGGGTCATGCAATAAAATTTGATGGCGTAGCTCTTCAAAACGCTCAATGTACTCAGCTACAGAGCCACCCTGTCGAAGAGTCAGTATCTGTCTCATGAAAACCTGATGTTGATCCTTATCCCACCGAGCAAATACCAGTTCACACAAGACCTCCCAATCTTCCACTCTCTGTTGAGCTTCCACGGTCTCAAGCCAGAGAGCAGCTTTCTCAACAAAATTCAGTGTTGCAAAGAGAGTTCTCAAGGACACAGGCACATGATATACATCAAAGTAGACTTCACACTTTCTACGCCAAATCTTAGGATTATCCCCATTGAACTTAGGAAAATCTAACTTCGGCAAATTCTTAGGCGGAGCGGAAACATGCACTGGTTGAACGTGATCACGACTCTGTTGTCCTTGCCCCTCAGGTGCAAAGTACTTAGCAAACACTGGATCAGAGCGGAAATTGGGAGTAGCAGGAGCAGAGCGGGATGTACCCATACCATGATGCTGTGGCGGTGGAGGTGTGCCCAATATGCTCCCTCCAGCTCCACGGTTCCTCTCATCCCGAATCACATCCTCCCTTTCACAGGCCGGATCCGTCTTCAACACCACGGTTGGTGGAGATCTACCCGTAGACGTTCGAATCGGCAGAGGAGGTTGCGAAAATCTTCCCAGCGGAGGAGGAGGAGGAGGAGGCGGAGGAGGGCGCGACGCAAATGCAGGCGTCTTCGACTCCAACTCTGAAATCCTTCTGGGGTTCTCACTCGCCGCCGACTTCATCGCGTTCATGGCCTCCTCCATCTTCACCATCGCAGCCCTCTGTTGCTTCGACTCGTCCACCAGCTGCTGGAGCAAGCTCTCGATTCCTTCCCCTTGTTTCTCCCCCTTGTCCAGGGTCGCCATGGTCTTGACTTCGAATTGCGAGATCTTCTTCTTCGGCGCCAGATTGGAAGGTAGATGGGTAGGCTCTAGATACCAATTGTTACGATCCTACTGAAGATCGAGGTAGATTTGGGGTTCGGGGTAGAAGATAGCATGGGATTTGGGGAGGAAGAAGATAGCTTACAGAAGAAGTAAGAACATATGACTGGTTTTCTCATCGATGTCTATCCCACCACCACCTGACACTGGCTTATATATCGCCTGCCGCAACAAGGTTCAGTTCGATCCCTTGGATCACTATCCTATTACATGGCCCAAGGCCCAAATGTCCTAGCCTATGACAAGGCCCATGGCCTGATCTCACATAGAGATATGATGTAGCTTCAGGAGAGGTCCACTTCATGACAGGATACTTCCGAACGCTCACTATCAGATGCCGATACGAATCGGACACAAATACTCCGCCGATACGTGTCGGACACGTATCACATATATTTATGCTGTTTAAATAATTTATATAATTCCGGTACTTGGTTGACACATTGCCAATCCCATCCTCTTTATTATTCTCAGGTAAGGACTTGTTACTGCAAACCCAGAAACTCTAGATGCTAGCCATCGTACTCCTTCCTTGGTAATTGCATATGAATGCATTATACTCAACCTTCTAGGTAATTGCATTTAGTTTTAAGAAAAAAATATAATATTATATATACATAAAAAAATATATACGGCCATATCGCGGTAATGCTGTATCGCGTACCAGTACCAGTATTGCCATATCAATGTAATGTAGGTAAGCAGTACTGACAGGTTCAGAAGCAACACACCATATCCTAGAAGTGAACTCCTTCAAATAGCATTAGGAAACTATCTTTGGGAACCTGGATTTGATTTTATTTCTGAAGCTTCACCACGAGTACAAACTGACACTACACATATGTAAAATGAGTTCAACAACTTACACAACCAAAATAGCCTGATATAATCTACACCTTTATTTACTCTTAGAGCTACTGGTAGTGGCGAACTGACAGCAATGCGGCCATTGCCAATCTTACTAGATGTTTTAATTTGTACTTGCCTTTTGAGCCCACCTTGCCCATGTAACAACGAGAAACACATATACCTTGTCATGAACTTTGTCGAAGAGGCGGAAGTAAGCAATCCTCCATGATTTCTTGAACAAGATGGCACAGAACACCGACCAGAGGCCAACCACATATCCTACGGCAAGTCCAAAGGGGAATGACATGAGGATAGAATCAGGTTCATCTCTCTTGTTGTCTCCATGCTTTGGTTCGCTCTTTTCTGAGCAGTTCTTGTGAAGAGGATGTCCACAAAGACCGATGTTGTCATCATACATAAATGGATTCTGCGCGTAGAGGGTGTCGAGTTGACCCCCTGACGGGATCGTTCCAGTGAGATTGTTGTGTGACAAATCCAAGTAGCTTAAATATGTTAGATTCGTAAGGCTTTGTGGGATTTCACCATAAAGCTTGTTTCCTGATAGGTCAAGTGATTCCAATCTCTGCATTACCCCTATTTTTACTGGAATTGTTCCACCAAAAAGATTCCATGATAAATTCAAATTTACAACTAAACCCAAAAGAAAAATCTCTTCTGGGATCACACCAGTTAAGAAATTTGATGATAAGTCTATAGTCACCATGCCAAAAATTTCGCCTTCCTCGTAATACCTTGCATGCCCCTTGGTGCTCACCGACAGATTTATAACCGGAACATAGTTCATAAACGTCGTGGTATTATCCCATGTTCTCATGCCCCATAAATTTGACAAATGGGATGGCAAAACACCTGACATACTATTTGCTGCTAGATCTAGATGAATAAGTTTTGTAAGATTTGTAATGGTTGCCGGAATACTTCCAGAGAAATTATTGTAGCCCAGTCTTAGTATTTCTAGGTTCACCATGCCTCCGATCCACAGTGGCAATTCTCCAAAGAAATTATTCATCTCTAGATCCAGGATATAGATATTTGTGTGTTGTTGCAGGCAAGATGGAAACCTTCCGGATAACCTATTGTTACCTATAATTATGATATCCAAGAACTCTGACTCAAAACAACGGGGAAATCCCCCCTCTAAAATATTGTTGGCTAAGTCTAAGGTCTGCAGGTTTTGCAATTCACATATGGATTGTGGAATGTGACCAGTGATGAGATTGGAGAAGAGACGCAAATTTGATATTCCAGGTGGAAAGTTAGATGGCAGAGGTCCTGATAAAGAGTTGCACGAGATGTCCAATGAATTGAGTCCTCCCGGGAGCTTTGGTATGTGTCCAGTTAGCTGGTTTGAATTCAAATAAAGTTCATCCAATGATGTCATTACTTCCATGTCCGTCGGTAGTGTACCATTAATTCCATTGTTGGAAATGTTCAATTTGAAAGCATTTGAAAAGGTAGTACAAAACCAGTTTGGAAGAGTATCAAATATCGCGGCGCCTGATATATCTAGCTCCAAGATATCAACCTGCGACTGCAGCCAGGTAGGAAATTGAGGGCCCATCTCGCAAGATGAGAATGTTGCCTGTTGAAGTCTAAAGGGAGGAAACCACTCCGGTTCCACCACAATCTTCAAAGAATTACCTGACAAGTCTAACGCTGTTAAGCTTTTTAAGCCACCAAGGAGTTCATGGGTCACCAAACCGCTGAGGTTGTTGCCGCCCAGGTAAAGGTTGGTTAAATTAGTGAGCATACCAATCTCAGAAGGAAGTTGTCCAGTGATTCGATTGTTAGAAAGGTCAAGAGTGAGTAAATTGGCCCACCGCACTATCCAACCTGGCAGAACTCCAGTGAAGTGATTGTCGTTCAAATACAGTTCCTTAAGATTCTTCATGGCACACTGTGGTAATCCTTCAAATAACTCTGTTATATTGCCATCAATGTGACTGTAGCCAAGATGTAGGATTTCCAGACTGCATAGATTTGTCATGTTCACCGTTGTAATGTACATGCCTAGATGATTACCTATGGCAGGAAACTCTGAAAAATCAAGGACTTGGAGTGACGTCATACCTACCAATGCCTCAGGAAACTGGCCGTACCAATTATTTCCTGCTACTTTTAGGTACCGGAGGCTTGTTGTGACACCCCGTGTCACTGATTTCCAACCAGTTCAAAGAACTCCAACTGAACAGAACGCAAAATCAAAAACCATTCAAATTTCAAAATCAGATGATCAAATAATTGTGAAACCTAAGCTTGTGAAGGAATTCAAAAATTTCAATAACAACTTGAGTAACTAAAACTATCTGTGGATAGCCCTTCTCAAACAAGAATTTTGGAGAATTTACGGTGATTTTAGAAATTCATTTGCTAGCTCAAATAAATGCTCAAAGTTTAAAGAGTAGCCAAATTTGAAATGCAACCATTTGAAATTACTTTGGATTTCAGATGTGCATGTTGGCCAGATGAAAGAGCTCATTGAGATCTTTCCAACAATATCAAATTTGCAGTTTTTGGAGTTTGTTTGATACTCCAAATTGTGTACCAAAGTATGGGGAAAATTCTGTTTTGATTAAATCGGGAAAAAGAAAAGATACCCGTGGGACCCACCTGTCGGTCTCTCTCCTCTCACTGAACCCGTCCGACGCCGCGCGCCGCGTGGACGACGACGTACGGCTCGCCGCACCGCCCCGACCCCGCTGTTCCGACCGCGCCGCGGCACAAAACGTCGTCTCCCCCTCCTATCCAACGCGCGCGCCTCCCCATTTCCCTCTCCTCGCCGCTCTCCCTCGCCCGCGCCAGCCTCACCATTGCTGGCTGCTAGTTCGAGCTCGACGCGCCGCCGCGTGAGAGCGCCTCCCTGCCGGGCTGTTGCGCAGGAGAGTTCGCCGGGACATCCTGGAGCTCCTCCATGGCCTCCATTTCATTTTCCCCGACGAGAGCAACGTGAATCGAGCTCGTCCTCTTCAACTCCGGCCACCTCGCATCACTCTGCAGCGTCATCGATTCCCGTCGCTTGGGTAAGGTCTGCGTCGATTCCTCGCACCTAGAAAGTACGCATCGAGCATGCGCACCACTCTGACCCTGCCTCCAATCGAATCTGCAACCCAGGTCACCGGAAGATCTTTTTCCCCTTCCGCCGCCGGTTTCCTCCACCGCGCGCAGTTCAACATCGGTGAGCACGTTCTGAGCTTCCTCCTCGACGACATGTTGTGCGCCGGCCTTCCACTCCTCGCCGCGAAGGTCGTGCGCCAAGAACCGTAGCCGGAGGACCCCTACACCCAGCCAGCGACGCCGCCGGAACTCCGCCAACCGCTGCCATCGACGCCGACCACCCTCCAGCCATCCGCGCGGGCTCCCATTCGTCGAGGTGAGTCCGCCACATTCCGAGCTTCATCCCCGCGCTCTCTACCAGCCCAGCGGGCCACCAGAGCCCACTCCGGCGTGTGTGCCGCCGCCGTCCGGCGTCATCCCCGGCGAGCACACCGGAGACCACACGACCCGGATCTCGTGCGACTACACGGGATCCCGTGCGGTCGACCCTGTGGCCATGTGTGTCTCTGGTTCTGAGTGGCTGGATCACTTTGTGACCAGCCGGGATCTAGTGCGGCCCAGACCCTGTGGCCCTTTTTGTGGCCCAGATCTGATTGGCTGCACCCATTTTAATCCATTTTCTGAATATCTGTAAATTACCAGAAATTGCCTGAAACTTGTAAAATTCATACTAAATCGAATACACCTCCGAAAATTATTAAACCAATTTTGTTAGCTTCCTTATCCTCAGATCTACATAATTGACACAAGCCTTGTTTAATTCTTAATAAACTTTCTGTTGCTCATTAAATCATGAACTCTTGCATGCTTGTTAAGCTTCTGGTTACACACCTACAGATCATTTTTCCACTGCAATATCCTGCATAATTAATTTCTTATGATTTAAATTGTGTTCTGTATTATATGAATTATTATAAATAATCCATATTGCAATAAATCATGAAACTTCACCATAGTTCACTTCCAGTGGTGGATTTAATTAGAAAAATGCCTCTGGACATAAATTAATTTTCGAGATTCACATCACTAATTAATCAAGGTAATGTAAGTTAAGGAATTAACTTAAATGGAAATCAATGAAGGAAATACTTCAGACGAATTAGTTAACTAAATTAAATCTTTTGCACTCACAGTATATATGACTGTCCTATCAGATAATTAAGATTCTTAAATGCATCATATTATTTGCATCTAACTTGCATTATTCCTTGTCATAACGTGTAGTGACACAGACGACTCCGGAGCCACTGGACTTCCAGCTGCCAGAGGAGGAGTCACAGAAGGAGCAGCAGCAGGACACTGACCCCGTAGCTGACCCTGCACCCTTAGTCCCTGAGCCAGGCAAGCCCCGGTGCATGCCTCCCTGTTTAGGATTTTATTTTTGAACTTGATTAGGGCTAGTAATTGATTGTGCATTAGGTTTATTAGGAGTTGATGTGAAACCTTAGAACTGCATTAGGTTACCCTTCCATATCCTACCTTGTGTCTTATTTTTGTAGATGTGGTCTAGGTTACATTAGAACTTGCTAGGCTTAGTGGCTAGCGGACGGTAGAAGTCGAGTGGTAGGTCCCACTCGCGAGATAGGTTCACCCTGGATTGTGCTAGCTGGATTTAGGGTTTGTTGAGACCGGACGGGGAATTGCTTGTATAGGATGGTTGGAGAAGGCTGGGCCTTCACGGTGGTGTGGCCCCGTCTGTGTCGATTAAGGACCGTCCGTTGTTGGCCCTGTTGAGCAAGTTCGAACGTACTGATCACATGCTAGTGTTTTTATGGGCCTAGTAAACTTAGTAGCTTGAGTTGCCCTAGTGTGCGGTGGAAGCCTGCTCTTTCTATCATGGTATTCGGGAGAGAAGGGATGCTTCCCAATCGGGGCGTACGTCTGGGACGGGGACCGTGCGGAAAGGCCTTTCTCGGGAGGAGTTGGACCCGGCCTAGCTCTAGGGGGACGCTTGCGAATAGTTGCCGCATGCGACTTTATGCGTGTGCGGCGTGTGGTCAGGTTTTCTCCTGCAGGATGTACATCGATGCCGCCGCTCTCGGTCAAGAGCAACCTTGCTCACTGCGTCACATCGTAGTATGATATGATTGATGATGATGATGCTAGTCTTTTACATTACTGTTATTTACATAGTTTGCTATATATACTGTCACCGTTGATGTATTGTTACTTATACCTGTTCTAGATATATGAACATTGCTTTATTGGTTAAGTACTTAATTGGAATTAAAACTTGAAAGTAAGGACCAAGTAATTAGTGCGCTTTTATACAAGTGAGTCAGCCTAACCCCTTGTAGCCTTTGCATTCTAAGAGTCGGCTGTAGCCACGTTGACGGGTAAGTCTTGCTGAGTAACTAGTACTCAGGGTTTGGCTCTTTATGTTTTTGTGCAGGTATAGATTTTGCTTCCGCTGTTGCTTGGTGAAGTTCTTCAGCGGGTCCACATCGCAGGGCTTTGCTGTGCGGCCACTTATCGTCGAGTGTTGTAGATTTGGTATAGTCGAGACTTTCGCTGTGCTACTCTCGTGTTTTAAATCATTTAAGACTTGTAATAACTTAAATATGCAAATTTGTGCTTTTTATGTTATGTACTGTTGCGTCTGTTTATCAGCGCTTTACCGACTCGATCCTGTGAAAAGCGGAGACGCTTCACTTGTCAAATTCCAAAACCAGCATGATGCAACTGGGTGACTGAAAACGTTGTAAGAGAGATCAAGCCACTCCAGTTTTGTCAGATTAAGATCCCAGCAGAGATTGATTCGCCATGATATGCGAGCAATAAGAAAGATCAAGGACCATTAGAGAAGGAATCACGTTAACCACACGGGGCCAATCTAAAACCATGCTGAGGTCTACAGACACCATCTTGAGGACCTGTAGAGAAGGCAGGCGTGTTAACCATGAGATGTCTGTGGACTCCATGGTGGAACCATCTTTGGCATAGTTGCTTGAGAGGTCAAGAGAGTGCAGGTTTGTGAGGTTGCCTAACTGATGAGGCACCCTACCCTGTAACCCCATACCAGAGATGTTAAGATATCTCAAGTTCCTTAAGGAGCCCAAGAACTCTGGGACACAATCACTCGGCCCCTGGAGGTAGTTCTGGCTCAGATCAAGGTGCTTCAGATGCTGCAAGGAGAGAAGAGAAGGACTTATCTGTCCGACCAAAGCAGTTTCTGCCGCCCCATAACCTGGCACGCTGTGAAGATCAAGCCTGACGACGTGACCGGTTCGGCTGCTGCACTGGACGCCTCTCCATCGGCAGCAGCTTCCTTCGCCTTCATGCCACGAGGCGAGGATGCCTGCGGGGTCGCTGGTGATGCCTCGCTTGAACGCCAGCAGGGCGTCCCTCTCGCGCACCCAGCAGCCGACGGTGCCGTTGTCGGAGAGACGGTGGCGCCGCGGCAGCGCATGGCTCGTCGTGGACAATGCCGAGGAGAAGGTGGCAGCTGTAATGACGAGGGTGAGCAAGAGCGCGGCTCTGGGATGCATCGCCAGCAGTGTCTGGGTTGGTTTCTCTGCTAGCATCGTCCTTCAAAATAATTTGGTAAAGATTTATTTTCTTTGGTCCAAGTCGTTCGATGACTAGCTCCAATTGAACATTTGTTGTGGTGAAAGGAAAAGTCATACATAACATAAACCTTCCCATGTGTGGAAACACAGATGGAGACACAATCAAGAAAACAGCGAGGCCGCAGATTTCACTCTTGACACCAGAAGATTTATAATAGATTGACTGGTGTAGACAACCTGCATTTATGTGGTCGACAGATTTGTAGCGAGGCCTTTCTTTAAAAAGAACTACGATGTAGATGGAAAACATCTTATTTGTTGATCTTTGTTTTTCTTAAATACAACTGTTAGAGTTGCATTTAGAATTGTGAGCGATTAGCTGGGGTATTCAACCTTCATTGATGTGATGGAGTTTTGTAGCAAGGCCTTTCTTTAGAAAAACAAAATCGTAAAAATCCATGTTGCTGAAACCTAATATATTTTTCTTGACAATAAAACTCAGACGCTCAAAACGCGCACTCACCACTATAAACGCATATACACAGGGCATACCCCTGTAAGGAACTTTGAAGATTGAGCAGGCAAATCCTCGAGATTAACGAAGTTGCCATTGGAGTCATGGTACCAGACGAGAGCATCGCTTACCACTGAAAGCACACAACCATTAAATCCTAGTAAATTCGCTCCCACAGAGAGTGAAACTTAAGACCTGAGATGCTATTAAAGCTCTTGTAACTATTAGGCAACATATTCTTTCGTTAATATTTTGCTTTTTACATGGATCAGCCTACTTTTTATTCCTGCAAAGTCACAGTAGATGATAATTGTTGATCTGGTGCAAGCGGAACCATAATTTTTCCTTTATGAGGCGATGCATTCTCTTATAATGCCACCTAAAATGAATTCTAATACTTTATATGCTATCATCGCTTCAATGGCAGGTGGTGTTAAAGACATTGAGTTAGGATGGTTTTAATTTAAGTCAATGGCGTTATGCTGTGTAACTGCATCAAAAAAGTTTTTTTTTTTTTGAGATTAATTGCATCAAAAAAGTTAAAGCAATGGCATACAATAAGATATATTTTTCTTGATTGATGTTTTTTAAAAAAAACAAAAACTGCTGATATATTGCGATTTTGCTGGATTTGATTTGGGTGAGACAGCAAAGTATACGGCCTTGGATCGGATGAGGGGTTAATTGCCCTCACACCACCCATGAAGATGACCATCTCAAGAACCCCATTGGTAAAGGAGCCTTCTTCATAACACCACTTCTAAGTCTACTTCTCTCTCCAATATACAAACAACTCCAAAGTGAGACAAATTGATTCCGGTTTTACTCCTGCCTCTCTCTCCCACCGCAATCCAAATTGAAACGAATCTGATTAAAAGAAATCGAAATGAATCGGGGCGGCGACACATTTGGCCGGACTAAGCTCGCCGCCGCGGAGGGGCTGTTGCGGGCCGCGCTCGGGGTGGGAGGGAGGGGGTTCGTGGCGGGCCGGCCTTGCGCCTCGGCGGCGCAGCAACGCACGCGCCCCGCATCGAACGCAGCCTCTCCGGCATCATAGGCAACGCGGCGTCAGGGGAGCCGGCGCGCGCTCCTGCGGAAGGGGAAGCGGATGCAGTGGGCCTCGGCTCCCAGCAGCGGGCGCGACCAGGGTGCGAGCAGCTGTTGCGCGGCGTGAGCAAGTGCGGCATTGCCGCGGGCGCAGGCAGGTGACGCGTCCTATGAGCCGAGCTCGACTGCGGGCGGGTCCGATGCGATGCGCGCGGACGCGTTTGTCACGTCGCCGGCAAGGCGCATACCGGCCCGTCCCGCAAACCCTCACCCTCCCACAGGCCGCGACGGCCCTCCCTCTCCATCGCCGAGCGTCGTCTGGCCAGATGCGCCGTTGTGCGTCCCATTGGTTTCGATTTGGATTTTCTTTCTATTTTATGTTTTGTTTCTCGAATACAAGCATCTGTAAAATGAGACCAGAGGTAAAATTGGAAGACAAAAATCTGTTTTAGAGCATTTTGGTATATTGGAGGGAGAAGAAGGCTTAAGAGTGGTGTTGAGAAGAAAACTCTTTTACTAATGGGGTTCGGAGATGGTCACGGCGTGAGGGTAACTAACCCATCGGATGAGTGGTCACAGTGTTGGACAAGTCCAACAGCAGCGAAGGCACCGTCCCGTCTGTAATGATCGATCTGGTGAGTTGTCGAAGGCACCGTCTCGTCTGTAATGGTCCGATCTGGTGAGTTGTCGTGTTGTTGTGGACCACAGGAACGGCACCGTCCGTCTGTTTTGGCGCATTATGGGCGGACAGAATATTAGGAATCCTGGCTCCTGGAATGGACGAACGGGTGTCCTTCCCATGTGTGGAGACACGGATGGAGACACCAAGACACAATCAAGAAGACACCAATAGGCGCGCTTTATGGCCTGTCTAGTTTTGGTTGTTGCTCTGATTGTTTAGTTAGTTCACTTAAAGACGTGATTTTAATACGTTCTGTGGAAGAGCAAGGTACATTAGTGTTTCATCTGAAGACACGTTCCTTTAGTGCTGCTATTGGGTTTATAATTCTCTTAGCTATTGGAGCAGAGCTGCAAGTAGGTTATGAAACAGACGATGGGTTAGCTATTGGAGCAGATATTAGTTTAGAGACCGATGTATTAATCGTCCATATTGCCATGCATTAGTAGGAAAGATATTTTAGTATCACTATTGAGTAAATTTGTAAAGCCATTTGCTGAATTTCCTGCATATGACAGTTGCGCAGTAAACCGCAAATTATTTTTCATGTTTCTACCTACCCTTCACCAATCCTGTGCTCATCGTCGGTAAATTTTCAGTTTACAACTGAAATAAATGTCTACAACTTGCGAAAGTTTTGTAACTTGTAATCGACAAGCTAAGCACCAGAAGATCTGTTGTGATAATGTAATATCATGAACAAAGATAAAAGATTAAAATTTAGGCTAAGATTGATTGTTGATATTAGTTGTGGGTTAATGTCGAAGGAACTTGCTATTCAATTCTCTTACATATTATCACTAAAAACACTGACGGCTTAAAAAACTCAAAACACTACTGGATATGACCATTAACATAAGTAGAATATTTTTATGTTAAACCTGAACAAACAATAATAGAGTAGGTAGGGCATTCTACTTTTGGATTTTTGTTCTCTGTCATTGGAGCTTAGATGTGGATCTTGATCTGCAATTAAAATTGCAGCACAACAGATAATAATGTTTAGGTTTAAAAATGATGGAATCTTTGTCTAATTGAAACCGTTTAATAAATGTGTAATTGCACCTCTCTCTCTCTCTCTCTCTCTCTCTCTCTCTCTCTCTCTCTCTCTCTCTCTCTCTCTCTCTCTCTCTGAACTAATGTGTAATGTAAATGGTTCTTTTTCAAGGGAGCAGCAATGAATACTCAGTTCGAATTCTAGAATCAGAGTGATTCATAGGAAAAGAACGGTATGCCATAAAAAGAGGACACGCATGCTTGTTGCCTGGCACAGGCAGGGTGGGCGGTAAGATGTCGACAACGGCTCTGAGCACCCGGCCGCCGCCGGGGAGCAGCACCACACTTGCTTTGCTGCGCCTGCTGCGACTAATGGGCGGACGTGATGGACAGGATGGACTTGACGTTGGCAATGGCTGTTGTATTTTCTGGGGGGCAGCTCGCGAGCGTCACACGAAGCGAGCACATCGCCGCGTGAAGCTGCCTCACGTCCAGCACGACGCAGGCAGCTGGGTACGCCTCGTCTGGCCGGCCTCACTCTTTTCCAGATCCTCGCCCGGGTCGTCGAGAGCAGGAACGCGATGCCGCCCGCGAGGGTGTGGCGGCGCTAGAAGCTTCTCGTCCAAGACCAAGAGTTCGTTGGATGGTGACGTGCAGAAAACTGTGAACGTTGGCTGCTAGATGGACGGTGGAAGATAAGCAGCCAATCAGGGGCTAGAGAACGGCACGGCATTTAGTAGATATGTAGAAGATATAGATAGAGAGAGATTGGCTGGTGTAGACAACCTGCATTTATTTATGTGGTCGACAGACAACCTGTTGGATCCGATTTGGGTGAGACAGCAGAGTATACGTACGGTCTTGGGTCGGATGAGTGGTCACGGTCTTGGACAAGTCCAACAGCAGCAAACTGAAGGCGCGCGGCATGTCTGGTAAGAATGGTAAGTGTTCTGGAGCAGCGGCATGTCTCGCCGGCGCCGGCGCCGGCGGCCGAGCAGCCACGGGTGCTGCCGCTCACTTTCTTCGACCTCGTGTTCTGGGGCTTTCCACCCGTGCAGCGTCTATTCTTGTTCGACAACGTGGACGTGGACGTCCCTGGCTTCCTGCTTGGCGAGCTGCCAGCGTTGAAGGAGTCACTCTCCGCCGCGCTGCACCACTGGTACCCATTGGCGGGGAAGCTAGTGGGCGGGACGGCCGACGGCGATGCGGCGCCGGAGTTGGTGTTCACGGACGGCGACTCCTCGGTGCGGCTGACGGTGGCGGCCAGCGGCGACGACTTCCGCGAGCTCGCCGGCGACGACCCGCGCGACGTCGCGAGGCTCCGCCCGCTGCTTCCGCCGCTGCCGGGGGACGGCGGCGTCCTCGCCGTCCAGGTCACCGTGTTCCCTCGCGCCGGCATTTGCATCGGCACGACGCTGCACCACGCCATCGCCGACGGCAACAGCCACGTGCGCTTCGTCAAGGCGTGGGCTGCCATCCACCGCCGCCGCTCCGCCTCCGACGACGAGGATCTCCCGCTGTTGGACCGCACCGTCGTGAGAGACGACGACGGGCAGCTGCTGCAGGCGTTGATCCGCGACCACCGGACTCTCGGCGACTGGGACCTCAGCAGCAGCCGTCACCCAGATGGCGTGGTGCTCGGGACGTTCCGGTTCCCGAAGAAGCTACTGGACAGGCTGGAGAGGCACGTCGAGAGCGAGACCTCGGTGCGCCACCACGAGCGTCTGGACTTTCCATGGACGCTGTCGTGCGCCGTCACGTGGGTCGGCATCTTGCACGCGCGCAGCACTACTACTACTGCTGCTGCTGCAAACAACAACTCCTCGGCCACGGCCTACTTCGGGTACGTGTCCGGGTGCAAGCCCCGCATGAGGCCACCGATACCGGCCAACTACTTCGGCAACTGCATCGGCCTCGGCTGCGTGGAGGTCCAGCGGAGCGGCCTCACCGTGGCGACCGCCTCGGCAGCCATCGAGCGCGTGTCCGAGGAGCTCGCGGGGGAGCAAGGGTACCGCATGCTCCGGGACGCGCGCGGGTGGGTGCGCCGCGTAAGGGAGTACGCGGCCGAGCGCGCGGTCACCGTGGCCGGGTCGCCCAAGCTGGGCGTCTACGCGGTGGAATTCGGCGCCCCGTGGGGACGACCAAGGAAGGTGGAGATGCCCTCCGTGGAGCGGACGGGCGCGCTGTCCATCGCGGAGGGCGGCCGCGACGGAGACGGCGGCATGGAGATCGGCCTTGCGTTGCCACGCCCGGAGATGGACAAGTTCCAAGCGTTTTACCGTCACCTCTGCGCCAGCGTCGGCTTTGTTCCCGAATGATGCATGTTTCTCGGGTTTTCCATCCCTTTTTATATCCTTTGATCGTGTGGGTTCATTCAAACCAAAATTTGAAACTTGTCTTTCTTTTTTAAACAGACATAATGGCTGCATGCATGAGAGAGAGAGAAAAAAAAGACTTTTGCTTGAGATCATGCACGGGACGGGGGGTAAAGAAAATGACGCGGTGCGTACGTGTTCAGTGATGGTAATTTTTTTTTTCTTTTTAATTTCTTGTATTAACGTGACAACTTCTATGCCTTAAGAGTGGATAATAAATGAATGTTCCTTTAATGATTTCCTGACCTGATGTATGACTTCATCCTGTAGAACGAGACAAGAATGAGCGAGAGAGGAGAGGATCTGATGCAACACGTACGAATTGCATTGATCTGTTGATACAATATTTATATTCTGAAGCTTCACCACGAGTACGAAATACAGACAACAGTGTACATATGTAACAAGAGTTCAACAATACACAACCATGTATAGTCTGATATAATCTACACCTGTATTTACTCTCAGGCGGTAGACCCATTACTCGTTATATATAGCATCATCATCTCGGCTGTCAATCTTTTCGGATGCCTTAGTTTGTAGATGCGTTAATTTTGAGCCCACCTTGTCCATGCAGCAAGGACAAACACATATACTTTGTGGTGAACTTTGTCGAAAAGGCGGAAATAAGCAAATCCTCCATGATTTCTTGAATAATATGACACAGAACACCACCCACCCAGGGACCAAAAATATATCCTAGGCCAAGTCCGAAGATTAGAATCATGTTCATCTCTCTCTTGGGCACCATGATTTGGCACTGAGCAGTTCTTGTGAAGAGGATTTCCACAAAGGCTGATCTTGCCATCATACATAAATGGAATCTGCCAGTAGAGGGTATCGAGCTGACCCCCTCGTGGGATCCTTCCTGTAAGATTATTGTATGACAAGTACAAATAGCTTAAATATGTCAAATTTGACAGGCTTTGAGGCAGTTCTCCATAAAGCTTGTTTTCTGAGAGGTCGAGTGATTCCAATAACTGCATGGTCCCAATGTTGATTGGAATTTTTCCACACAAGTGATTCCGTGATAAATTCAAAATTTTCACTCCACTTAGAGAAGTTACTTCGTTGGGAATTTCACCAGTTAGGGAGTTTGATGATAAGTCAATGCTCACCATATTCCACATTTGGCGTTCGTTCCCCTTGGTGCCCACAGTCAGATTCATATCGGGACCGTAGAGCCCAAACGTTGTGGGCGAATTTCTTGCTTTCATACCCGTTAACTTTGACAAATGCAAAGGAAGAACACCTGATATACTATTGGCAGCTATATTTTCATGAAGAAGTTTTGTAAGTTTAGTAGTGGTTGCCGGAATATTTCCAGAGAAATTATTGTAGTTCAATCTTACTATTTCTTGGTTTACCAAGTCTCCGATCCACATAGGCAATTCTCCAGAGAAGTTATTCCATGCTAGATCCAGAATATATAGATTGGTGCATCTTTGCAAGAAAGGCGGGAACTTTCCAGAAAATCTGTTATTACTTGAAATTATTGTTTCAGAGGATGGCTGAAAACATGGAGGAAACTCTCCCTCAAGAAGGTTATCGTCAAATTCTAGGACACATATATTGAGGTAGGTGACCGCTGATATGATTGGAGAAAAGACGCAGATCCCCGATGAATGGAGCTCCAAAGTTCGAAGGCAGGGGTCCTGATAAAGAGTTCCTAGAGATGTCCAATATGTGGAGTCCTTCTGGGAAGGGACAATGGTTTTTTAGCCACAATTTCAAAGGCCAATTGCGGAATCACCATCGTTTTTAAGATTTTGCGAAATCACCATCGCTTTTAAAACCCGAACGCTCCGTTTACCATCACTTTGAGCCGACCGTTAGTTTCAGCCCAATTAACAAAATAAAAAAAATAAAAAAAACGAAATGGGAAAAAGAATTGGACCTCCCTGCCCTCTTCTCTTTCGTTATCTCTCCCACCCGCAGCTGTGTGTCGAGTCCTCTGTCTCTCTCATTCTCCCAACCAAACCTTAGGCCGCGGCGGTGAGAACGCGTGTGTCGCGCTGCGCGGCGGGCTTGTGCGCTGTGAGCAGTCACGGGCGCGGCGGGCTTGTGCGCTGTGAGCAGTCACGGGCGCGGCGGGCTTGTGGGCTGTGAGCAGTCACGGGCGCGGCGGTGAGTAGGCGGGCACGTGCTTGTGCGCGGGCGCGGCGCGGCGAGCAGGGACGGTCACGGCGAGGGAGCATGCGTGCGCGTGCGCTGCGAGGGAGCAGGCGGGAACAACGCGGCGGCGAGCCTACGACGTTCAGGTGAGGGCGACAGGGAGCAGGCATGCGTGAATCGAATAGCAGTCAGTGGGCAGCCTTCAACCTGTTCGACGTAATCCTAGTCTGCTCTGTTTCGGCTTGCTGTTCATCACGACTGTAGTTGCACAAGCTAGAGCTGCTCGTCCAGGTTCTGGTCTGTAGCATATCCTTTCAATGCCATGGAATTCACCTTTCACAAGAAGCTTCGTGTGCTCCAGTTGAATTCTCTTTAGCATGTATATGTGTTATTGTGTTGAATCCATGCCAATTTCAGGATATGTTTGAAAATGTGTGAAAAAACAGCAACAATGCTGCCAAAATTATGCCCAAATTTTTTGAATTTTGAAAATACGAATTTCTGTCCAGAACTTAAATTTCGATGAAATTTGATGAAAACTCTTTAATTCATATCAAATTCTGTCCAGATTTTGAAGTTGCAATGTATTGCAATTTCTCATGTCAAAATTGTGCTTGATTCACAAAGTAAAGATCAAAATTGTGGTAAAATCACAAAAGGGTAATTTTGTCTTTGTACAAGCAAGTTAACACCGTTAGAGCCTCCTAACGGACTTGTGGTAGAAGTGTTGTTCAAATTCAAAAATAGATGGTGAAATTGCAAAATCTGAAAATTGATGGTGAAAACACAATTGGAGTCCGAAAAGATAGTTGTTTTGCAATTGCCCCCTTCTGGGAACTTAGGAATTTCACCAGTCAGCCGGTTTGAATTCAAATGAAGCTTTTCTAATGATGTCATAACCTCCATGTTTATTGGTAACACACCATTTATTCCGTTGTTGGAAATGTTCAATTTCCAAACATTTGAAAAGGTAGTACAAACCAGTCTGGAAGATTATCAAGTATTGATGCGCATGATAGATCTAGGTCAAAGATATCAACCTGTGACTGCAACCGGGTGGGAAATTGAGGACCCATTTGGCAAGATGAGAAATTTGCAATTTGAAGTTGAAAGGGAGGCAACCACTCCGGGTCCACCACAATCTTCAAGGAATTACTTGACAAGTCTACTGCGGTCAAGCTTTTTAGGCTAGCAAAATGTTGCTGGGTGATCACACCAGTTAGGTTGTTCCCGCCTAGGTTAAGGCCAGTTAAATTACTGAGCTTACCAATATCAGAAGGCACGATTCCAATAAGTAGGTTGTTAGAGACATCCAAAGTGATTAAATTATTCAGCGTACCAATATCAGAAGGAAGTTTCCTAGTGATTTTATTTAGAAAGATCAAAATTGAGTAAACTAGCCCATCGCCCTACCCGATCTGGCAGCACTCCAGTGAAGTTATTGTAGTTCAAATGCAGTTCCTTCAGTTTTTTAAGGGGGCACTGTGGTAATCTATCAAATAATTCTGTTATATTGCCATCACTGTAACTGTAACTAATTTCTAGGATTTCCAGATTGCATAGGTTTGTCATGTTCACCGTCATGATATCTATACTTTTATGAATACTGTAGATACCGCTCTCTGAAAAATCCAGGATTTCGAGTGACGTCATACCTCCCAATGCCTCAGGAAACTGACCGTTTAATTTTGTTTCTCCAACTTCTAGATACCGGAGGCCTGTCAAATTCCAAAACCAGCATGATGTAACTAGGTGACTGAAAGAGTTATCAAAGAGAACAAGTCTATCGAGTTTCGTAAGATTAAGATGTGGGAGCGATTGATTCGCCACTGTAAGTGAGCAGTGAGAAAGATCAAGGACCGTCAGGGAAGGAATCATGTTGACCACATGGGCCCAATCTAGCACCATGCTGAGGTCCACAGATCCCATGTTGAGTACTCGTAAAGAAGGTAGGCGTGTTAACCATGAGATATCTGTGGAGTTCATTGAAGAATCACTGCCGTCATATTCCTGTGAGAGGTCAAGGGACTGCAGGTTTGTGAGGTTGCCTAACTGAGGAGGCACCCTACCGTGGAAACTTATGTCAGAGAGGTTAAGATGTCTCAAGCTCTTTAAGGAGCCCAAGAACTCTGGGAGACGACCGCTCGGCCCCTGGAGTTTGTTCAGACTCAGATCAAGGTGCTTCAGGTGCTGCAAGGAGAGCAGAGAAGGGCTTATCTGTCCCACCAAGGCAGTTTCCTCGTAGATGTCGGGAGAAGGTGGCGGCTGCTACGACGAGGACGAGCAGGAGCGTCGTTCTGGGTTGCATAGCCGGTGTCTGGGTTGGCTACTCAGCTAGCTAGCACCAGTCTTGTAGATTTTGTGTGTACTTTGCACGAGCTCTGCAGCGGGCGGTATCTCAGTATATGTAGTCCTTGGCCAACATGTGTACCATTTAGTCCAAGTGGTTGGACGACGACAGACTCCTACCATAGTATAGTGATGAAAGAAAAAGCGGTGCAAGAAAAAGTTTTTTACTACACTGTATAGTGGTTATACGTCCTTTCCTTCAAAAATAATTGAATGTACTCATATTTATTCTCTTTGGTCCAAATCATTCAACTAACTCCGATTGGACATTTTGTTGTGTTGAAAAGAAAAGTCATACATTACATTTTGACTTTTTCCTTCAAAATGATGATGGGTTTAACGACTAACTTCTATAATCCACACGACTGTGATGAGAGTCGACGACCTGCGAGAGTGTGCCTCTGTTGGTCGTTCATCCATCCAACCGGAAGTCCGCACGCGGCCGGGCACCGCGCATGTTGGTCGTTCATGCTGTGCCTCTGTTCTCGCCGCGATACGTATGTCTGTGAGGGCAAAGGTGCATGTCTAATTCTCTACTTGTTCTAGCTAGTTGAGACCTGTCAATTCCTGAAGCTTTACTACTATCACAGACACTAATGATGATAGAGGAAGGGGATCAATCAGCTTAGTTTGCAAGTGCAGACACAAATAATGGATCCAAGTGAAGAACAATTGGGCCCTTTCGTAGTGGGCACTGAATTACAAGTATGCTACTGTATTGGGCCTCTAATTTCTACGATTAACTGTACGATTGCATACTCAAACAAGTCTCCCAGATCGATTTCTGAACTTGATTCTCCTGTTGCGAAGCAGGAACTGAAGGCGGATGCCGAAACAAGAAGCTAGCAAAGTGAAGATAGCAGAAGAGCGAGCCTGCGATCGAGCCAGTGTCATTCAGTCTAAGCCAGCAGCTAGCGGTAAGGAAGAGGAAGGCGATCGAGCGACGCCTCCGCTGTGTTGCAAGCAGAGACTACTATCTCAGACTCAGTACAACACCTGCTTCGATCCGAAAATCACGGAGCCCCCGCGTCGCCACCACCGGCTACACGGGCGGCGATCTACCAGCTCCACTACAGTTCGTCTTCAAACCGCTCCCTTCCCCTGCCGCCGTTGGAGCCCAAGGCCGGCACAACCCGGCCGACGGCGGCGGGGCCTCTTTCAGGGAAATTGCGACCAAATCGGCAGCCTCGACATTGTGCGGACAGCGGTGACGGCTGCTCGCGCGGGTTGCAGGAGCAGGGACAGGACGACGCCCGGCTCCTCTTCCACCTCCTCCTCGACACCACGGCTGGCGCAGCTGCATGTTCTTGGGTGGATTTGATGCTGGAAACTGATGTGGTGGCGAAGAGGTAGCGGGGAGATGATGGGCCGTCGCGAGCCATCTCAAGGTGGAGATGCAGTGGAGAGTCGCCGGCTTGGTTGCTTCCCAATGCGGAGCACCGCCGGGCGGCCCTCGGCACGCGGGGATTGCACCCGCGGCACCTTGATTTAACACAAGCGCAGGTGGCTTTTCTTGATGCAGATCCTTCAGATGTGAAAACGTCGGTGGAGCACGGGGAGTTCCTTCACCTCCGCATAATTTAGCATTCATTTTTGTTCATAAAGTGTAGCGCGGGAGGCATTGAACCTCCGCACGACCTTGCATACCGAAGTTCGGATGTAAGTGATAATGTGTCATTTAAACGGTGAGAATAGTTTGTTACAGAGAAGTGACTTCTTCTGTGGATAAAGACGCAACCACAACAACAGTGATTGTTTGTTGGAGGTGTTGAGCTGAATGATAAAAATTTTCTTCTTTTTTTAGGTGTTTAAAGCTGATTTGTATTGGTTCACTTTGGTGTGGTCTTGTAAAAGCTAAATATATCTTCGTTGTACAGAGACCAGAACATTATTTCACCTCAAAAGAAAAACTTCTTATATCTAAAAAAGTGCAAGAGGCCATGAACGATAACGACCTTTGCACGAATTCTTCTAGAGTGGTGGTGCCTAGTTGGGGTCAAAGGTCTTGTTGGGGGAGGCCCATAGTATCCCCTCCCCCTAGCTCCTTGGCCTCTTAGGAGGAAGGCCCATCAAGGCCCAAGTAAATGGGATCTGAAGCAGGTGGCTTTGTACTTGGGCCATGAGCCCATTAGGGTTTCCTCCCTTTATGTATTCAAGACTCAATTACCACAATGACCTTAGGGCAAGGGCAATATTGTAATTGGGAAACCTAGGGTTGTAAGGAGGGTATGGCTATAAATACCCCCTTACCTCCCTCATCAATGGCATTGAGTGTGACTTACTAGCCTATGGCACTTGTCTGTTCCCTTCTAAGTTCTACCTAGAGTCCCTCCCAAGTATGGTAGACCCTAGGAGAATTCCTCATTTACTGTTTGGGCATTGTAACCAACAACAGTTGGCGCCGTCCGTGGGGAATGGACAAGAAGTCATAACAACATGACGCACACGTCGGAAACGTCCCGAAAGGCGAGGGCTTCGGGAAATGATCCCAACGCGACGGATCCCCCTTCGGCACGGGCGACCGGACCTTCGGCAAGGCAAACCATCAACCCGACGACCGCGAACCCTTCGGCGAGCCAAACCATCAGCCCGATGACGCTCACAACGACACACAAGGGGCTGCCGCACGAGCCGAAGTCATACCACCACCACCGACGCACAACACCTCCGGCTGCAACATGATAATGGCCATCACAGGGGGCTCCAGCCAGCCATACTCCTCCAAGCGCCAGCGTCGAGATTACATCCGACGTGTGAACCACGTAGCGGCCCATCCACCTCTCGCGAAGTGTAAATGGTCTCATGTACCTCTCACCTTCGACCAGAGCGACCTGCGCCCGATGGAGTACCCTCACAAAGACGCTTTCGTCATCAGCGCCAACATGCGCAGGACGGAAGTCCGTCGCGTGCTCATTGATGGCGGGAGCTCTGCCGACGTCATCTTCATCGACGCCTTCAACCAATTGGGCATCCCCCGTACGGAGCTGTTCGCCTCCGAGAGTCCACTCGTTGGCTTCGGGGGAGAGCCCATCGACGCAATAGGCTGTGTCAAAGTCGCAGTCTCTTTCTCCGGTCCCGCCGGTCACCGGACGGAGGAAATTTCCTTTGACGTCGTCGACATGCCGTACCCCTACAACGCCATCTTAGGCCGGGGGCTCATCAACGCTTTCAACGCCGCTACCCACCACAGCTACCTCTGTATGAAAATACCAGCACCAAGGGGCATCATCACAGTGTACAGAGACCAAGCCGCAGCCCGAAGCATCGAACACGGTCAGAACCCCGGCCAGAAACAAGTGCACCCCATCAAGCACCAAGCCAAGCCCCAAACTGTCGAGGCCCAAACACCGACGCCCCCGATGGGAATACCGAAGCCACGAGTCACCGGTGACGTCAAACCAGTGGTCTTGTCCTCGGACAGGCCTGATCAAGAAGTCATCTTCGGCAAAGGGCTACCGGCGGAGCTTGAAGAAAGAATGATCACTCTGCTCCAAGCCAACAAAGATGTCTTCGCGTGGTCAACTTCAGAGCTGACAGGAGTCGACCGAAGCATCATCGAGCACAAACTCGACGTCAACCCCAAGGTGACGCCTATCAAACAGAAGAAGCGGACTTGGACTGATGAAAAGCAAGCAGTCCTTCGGGCGGAGGTACAAAAGCTATTGGATGCTAATGTCGTCCGAGAGACCAACAAGTCGACCTGGCTCGCGAACCCGGTCCTCGTAAAGAAGCACAACGGGAAATGGCGAATGTGCATCGACTACACCACCCTCAATCGCGCCTGCCCGAAGGACGACTTCCCATTGGCATGCATTGACGAGCTCGTCGACGACACGGCCGGCTCCGAGATTATGAGCTTCCTCGACGCTTACTCAGGCTACCACCAGATCTGGATGGCCCCCGAAGACGAGGAGAAAACCGCTTTCATGTTAGAAGATGGCACATACTATTACAAGCGCATGCCCTTCGGCCTGAAAAACGCCAAAGCAACCTTCTCCCGCGCAATCAAGAAGACACTAGGTGACCAACTGGGCAAAAACGCCGCAGTGTACATCGACGACATCGTCATCAAGAGCACATCCGACGACAACCACCTCGCTGACCTGGCCGAGACATTCGCTAACCTGCGCCGCGTCGGCTTCAAGCTCAATCCGGAGAAATGCACCTTCGGGGTCCGAGCAGGCAAGCTCCTCGATTTCCTCGTCTCCAAGAAGGGCATCAAGCCCAATCCAGAAAAGATCAAGGCCATCACCGACATGGAACCCCCCAAGACCACGAAGGAGCTGCAAAGATTCACCGGCCACCTCGCCGCCCTCGGACGCTTCATTTCCCGAGCGGCGGAGAAATGTCTCCCCTTCTACCAATGCTTAAGGGGCACCGGCCCTCCCAAGTGGGGGGAGGAACAAGACAAAGCCTTTGAAGAAATCAAAGACCATCTAGTCAAGGCAACAACCCTTCGACCACCTCCGCTGAAAGCCCCGCTACTTCTTTACGTGTCGGCGGCTCCCGCTGCAATCAGCGCCGTGCTTGTACATGAGGTCGAGGTCGAAGGGAAGCTGGTACAACAACCAATCTATTACGTCTCCGAAGCATTATCAGGCGCAAGACTCAACTACAACACCATCACCAAGGTTGCCCTGGCAGTCCTCATGGCTTCGCGTAAGCTCCGGCACTACTTTGAGAGACACCCAATCATTGTACCCACGTCTTTCCCTCTAAAGGACGTCTTCGGCAACCGTAATTCAACCGACAACATCGCCAAGTGGGCCATCGAGCTTGCCGCATACGACATCAAGTACGTCGCCCGGAAAGCAATCAAGTCCGGAGTCATCGCCGACTTCATCGCCGAATGGACTCCAGCACCCATGACCGAAGCCACACCGCCCGAACCTCTATGGACGGTACACACCGACGGAGCATGGAGCTCCGCATGAGCTGGATGCGCGGCAGTCATCGTATCACCCAGCCAGCAGAAGCTTCGGTATTCGGCCTCACTGGCCTTCCCAACTACCAATAACGCGGCCGAGTACGAAGGTGTCATCCTCAGCCTTCGGAAACTAAAGGCTCTCGGCGCCAAGCAAGTTATCCTCTACACCAACTCCCAACTCATCGCAGAACAAATCTCCAAGGAGTACATGGCTCGAGATCCCGACATGGGAAACTACCTCAAGGTCGTCCAAAGCATGGAGAAACACTTCTCCGGCTTCGACGTCAAAAGCATCAACCGTGCTTACAACCAAGAAGCCGACGCCCTCGCTAAAGCAGCAGCTAACCAGACACCACTCCCCCCCGATGCTCTCCATGAAGTCCTCTCGGAGCCAGCCACAACTTCAACGAAACCGCGACCGGTCATGGTCCTGTCATCCAGTGATTGGCGGGCACCGATACGAGCTCAGATAGAAGGAAGATACTCCGACGATGACCCGGTGGAAGAAAAAAGGGTTCGTCTCCGCACAAGGGGCTACGTCGTCCACAATGACATCCTGTACAAGAAGGGAGTCACCGAACCACTCCTGCGATGCCTGTCCGAGGCTGAGGGGAAAGCCCTCCTTCGGGACATTCATGAAGGTCTCTGCTCATCACATATCGCCCCTCGGGCCTTGGTGGCAAAGGCATTTCGGCGCGGCTTTTATTGGTCGACAGCCGTATGCGACGCCGAAGCGCTGGTCCGCACTTGCCCAAGCTGCCAGTGGATGGGAAGACAGTCGCATCAGCCCGCAACTCCACTGCAACCAATTCCACCAGTCTGGCCACTGGCCCGATGGGGAATCGACATCGTCGGACCCCTACCCACCGCTCCCGGCAACCTCAAGTGGACGGTGGTGGCATACGAGTACTTCTCCAAATGGATCGAAGCCGAGCCCCTCGCCAAAGTCACCGCCATGGCAATTCAGAAATTCTTCTAGAAGAATATCAGATGCCGCTTCGGAGTGCCAATGCACATCACTGTTGACAATGGCTCACAGTTTGAGTCACAACTGTTCAAGGAATACTGTTAGTCCATCGGAGTCCGAGAATGCTTCGTCTCGGTGACCAATCCAAGAGCAAATGGTGCAGTCGAGAGAGCCAACGGCACGGTCTTCGACGGAATCAAGAAGAGCCTCCTCGGTCTCCCGAAGGGAAAATGGGTCGAAGCATTGCCAAACGTGCTCTGGTCCCTCAGAACAACTCAGACAAGGCCTACCGGGTTCATCCCGTTCCGCCTCCTCTTCGGTGCCGAAGCAATGACACCGCAAGAAATCACCAATGGTTCCCTTCGGGCAACAGCCGCCCTGTCCAAGGACGAAGACGTCTCCAAAGATTTACTCGAAGAGACAAGGCTGCAAGCAATCGCCAACCTGAAGCGCTACACAGCTTCAATGGAGCAACAATACAATCAGAAGGTCAATCCTCAGCGCTTCACACCAAGGGATCTCGTGCTCAAAAGGAACATCCATCCCTCAAGCGTCGGAAAGCTGAACAGCAAATGGGTAGGCCCCTTCATCATCAACAACTCAATTCGCCCCGGAGCGTACCACCTGGTCGAGCTCGATGGCACTCCCGTCGCGAGGACATGGAACGCAGATTCTCTCCGACGTTACTACGTCTGAAAAATTGGCACTCGCCTAAGGGCACTGGCCACACACTTCCGGCCTGCGCGCCGTGATCATTTGCATCCTTTCTTTTCGATGTGTTTCTTTTCTTTCGGCAGTAGGGCGACGATGATCCCCTTAGCTGCATTCCCTAAGGGGCCATGTAACTTATTAGTGCAATGAATGAAATATGACTCCTTCGGCACTAGAAATCCAGTAGGGGCACCGGAGCACAAACTCCGCGAACTGAAGCGAGGCACACATAAGCCCTCGAACCCGCACCCTAAGGGGAAAGGCGATGCCGGCGAACCCGCCCGAAACCCCCTTTCAGACGACAATGCCGAAGGCAGGGCAAACAATAAGACCCAGCACTTAGCGCGCAATACACCAACCACATGCAAAGGGGGGACACCTCCGGCATGAAAACCCGAAAACTCGTTCCTCTCAGACTCCCGATGAGCAAGAGGGGGACGACGCTCGAACTCGAGCTCACTTCCACGCCGAAAGCTGAACGACGAAATCAGAACCCGAGCCCCGTCTCGGTCACGTCTAAAACTCGTTCCTCTCAGACTCCCGACGAGCAAGAGGGGACGACGCTCGAACTCGAGCTCACTTCCTCGCCGAAAACTGAGCGACGAAATCAGAACCCGAGCCTCGTCTTGGTCACGTCTAAAACTCGTTCCTCTCAGACTCCCGACGAGCAAGAGGGGGACGACGCTCGAACTCGAGCTCACTTCCTCGCCGAAAGCTGAGCGACGAAATCAAAACCCGAGCCTCGTTTCGGTCACGTCTAAAACAACTCTTCTCGTCTCACCGAAAGCAAAAGAGGGGGACGACGCTAGCAAACAAGCAAAACGCATCACCAAAAAACTGAACAATGAAGGAAACGCTCGCTTCGAGCAAGATGAAGTCTTTCCTGCCGAAAGTCTCGAAAACTCACCAATCGTACAAAGCCCGAAGGCTCATACAACTCACCATAGGGCCCGAAGGCCAATACAGCGGCACAACAGCCGACATAAAGGCCCGAAGGCCTTTATAACGAAAACAGACCGAGATAACGGTCACAAGCCCCTACTCAGTTTACATGGGCCTGAAGCCCAACTCAACACCTTCTACCCATACACGAATATAGAGCCGCTTCGGCCTTCACGATATCCTCCCTTGCCCGAGCAAGGGTACGGCGCAATGAAGCAAAATCCAGTGGCGTGGAAGCGGACGCAACATCGGCTTGCAGTTGCTCCAAGTCAACTTCTCCCGAATCCTCCCCACTTGACACATCAACGACCTCCACCTTCGGAGCTAGCAGAAGAGGACAGTCCAGGTTATGACCTGCCGATGAATGATGAGAGTCACGCCGAACTCGCCTACAAAGCAAAGCTTCAGAGGAAGGCTTCGGGAAAGAAGATAAGATCCGATCATTACGTGAAGCCACGCTCTGCAAAAAATCCGTGAAATCACCACCAGGATTCCGCCAAAGCCAACGGCGCCACTGAGTCCCCTTAACATAAAAAGGACCGGAACGTGACGACAGAATACGCCCTTCCAAAATCAAAATGCTCTCCGGGATTACATCAAGACTAGCAACGTCCCGACATTCACGATCGACAACCCCTCCCTGTCGGCAATTCGAAGGAAACCTCAAAACAACATAAATCAAGCAAAGCTTCATTTCATTGACAGGAACGCCCGAAGGGCACCTAATACAAACTACCACCCGAAGCCCGAAGGCGATACATAACTAAAAAAGGAAAAAGACTCACACCTGAGGGGGGGGGGGGGGCCTGGTCCGAAGAGGCTATAGCCGGCTCTTGTGCCGAGTCCCCACCCCCTGAGACCACAAGGGTACTGGCACTCCCAGCGCCCGCCGGGATCTGGGCCGACGAAGGTATCGCAACCACAGGGCGGGACCTCTGTGCCGCGGCCGAAGTAAGAGCAGCTTGACGAGCCAGCTGAAGGCCGAAGGGAACCCAGAAGTGCCACCCAAGTTCGTCCCCATAAACGGCGACACTCTCAGCCAGCTCACGAAAGCGAGCCCCATCTCCACCGGCCATAGCCGCCACTCGCTCCGAGGCAGAGGCCATGGAGGACAAGTGCGAGCATCCCGCTTCTTGCAGAGCGCCCAAGGTAGCAGTCCAGGCGGTTTGCGCGCAGAAGGTACCGAAGGATTCGGCAGCTCGTCCGGCCAACATGGCCGACTTCAACAGTCGAACAAAACTGCCTCCGAGATCCCCTCGCTCATGCTTCGGCGGCAGCACATCGACGCCCAAACTTGTCAGCAGCGAGTTCATCTCTTTCAGCGCCGACCAAGCCGCCGTCGCTTCGGTCTCCCGAAGGCTCGCGCCAGCCCCTAGCAGCTTCTGCGCTTCGACCAGCCCTTTCTCTGCGGCCTCCTTAGTCCGCCGCTCAGATGCCACCGCCTCCTTCTCCTTCGAGAGGTCGACCTCCAGTTGCTGAGATCGCCCCTCGGCGGCGGTCAGCCTCTCGGTGAGGTCCTTGATAACCTCATCCTTCTCTGTCAGCTTCTCAGCAAGCTGCTTCCGGGCGGCCTCAGTATTTTCGAGACTTTCGGCAAGAATATCTCGCCCGCGTTCCGCAGACTTAGCGGCGGCCTTAGCAGTTTCGGCACGAGCCCGAAGACGCGGCACGTCGAGACCCAGGAAAGTATCTTCCATTCGACGCGCAAGCAAGGCCGTGTGCAGCACGAACATACGATCAGCATTTAATAAAGTCAAGAAATGAAATACAAAGCCGAAGGGAATCACCTTCATCGTGAGAGCAGACAGAGCAATGGAGACTTTTTCGGGCGGAACATCCTTCAAAGACTCCGCAAAGTCTTCAGCCCCGGTGAAGTCATACATCTCCCGAAGGGCCTGAGCAGCCTCCGGGCGATCGGTGAAGTCGTCCCAAACAAGATTCCCCTCAATAGGGGGCGAGCCGGCGGTAGCAATTGGCGGCTGTCCGAAGAAGCCCTTGCCGGCACCATGCCCGAGGCGCGGCACTGCAGGGTCCCTCTCTGCAGTCTTCTCGGCGCCACCACTCCCTCCGGCTGGAGCAACGGAGTTAGAAGGGCTACCGGGATCGAAAAAACAGGAATTACAAGAAGAAGGCACAATACCAGGAGACCGATGGACTGGCCCCAGCATCTCCTTCGGTGCCACCGTCAGCTTCGATGCGAAGGCAGGCACCCCGCAGAAGCCAACGTCATCATCATCGGAGTCCAACGAATGGACCTCCGGCACAGCACCTCCGGCAGCGGTAGCGCGCTTCGGAGCAGAAGTCTCCGCAGCAAGGGCATCTCCTTCCGAAGCACCTTCCGGATCCGTGCCGTACCCATCAGAAACATCAGGGCTGGCACCCCCCGGCTGGTCTTTTTCACTTACAGCAGCCCCCTTCGGAGCACGCTTGCAAGAAGACTTGGTTTTCTTTGCAGCCGGAGCAGTGACGTCTCCAGCTGCCCGCTTCTGCGCCCCCACCGACGCAGCGGCCGATGAAGAGGCATCGGCATCCACCTCCCCCTCCTCCGCCCCCTCCTCGGCGGCAACCTTCCTGCCGACGGGAATGACGGCGACACGGGCCGGGAGCTCCACATCGGGATACTTCAAGGAGAACACCCGGTTCTTACGGGGGTCCCCTTACCAACCGCGAGGCACGAGACACCTCCTCGGCAGTCACATGCCCGAGGAGGTCAACGGCCCGACGCTCCATCTCCACCCTCGTCATCGCTGCAAAATAACCTGAGTCGACAAAAATAACATTCAAGTCTAAATGCGAAAATGAACGCCGACAGAAAGAATACCAGGAAGAGCGTCGCCCAAAAAGTGAATCACAAACTCCGTCTCGGAGCGCTTCTCAAGAAATTTGTCGCACCATTGCCGACTCAGCGGCCACACCCCGGCCGCAATGCTCTCCTCCATCAGATCGCGCATCGTGAAATCACGAGCGATCGAGGAGAGAAGAGCCTTTCGGGACTCACAACTCCCATCCACCTCAACAGGCGGATGCCTGTAGAACAGAACCTCCGACATCGAGGACCGAAGGTTACAACCTTCTTCGTATGCCTTCACCGGCAACACCTCGTCGGGACGATCCACAAAGGACACAGTACCCATCGAGCCGACGAAGCTCCTCCCTCCCAGATTCAAGATCTTCTTGTACACAGATGACGGATACCCAAATCAGGGTATCCTGATCTAGGATACTTAATCCCGATAACCGTCTCAGCTTAATTGTGTAGGGCCCATAGGAACAGGTGCATAACAACAGAGCGCTCGAGGGGCCCGCGGCCGACCCCGAGGGCACATACAAGTTCCGCCTCGCCCGACCCCCAGTCGGGCGGGCCCACAAGTTCCGCCTCGCCCGACCCCCAGTCGGGCGGGCCCACGACTTCCGCCCCGCCCGACCCCGAGTCGGGTGGGGTCCACGACTTCCGCCCCGCCCGACCCCAAGTCGGGTGGGGCCCCGAACTCCGCCTCGCCCGACTCCCAGTCGGGCGGGCCCACAAGCCACGCTTCGCCCGACCCCGAGTTGGGAGACTTCGTCGAGAAGATTTTCCTCTGACAAGGAGGACAGGCATTTACGACGAGTAGCTGGGGAGCCTTAACTCTACCCAGCAACTCATATACTTGCAGGCACGCGATGTGACCCGCACAGTGGCACCCGTCCCATCTCGCGGCGCCGCCTGACACCTCGAGTACAGCAGCGGGACGGCTACGACATCATCATCACCCTGAACAGGGACGAAGACCGGACCGGCGACAAGACGGCCGCGACAGTCTGGGTTGACATCTCGACCACCTGCCCGGCGACCGGGCGGACAGGACGCCGCCTGACTAGGGCCACAGTGGCAGCTAGGGTGCAGACTAGTGCGGCGTGTAGCCGCGCTAGCCTACAACTCGAAAGCCCCGTTCCCATTTGTAAACCGGCTCACTCCTTGACTATAAAAGGAGAGCTGGGTGCATGAGGCGAGGGGATCGGATCCCCGGATAGATAGACAACGGACGAATCCATCGAGAGATACACACGAAGAGGCTTGGAGTTTTTTTCTCCTCCCTCGTCAACACTTGTAGCTCCCCTCTGCAAGTCGGAACACGAACCACCCACGAACTGGACGTAGGGCATCGATTGCCTGAACCAGTATAAACCTTGCCTCCCTCGCAAAACCCTCGCCATCATAGAAGATCGTCAGGCGCCGTAGTTACAAATTTACTTGTCGGCCGGTTTCTTAACACCGACAGTTGGCGCGCCAGGTAGGGGACCTCAGCGCGTTTGACATCTTCAGTTGATGGCGAGCCACGACATCGATTGGACTCCGGGCGCTCTCGTGTACTTCGGAAGCCTGGAGTTCATCGTGGTCCGGGTTGGGGGGCTTTCGCGCGTCGAACCGCCGGCACCCCCACAAAGGGCCCTCACCCCCGCCATGTCCGCGAGCGCGGAGCTCGTGGGTATGGCGGAGTACGACTACGACAGCGACGAGGATGACCTCCTCGACTACGACTCCGACGCCGGCAGTCACCATCCTTCGCGCGAGTGCATGGTGGTGGAAGCTGGTGGAGGCAGCCGCCGCAACGTTCACGACGTGGCGGCGCAGCCAGACCCGGCAGCGCTCGCGACGACGGCGGACGCCGGAGCGGCCGCAGAAGCCGCGCCCCTGCTTGTGACACAGGCGCAGCAGGGAACCCCTCCGGCGAGCGCCGACCTCCGGGAGGGCGACGACCTGGAGCGTCTGCTCCAACGCCAACACGAGCTCGCAGAAGCCGCGCGGCGGCTCAAGGAGGAGCGCGAGCGGCTCGAACACGAGGTGGCGCAGCGCCAGGCCCTGCGCGAACGCGTGCGTGCCCATGGGCGCGAAGCCCGGCAGCGGATTCTGGCCGAGGCGGGCAACCTCGTGCCCAGATACACCAGGCCCAGCCAAAATGTCGCCGCGGCTGCGACACTTTTGCGCGCGCTCCCGCAACCGTCCGACGAGGACCAGCGAAGAATCCAGGGGGAGCTCAAGGACCTCCTGGACTTGGCGGCGGTGCAGCAGGCCGAGCGCGAGCAAAGCTCCGCTGCACGGCGGTGGGAATCCAGCTTTTCCTACCGCACGCCAAGCAAGCCACGGCCACAACCCGAAAGTTCCGTCCACCAAACCCCCGAGCAAAGTGGGACTGGGGACGCGCCGCCGGTCCATCAGCGGATCGGCAGAATCCGCGACGCCCGCGACATTCTGCGGGCAAGGCGCCGCGAGCAAGGGCGAGGTCCACGGTGCGAAACCGAGGACTTTGTCTACGCTCCGCGGCGTGGCGGGAGATTTGACCCGGAGGAAGACAAGCCTCGGACTCCGATCCCGGCTGGCCCACGGGCTTTTGGCCGCGCCATCTTGCGGGCTCCCGTCCCCCAGCGGTTTCGGCCGCCCAGCAATATCACGAAGTACAACGGGGAGACGAATCCCGCGTTGTGGCTGGAGGACTACCGCCTGGCGTGCCAAGCCGGCGGTGCCACCGACGAGCGGTTCATCATCCGCAACCTCCCCCTCTTCTTGGCCGACTCGGCCAGGACGTGGCTCGAGCATCTCCCGGAGGGTTCAATCCAGGATTGGGTTGACCTCCAGGAGGTGTTCATCGGCAACTTCCAGGGCACGTACGCGCGCCCGGGGAACCCGTGGGACCTTCGGAACTGCCGGCAGGGCGCCGACGAGTCCCTGAGGGACTACATTAAGCGATTCTCCAGGCAATGCAACGCGTTGCCCAATCTCGCTGACGCCGAGGTGATCTCCGCGTTCATAGCGGGCACCAGCAACGAAGGGCTCGTTCATGAGCTCGGCCGCAAGAGCCCGCGCTCCATCAAGGAGCTGCTCGACGTGGCCACCAGCTACGCCTCCGGTGAGGATGCGGTCGATGCCCTCCTTCACCGGACTAAAGGCAAGGCAAAGCGGAACGAGAGTTCCGGCGCGGGTCCGTCTGCCCCGCACGACAAGAAGCAAAAGCAGAAGAAGAAGAAGGGCGGCGATCAGCAACGCCGCAACGACGCACTCGTCGCGGCCGTCGAGCGTAAGCAGAAGAAGCCGACCGTCGACAACGACGGCAAGAACCAGCATTTCGAAAAGATGCTGGAAGCGCCGTGCCCCAACCACGCCTATCCCGTCAAGCACGCCCTCAAGGATTGCGGGCTCATGCTGAAGTTCCTGGGCGCGAAGGCAAAGAGGTCCGACCCCAAGGATTCTGACCCCGGGGATGACGGGAAGGACGACAAGGAGGCGGACGGTGGGTTTCCGAAAACCACCGGCTGCCTCATGATCTTCGGAGGCGAAGGAGCCAGCTCCTCCAAGCGGCGCCAGAAGCTGGAGCGCCGGGAGGTGTACGCCGCCGAGCCGGCGACTCCGGCCTTCCTCAAGTGGTCCGAGGCGGCCATCACCTACGACCGCGGCGACCACCCCGAGCACGTGCCGCGTCCGGGGCGGTACCCACTCGTCGTCGACCCCATCGTCTCCAACAAGCGCCTATCCAAGGTACTGATGGATGGTGGTAGTGGCTTAAATATTTTGTATGCAGAGACCCTCGATGCTATGGGAGTCAGTCGCTCTCGCATCCGACCTTCGGGCGCACCCTTCCATGGGGTCGTGCCCGGAAAGACGGCCATGCCGCTCGGGCAAATCGACTTGCCCGTCACCTTCGGCACGCCGATCAACTACCGCACGGAGGTCCTCACCTTCGACGTGGTGGACTTCCCCGGCGCGTACCACGCGATCCTTGGTCGGCCATGTTACGCGAAGTTCATGGCCGTCCCCAACTACACCTACCTCAAGCTCAAGATGCCGGGGCCGAGAGGTGTCATCACCGTGAGCACGTCCGTTCAACGTGCTTACGAGTGCGAAGTAGAGTGCTGCGAGCTGGCAGCGGCGCTCATCAACAAGCCCGACCTCCCGGAGGTCGCCAGCGTGGAGTCCGAGGAGACGCCGACTCCGAAGAAGGCGTCCGGCTCGTTCGAGCCATCCAAGGACACCAAGAAGGTTCCCCTCGACCCGTCCGACCCCGAGGGGAAGACGGTCATCGTCGGGGCGACCCTTTCTCCCAAATAGGAAAGCGCGCTCGTCGATTTCCTTCGCGCCAACAAGGACATCTTCGCGTGGAAACCCTCGGACATGCCGGGGATTCCAAGGGAAATTGCCGAGCACTCCCTCAACATCAAACCGGGATCGAAACCGGTCAAGCAGAGGTTGCGCCGATTCGACGAGGAAAGGCGCCGAGCCATAGGCGACGAGCTGGCAAAGCTCCTTGCCGCCGGCTTCATCAAAGAAAAGTATCACCCCGAGTGGCTCTCCAATCCTGTACTTGTTAAAAAGAAAAATGGGAAATGGAGGATGTGTGTTGACTACACAAGTCTCAATAAGGCATGCCCAAAGGACCCGTTTCCTTTGCCGCGCATCGACCAAATTGTTGACTGGACCGCAGGGTGCGAAACCCTGTGTTTCCTAGACGCCTACTCGGGCTATCACCAGATCCCACTAAAGATCGGTGATCAAGAGGCAACGGCGTTCATCACTCCCTTCGGCTCATATTGTTACGTTACAATGCCGTTTGGGTTAAAGAATGCCGGCGCCACTTACCAACGTTGTATGATCAAATGTTTCGGTGATCTCATCGGACGGATCGTGCAAGCGTACGTGGATGACATCGTAGTCAAATCCATGCGAACCGACGACTTAGTCGCCGATCTCAACGCCGTGTTCCAACGGCTAAGAGAGAATGGCATTAAGCTCAATCCCGAGAAATGCGTTTTCGGGGTCCCAAAAGGAATGCTCCTGGGATATTGCGTGTCACAACGCGGCATCGAAGCCAACCCAGAAAAAATCGAAGCCATCGCGAAGATGGGGCCGATCAAAAACCTGAAAGGCGTACAGAAGCTGACCGGCTGCTTAGCCGCACTCAGTCGATTTATTTCCCGACTCGGGGAAAAGGGGTTGCCACTCTATCGTCTCCTCAAGAAGTCCGACAACTTCGTCTGGACAACCGAGGCGCAAGAGGCTCTTGATCACCTCAAGACCAGACTCTCTAGCGCCCCGATTCTCGCCTCTCCGGCCGAGAAGGAGCCTTTGTTGCTCTACATAGCGGCGACAACGCAGGTGGTCAGCACCGCCCTGGTGGTGGAGCGGACGGAGTCGGGCAAGGTGCTCAAGGTACAACGGCCCGTGTACTTCGTCAGCGAGGTCCTCTCCGACTGCAAGACAAGGTGGCAGCAGATCCAGAAGGTGATATACGCGCTGGTCATCACTCGGCGCAAACTCCGCCACTACTTCGACGCCCATCCGGTAACCGTCGTCTCTTCCTTCCCCCTTGCTGAGGTTCTAGGCAATCCGGAGGTGTCGGTCAAAATTTCTAAATGGGCGTTAGAATTAATGGATCAGGGAATAGAATTTACGCACCCATCTGCCGTAAAATCACATACCCTGGTAGATTTCATCGCCGAGTGGACCGAAACTCAGTTGCCCATAGTTCCTGTCGAAAAGGAATGTTGGCGGCTGTTTTTTGACGGCTCTCTCACAAAAAGGGGTGCCGGGGGTGGGTGGCTGCTCATCTCTCCAAGAGGTGTGCGAATGCAATATGTCATCCGGCTCAACTTCCCAGCATCGCACAATGTAGCCGAGTACGAAGCTCTGCTTAACGGCATGAAAGCAGCTGTCGAGTTAGGAGTCCGTAGGCTCGAAGCCTTTGGCGACTCTCAGCTCGTTGTTAACCAGGTCATGAATGAGTCCACCTGCACTAACCCCAAGATGGCGGCCTACTGTGCTGAAATCCGCCGTCTGGAAGAAAAGTTCGATGGTTTTCAGGTTGAATACGTCCCTCGGCGGGACAACGAGACGGCCGATTCGTTGGCCAGGCTGGGATCAAACCGGGAGATAGTCCCGGCAGGCATTTTTGCCTGCGATCAAGACAAGCCGTCCATCAATGATCCTGCGTCGGCCGACCCGACGAAAGAGCAAGCACAAGAACCGGCTCCGATTGAGGCCAACGAGGCCTTGGTCATCGAGCACGACAAAAACTCGGGGGCTCCCGCCGACCCCCGCGACGCCTCGCCCGACTCGGGGGCTGACCCCGGGCCCCGCGATGACTGGAGGCAACCCTTCATCGACTACCTCCTGCGACAACAGCTTCCGTCCGACCGAACTGAGGCACGCCGACTCGCAAGGCGCGCCAAGACATTTGCGATGGTCGGCGGCGAGCTGTATAAAAAAGGACGCTCTGGAGTCCTCCAACGCTGTATCCCTCTCGACGAGGGTAGGCAGTTACTCCAGGATATCCACGGCGGAACGTGCGGCCATCACGCTGCACCACGAAGCATAGTTGGCAACGCGTTTCGGCACGGTTTTTATTGGCCGACCGCTGTTGCCGACGCCCAACGAGTGGTGCGCACTTGCGAAGGGTGCCAGCATTATGCTCGTAAAACTCATCTGCCGGCTCAGGCCCTCCAAACCATCCCCATTACTTGGCCGTTCGCGGTATGGGGGCTGGACCTGGTTGGACCCTTCAAAAAGGCACCGGAGGCTACACCCACTTGCTTGTCGCCGTTGACAAGTTCTCAAAGTGGATAGAGGCCAGGCCGATCGGCAAAATTGACTCGGCGCAAGCCGTCAAGTTCTTCACCGACATTGTACATCGATTCGGGGTGCCAAATGCCATCATCACTGACAATGGCACGCAGTTCACGGGGAAGAAATTCCTGAACTTTTGCGATCAGTACGGCATCCGAGTCGATTGGGCAGCTGTTTCTCACCCCCAAACGAATGGGCAGTGTGAACGGGCGAACGGCATGATCCTCCAAGGATTAAAGCCCAGAATCTTCAACAAGCTCAAGAAATTTGCCGGTCGGTGGGCAAAAGAGCTCGATGCAGTGTTGTGGAGCCTAAGGACGACGCCGAGTCGTGCCACCGGCTACACTCCATTCTTCATGGTGTATGGAGCCGAGGCAGTGCTACCAACTGACCTGGATTATGGGGCCCCGCGGGTGCAAGCGTTTGACCCGGACCTCAACGAGCGCTACCTCGAGGATGCGCTCGACCAGATCGATGAAGCACGAGAAGCCGCGCTCTTGCATTCCGCCAAGTATCAACAAGCGCTGCGCCGCTACCACGAACGAAAGGTTAAAGGCCGCGCTTTCGAGGTTGGCGACCTCGTTCTTCGCCTTTTGCAGGGCAATCAGGGTCGGCACAAGCTGACTCCGCCGTGGGAGGGACCATACACCGTTGCGGAGGTGCTTCGGCCCGGAACCTACAAGCTCAAGAACGCCGACGGACGCATATTCGCCAACGCGTGGAACATCGACCAGCTACGTCGTTTCTACCCTTAGCTTGTACCTCCTTTTCCTTTTGCATCGTTCAAAGACATGCAAACGAAATAAAAAGAAAGTTCGTCTCTTTCTGTCTTTTTGAAATTCACAACAAGTCCTGACCTGCCGACCGCCGATCCCCGACCCTAACGGCTCGGGGGCTCCACCCGGCGGGTGCGCAAAAAAGGCCGTGTAAAATCCAAAATGCCCATGACAAACGAGCGTCAAGGCCAAGAGCGAAAATTGCGCCGACAACGCGTCCGTGGCTAAGGAATTTACATGAAAAATCCTAAGTGCAGGTCCGACTCGGACAGAACTTGAGCGTCGACGATCTCTCGGCCGACCCGACTGGCCGACTCGGGACTCTGACGCCTCGGCGGCTAAGAGCGGCCTGGGTTACCAGTCAGTCGAATGAAAGGTCCAAGGCAATCAAGCGGTCTGAAAGAGGAGGAAGTCACGAAGGAAAAAACACTTAAAATTTCGAATAAGTTTCAAGCGAACACAAATTCAAAGAACGAAGTACTTGTTTCCTCTAAAGGCAAGCTTTTTATATTTACATGAGGGCCACTCGGCCCAACCCGACTAACTACTCTATCTCCTACTACTCGTCACTCGGAGGCGACGGCAGAGGGAACGCGAAGGAGGCGAGGAGGCCGGCAATCGTCGCAGCAGCGGGCGCGGCCTTCTTCTTCAGCTCCTCCATCTCTTCATCGGAGAAGCCGGGCACCATGCCCAGCGACAAGCCCTCGAGGTCGAGGGTGTCACCGTAGTGCGTCTGCTCCATCACCAACGTCCAGAAGACCCCGGCCTCGAAGCTCTCACGACGGAGAGCACCGAAGCGGTTGGAGATGGAAAGCAGGCGCGCCTCCAGGGTGGCGGTCCCGTCCGGCTGTGGCACCTGCAGCTCGTCGACGAGAAGCTCGGCGCCGATCCGCAGCCGCTCCAGCTGGGTGTTCTCGCCCCGCGCCACCTCCAGGCCCGCCTTGAGCGCTGAAAACCAAATAAACAAGAAAATCAAACAAACGAACGACGAGGCGAATGGATCAAGGCAGAGGTACAGCAACCTTACCGTCAACCTCCTTCTCCAACCCGGTAACCCGGGCGGTGAGCTGGGAGACCAATTCGGAGGATGTCCGTCGAAGCACTCGTTCGGAGTCGGCCGCCTCGCGTGCCTTGGCCGCGTCCTCCTCCGCCTTCTCGGCTTTCTTCTCCGCCGCTTCGGCCCTCCTCTCCGCCTCCTCGGCCCTCTTTTCGGCGGCGGTCGCTCTCTCCTCCGCCCCGGCCAACGCCAGCTTGGCCTGGTCGGCCTCCCGCATGGCCTGTGTGGCCTGCTCCACCAAGGCCTGCCCCTCCTCATCAAGCCGAACTCGTTCGCTCTCTTGGAAGCGAATGCAGTTCGTCTTGGCCCGACTCAACTTGGACAGTTCCTGAAACAACGAAGAGGGATAAGCAAAACAAAAACGAAAAAGACTCTGCGAAAGAGTGAGGACGTACGCACCTGAGTCGGGGCCCCCATCGCCTTTATCGCGCGGAGCGTGGTCTCCAGGGCATGAATGGCTTGGCCCTGATTCTGGCTAAGCACGCCCCAGAGTTGCCGCTCCGCCGGCTCGTTGAGGACCCGCTCCTGTCCATCGGGCCCTTGGACGCGCAGGACATCGGCGTCCGTGGGCGCACCCGAGGTCGACTGCGGCAGCGGAGGCGTGGTGGACCTCAGACGAGGCCCCGACGACCCGGACAGCGCGGAGCTGCCCACCTCCGTCGACGCGGCGACCGCTGGAGCCGCCTCCGCCAACGTACTCGCTGCCGGTGCCGCCACACTTGCTGCCGGTGCCGCCGTGCTTACCGCCGGCGCCGCCACGCTTGCCGCCGGCGCCGCCGCGCTCGCCGCCGAGCCGAGCGCTGTCCCCAAAACTCCTGAGGACCGGAGCAGCTGCTTTCGTGGCAGGACCTGCAGCGGACCCCTGAAACAAAAGAGAGTTAGCAAACGAAATAAAGAGGTAAAAGAAACGTGATGAACTCAGGTACTAACCGGAATGGCTGACGCTTCGGGGTCGGGCCGGCGGACGACCCAGCCTCATCGCGCGCCCTCTTGCCCAAGAGGGCACTCGCCGCCGCAGCCGTCGTACCCGCAGAAGGCGCCACGGTCATCACCGCGGCGATCGTCTCCGAAACCGCCGTCGTCATCGTCGTCGTCCTCGTCCTCGGAGTCGGAGACCACGTCGCCTCGGCGGCGACGCCGTCTCCTCTCCTCCTCCCTCTGCACCCGCTTCGCCTTCTTGGCGTCTTCGCGGTCTTTGCGGGCCTTCTGCCGCTCCGCCCGCTCCCTGTTGCTCGCGCGGACGGCGTCGACGACTTCGGGAAGTGGGGCGGCAGAAGGGAGGAAGGCGACGCCAGTCTAAACCCAAGAAAAAGTGTATAAGCGAAAGATCGGGAAAATCGAAACAATGCCGAATCGGGATCGAAACTAAACCGAGAAACTTACGAATTGTAGGGCCCCCTGCTCCGGAAGCATCGGCGGGTGGCCCGGGATCGGATAGTCAAAGCTATCCCAATCCGCCGCCGTCTTCCCCATCGCCTCCGAGAGCCGGGCCTTCAGCTCTCGGACGGAAATCCGCGGCTCCGCGTGGGGGTCCACCATGCAGGTCCCCTCCCACGCAAAGTCGTGGCCCATCTCCCACATGGGGAGGCGCCGGTCTTGGAGCGGCGCAAGCCTCCTGACGTGGTAGGCGCCAATAACCCCGACGCCCGCAACGCCGCCCCTCTTGAGTTTGTCGATCATACCCAAGAGGTCGGCCAACTTCTTCTTGTCAGCGGCGTCCGGTCCCCAACCCCAGCACTTGGGCGCCTCTTCGATCAGGCGCCCGGTGAACTCCGGGAGCCGCGCGAGCGCGGCGTTCTTGAGGTAAAACCACCTCTCGTGCCAACCCTTGTTGGTGTCGGTGACGGCCATGGAGATGTACTCGCGGGCCCGGCCGCCCCGGAGCCGGAAGCTAGCACAGCCGATTGGGACGGCGCGCGGATTCCCTTCCGCGTCCTTCTTGGTCTGGAGCGCGAGAGTGAAGAAGTACTTGAAAAGGTGGAAATGGGGGCGAATCTTCAAAAAACCTTCGCACAAGGCGACGAAGGCGGAGATGTGCTGGATGGAGTTGGGGTTGAGGTGCTGCAACTCCAAATTGTAGTGGTGAAGCAGGCCGCGGAGGAAGGGAAGAGGCGGCATGCCGAAGCCGCGCTCGTGGAAGGAGCGGAAGGAGACAATGTAGCCGTCCGGCGGCGACGGGATCCTCTCCTCCCCGGGAACCAGCCACTCATGCTCCGCGGTGAGGGGCATCAGGAGGCCGCGCGCAACCAGGGCATCGAGGTTCCCCTTGGTGCTGTTGGACCGGCTCCAATCCGCCATGGCGAATGCGGACGAGGGACGCAGAGCGATGGCGAAACGAAGGGAAGTTGGGGAGCGAGCGAGGCGAGGAAGACGAAGCGGTTTGCGCAAGGGCGAGCGGCGGTGGATGCGAAAGGTTGCGAAAACCTGGTAAGGCAAATGAGGTAGGGCTCATCCCTTCTTTATAGTTATCGCGTTCCCACGACGCCTCGTTTTCTCGCGCCTTCCCTGTTTCGCGATTTAACAGGTGCAGGTGCCTTAAAAATCGCCATCATGGCCCGCTCCACTACCGCACGAAGAACAGATCGTGGCCTCGATCCGCGCGGAAGGAGAACCGTCGCGTCTCCACGACGCACGATGACGGCCCAGGCGGGCTTGGAATCCCGGACGGGCCCACAGGTAATAAAGGCTAGGGGCTGAAAACGCCCCGACGGCCCAGTTTCCGGCCCAGGAGTTCGAAGGCCGGCCCCGCGAAAGGGTTCGAACGGCCGCTCCAGGACAAAACTAAGTGAGGGGCCACCAAAGAGGGGTCCCCAGCGACCGCAACCCGTACACCGTAGTACAATGGGCCTCTGATGGTAGCGTCCGAGTCCGAGTTTAAAAAACCTCGACCTTGATCACCCATCGAGGGAGGGCATCGAGCCCACTGACTCCGAGCGAAAGGAGTCGGCGATCGAAAAAGGCAGGAACTCGGATTTTAATGAGGCTGACTCCAGCTAGTCTCAATCGGATCCCCGCGAAGGGCAAGCCGAGGCCTTCACTCGGACACACCCGTTTGCAGCTTAAACGAGCACCACGCATCGAACCACCGAGGAATGACGTGGCCGGCTCACGCGTGCCCCGTCTTATCGTAAAGACGCGCGGGTACGGACGAAACAAAAAGACGAAACGACCCTCGGACGGATCCGCGCATCGAGCAAGGACTCGGGGGCTCGCATTCGCAAAACAAGGACCTACTGCGTGGTCTCGGGAAAACCTTTTTTATCACCCTCGGCACAAGTGAACCACTTGTACCGAGGCTCGGGGGCTACACCCGGCGGGTGCGCTCGCGCGCACCCACCGGTAGGAGTAGTACGAAAGTACCCTCGGAGAGACAACGACAAGCCTCGACGGCGACCACGACCCCCGGCCGCCGCCCAGGCTCGGGGGCTACTGACGGATACCCAAATCAGGGTATCCTGATCTAGGATACTTAATCCCGCTAACCGTCTCAGCTTAATTGTGTAGGGCCCATAGGAACAGGTGCATAACAACAGAGCGCTCGAGGGGCCCACGGCCGACCCCGAGGGCACATACAAGTTCCGCCTCGCCCGACCCCCAGTCGGGCGGGCCCACAAGTTCCGCCTCGCCCGACCCCCAGTCGGGCGGGCCCACGACTTCCGCCCCGCCCGACCCCGAGTCGGGTGGGGTCCACGACTTCCGCCCCGCCCGACCCCAAGTCGGGTGGGGCCCCGAACTCCGCCTCGCCCGACTCCCAGTCGGGCGGGCCCACAAGCCACGCTTCGCCCGACCCCGAGTTGGGAGACTTCGTCGAGAAGATTTTCCTCTGACAAGGAGGACAGGCATTTACGACGAGTAGCTGGGGAGCCTTAACTCTACCCAGCAACTCATATACTTGCAGGCACGCGATGTGACCCGCACAGTGGCACCCGTCCCATCTCGCGGCGCCGCCTGACACCTCGAGTACAGCAGCGGGACGGCTACGACATCATCATCACCCTGAACAGGGACGAAGACCGGACCGGCGACAAGACGGCCGCGACAGTCTGGGTTGACATCTCGACCACCTGCCCGGCGACCGGGCGGACAGGACGCCGCCTGACTAGGGCCACAGTGGCAGCTAGGGTGCAGACTAGTGCGGCGTGTAGCCGCGCTAGCCCACAACTCGAAAGCCCCGTTCCCATTTGTAAACCGGCTCACTCCTTGACTATAAAAGGAGAACTGGGTGCATGAGGCGAGGGGATCGGATCCCCGGATAGATAGACAACGGACGAATCCATCGAGAGATACACACGAAGAGGCTTGGAGTTTTTTTCTCCTCCCTCGTCAACACTTGTAGCTCCCCTCTGCAAGTCGGAACACGAACCACCCACGAACTGGACGTAGGGCATCGATTGCCTGAACCAGTATAAACCTTGCCTCCCTCGCAAAACCCTCGCCATCACAGAAGATCGTTAGGCGCCGTAGTTACAAATTTACTTGTCGGCCGGTTTCTTAACACCGACAACAGACGCGTAGTGCGTAGCAGCAAACGCGCTGGCGTGCGGCTCCATCTCGGCCATCCAAAAAGTCCATTCAAAAATGCCAAGGCGGACCAAGGCATTAACCGTCATCTGCTGGATCTCGAGCCTCAAGAGGTCAAGCACCTCGCAGACGAAGGAAGAGCACGGCATCCGAAACCCTCCTTCGAAGAAACGACAGTACAACACGACGTACCCGTCCTTCGGCGAGGGAGAAGTCTCGTCCGACCGAGGCAAGAACGCCCGAGAGCGCTCAAAGTAGCCCTTTCGGGCCATCTCATCAAGGTCGGCCGCGCTCAGAGTACTCTTCCCGAGATAGGGCGACGCAGGAAGGTTGTCATCAGCACGAACACGAACGGCAGACCCAAAAGCTTTCTTCGATCCCTTGCGAGCCATTGCCGAAGCCAGGGTGTCGGACGGAGGAACCGGAAAGGATCCGAAAGAGAACCAATGAGCACCAGAAACGAACAACAGCGAACGGCGGCGACGCAGTGAAAAGCGACGGCTTAGAAAATGACTGAGGCACAAGGTGAAACCCTAAGGGGTAACTAGCCTTTATATACGGCAAAGGCGAAGCGGCGCGTCCGTCTGATCACAATCCAACGGCAAAGATACGTACAACTCGAAGACAAAACGTCTTTTCATGTCACATCGCGACCCCTGGCGAACCGACGTCACACCACGTGGCCCACACGCCAGCAGTAAAGGCGGCGGTTAAATCAGGCGGACCAGGAAACCTGACAACTCAACCCCGAAGGCATCACCTTCGGACCAACAACGACGAAAGGCGCCACCGTCGGACAAACAACGTCGAACGGCATCACCTTCGGACCAACAACGACGAAAGGGGCCACCGTCGGACAACAACGTCGGACGGCATCACCTTCGGGCCAACGACGACCGGAGGATACCTTCGGACGAGTAACATCGGAAACACACCCTTCGGACGAAGGACGCTCAAGCAAATAATTCGGGCAACCGCCATCGAGACAAGAACCTTCGGACCAAGTTCCAGCACATCCAGGCCTTCGGAGCGCCGAGTGAGGGGACGACGGGTGGACCTCAAAGAACCACAGTTTCGGCCCTTCCGAAGGAGGATCTCGACTATGCGGGGCTAGCTGTTGGGGGAGGCCCATAGTGTCCCCACCCCCTAGCTCCTTGGCCTGTTAGGAGGAAGGCCCATCAAGGCCCAAGTAGATAGGATCTGAAGCAGGTGGCTTTGTACTTGGGCCATGGGCCCATTAGGGTTTCCTCCCTTTATGTATTCAAGACTCAAATACCACAATGACCTTAGGGCAAGGGCAATATTGTAATTGGGAAACCTAGGGTTGTAAGGGGGTATGGCTATAAATACCCCCTTACCTCCCTCATCAATGGCATTGAGTGTGACTTACTAGCCTATGGCACTTGTCTGTTCCCTTCTAAGTCCTACCTAGGATCCCTCCTAAGTGTGGTAGACCCTAGGAGAATTCCTCATTTACTGTTTGGACATTGTAACCAATAACAGGTCTCTCGAACCTTCAAGCCCTGGGTCCAGCTGAGTAGAGAGTATGTTCGGTCGTTTTTTTCTTCTATGTAACGGATGATTAATCGGTTAAAAACAGTGTGTTGTGTGTGTGAGTGTTGTACCGGGGTATTTGTCCCCTTTTTTCTTTTTTTTTAATGCAATGATACGCAACTTTTCTGCGTGTTCGAGAAAGAAAAAAGAATTCTTCTAAAGTGTAGGTTCGTCACTAGCAGTTCACACGCTACGTTTTGCGTTCGGTCAGTCATTTGATTGCAGTCGGTTGCTTGTGGTGCACGTTTGCCTTTTCGCAAAAGCTTGTCACAGCTTAACAATGGTAATTATTCTTGATGTGCGCCGTGAACCTTTTTCATGTTTGGAAAAACATTTTCTATGTTCAATTTTCAATATATGACTTTTACGACAACTTGAATCTAGAAGTAACCTGTGAGTATAAATGTTCAGCTTGTTTGGCTACCCAAGAAGACGCCACAGTACCAGCAGTAGCTACAGTACTCTGAATCATTTCACCAGCAATAGCTACATTGTTCCTTTCTATTTTACCAGCAGCGGCTAAAGTAAAGCAGCCGCAGAACTGCCGGCCGAACGAGGCCGTTGTCGTATTTCCAGCTGGCTATTGTTAATTTTATGCCTTTTAAAAGCATTTCTAAGATAATATTTCTATCAAATTGACCCTATAAACTTGTTCTTGGGAGAAACCAAAAAACTATCAAAGGCAATTTTTCTCCACTCCTCCAATAGTCCCTCTCTAAAGGTGAATAAAAAACACTATTAATTGGGTCACATCGATATTAGAGGCCGCAAAAACCATTAATTTTGTTGGAAAGATAAGTAATGAGGCCTCAATTCTATTGGAAAGAGATGATTTTTTTATTAAACTCCATGATTTTGATTTAAGAGGAGTTTATGAGACTCTTTACGAGATGCTCTTAGGTGGCGTATGGGAGACAGGTGCCCCTACTAAAATATCTCTTAAACCCTCTTGTCATTGGGCTGCGGGGAATCCTATGTGAATCCTGCAATTTTCATTTGAATTCCTTTACAATTTCTCTTTGTTTTTCTGCATCCAAAAGAGGCCTTAGAAGCGTTTCTATCCGCATGTTTGTTCTCCCGAATTCTTCTGGTTGACACCTTGGAATCTTTGATTCATAAGCGATACCAAGGATTGTCACAAATAGGACCGCAATTATTTGTAATTCCTTTCGTAGCAATGGCTTGGCATTATTTTTCTAGTATATTCATTCATTTGGATTAGTGATGTGGCAAATGCAGGCCATATGTGTCTCGGCTCATTAAGGCTCAACTCATTAAGTTTAGTTCCAATATGAGCTGGTTCCATTCGTCTCAATAAAATAAACAAGCAACTCGCGGCTGATTTGTCTCGAGAGCGTAAGCTGGCTCATTTTTTTCCCGTATTTATGGCGTGAACATTAGTGAGTTTTAGCACAGCAATATTAGAATGTATCAAGAATATTAAAAAGTAATAATTTAAGAAATTTCCTAAAAAGATACTTGAGTAAAAAAAAGGCGAACAATAAATGAAAAATCAATGTTCTTGACTCGTGTTGGATGGAAATTGAGATTATGGACTTAGCATAAAAAGATCATTTTTCTTTGAAGTAAAGCATATCGAGTTTAATCAAACAATTTATGAGCAGCTCATGAGCTTGCTCATCAAGAAAAAAAAGCTGTAGTGAAGTTTCATTGGTTTGTTGGAATGATGAGTCAGAGCTCAATCGAGCCAAAATTGTGATCAAGCCTTTTTTGCCAGCTCTATATAGAAGAAAATTACATACACCTGTAAATTTGGTCCGGTTTTTCATTGTATAGTTGGGATCAGGTTGGATGGAAATTAGGATGATAATTTACTATTTTTTCTGAGAGTAATAATTTAGGTGGAAATTGAAATAGTAATTCAGGTGATGCAATTAGGCCTAGACCATGTCAGCAAGGCCCAGGTCTGCCTCTTCTCGAATCGAACCCAACCCAATTCCTTCCTCCTGGCCCGGTCCACCCTTCTTCCCCAACAGAAAACAAACACCCCTACACGGCCACGACGAACATCCACAGTTCCTTCCGGAGAAGGGAAAAGAAAAAGAAAAATCCTCGGCGACTGAAGGCGATGGCGGCGGAGGCGGAGGCTGAAGAGGAGGTGCGGCTGGAGCTGGAGGCGATGGAGGCGGTGTACGGCGACGACTGCCGCGTGCTCTACGACCTCCCGCCCCACCTCGTAGCCCACGTCCGGCCGCGCACCGCCGACGACTCCTCCCAGCAGGTTCGCCTCGGCTCCCTCCCAACCTTCCCGTCCTCATTAGCCCTACGGAGCCCGATCCCTCCCCATTACTGCTTGTAGAGGGTCACGGATGGCTCCGCTCGACCGGCCCAGCCACCCGCTGCTTCGTTAGGGGTTTGTCAGGTCTCAGATTGTGCTACCATAGAAGTCCGGGAGATTAGTGTGTAGTCAAAGCACACGCCTTGCGTCTACTAGTCAAATATACTTTGCTACTTAGTTGGTTTTCCGTGATTGATTGTGGTATATGTTGCCATGATTAGCCTTGCTCTAATTATGCAATCTGCTCCATTAAACTTTGAAGTGACTAGCGGACTGTAATTGTTGCATCACTTGAGTTGTCTTGCACGGGATTGAAGCAATGTAGGTTTATTTTATTAGCCTTTTCTAGACTTTTACATTGGTTTTTCTTAAAAAAAAGAAGGGACTTTTACATTGCTCATAGTGTCCAAATACTGTACTCTCAGCAGTGCTGCTCTAAATTTCACTTATGTGTGTATTACCGATGACTCTCTTTCACTTTTTTCAGTTTGTGGAGCTCTTTCTTGGAATTAAAGCATCTTCACAGGTATGAATCCCTACCACACTTGCAAAACCTGACCCCTTGTTCGACTAACTGTCTGCTAATTTCTTTAGTGTGTTTATATTAAGTCTATCAATTATTGTACTGTGCTGTTACATTGTGGGTTGTAGTTGCACGCAGTTCGTTCTAGTACCATGCATTATTTGTTCAGGAATTGCTTCACAACTACTTGGAGTTTGTTGATTTAGGTAGCTAGGCTCAAGAATATGCCATGTTAGCTTCTGGCATGCACGCATTTTCTCGTTGATGTGAATGGGTATGTTTCAATGATACATGGATAATTGGAGATGACCCGGTGTTTTGAGAACCTTTGTTTTGGGTTGTTGCCGATGGCCAACTAAATCTCTCCTCTGAAGTGTATCAGAACCACCTAGAGGTCTGAAATTGAAGTGTTTTGTACAAAACATATGTATATATGAAGAACATGGAGCAATTATTCTTACTTATAGCCACTCCAATTTACATATTTCAACTTATGTTGTTTCAAACTGTGAATATATGAGCACTAAAGCAATATCTAGCTTGCTTATAACTATATTCTACTTTCTCATCATACACTGATACCATTCTCCCAGAAGCAAAGATTGTTTAGAATAACTGATTGTTGGTTATGTTTTGGCCGGTGTTAAAGTTAATGCCCAATGTTTTTATGGCGTTGGATTTGCAGTATCCAGGAGAACCACCTCATATTTATGCTGTGGAAAGTAAGGGCCTTGATGAGATTCGACAGGCATATCTTATTAGCACCATCCAGAACAAGGCAAAAGAACTTTCCAACTACCCGATGCTTGTTACACTGTGCGAGGTATGCTTTGTATTTTTCTTTCTGTACAATGAAGATGATTTGTTTAATATCATAGTGTTCAAAGACCTTTTTCACACGAGTTAATCTTTCATTGAAATAACACTTACATATGCATGGTTATTGTAAAGTACCATGGGTCCTTAATTTATAGCACTAGGCTCCATTTGCTTTACTGCTCACTCTAAAGAAGGTAACAATATATAGTGCCTTGATGTCTTTAAGCTGTATACTGTGCTGGTGCAAAAGCTAGTGCTCTGCGAACTTTGATATCTTTAGGCAGCTATCAAATGATATTTTTCTGGTTGTGGTGCATTTGATTGGAGGAATTAGATAAGAGGGAATGGGAGTTTAGAACGAGGAGACTGAAATTCTTACTTTATTTCATGGGAAAGGATGTTTTGGAGGGTAAAGGAATGGGAGTTTGTGGCTGAACTCCCTCCAGTTTATTCCCTAATGGAGGGGTGGTAATTGGGTGGAGTTGGATGGCTAGTTGAAGAATATTAAATCTCCATCGTTTATTGTAACTTAAAATCTAATTCCCCACTCATAAATCGATGAACAAAAAACCGGAAGAATAGAACTCTCTGTTGAATTCCCTCACCCTGATTCCCCTAGCAAGCCAATCAAGGGATTGGGACAAAAAGTGCGACTCCCTCCAACTCCCTTTTACCTTCTCCTAAAGTTGCCTAACGCACCGTTGAGGAATGTTGTAGATGATTGGTACGTTATCTTTAATAGAGCAAGGGATGACCCTGGACTTTGTTTAGAACAAAATGTGTATCTGATTTTTTAAATACACCCCTTGAAGGTCCCACATGCCTGCTGATTCACTTGTCAGTACGTATCAGTGTATAGCGGGCAATTTTATAACATTATAATCACGGACCATTCTATAAAATAAAGTTCATATGCATGGTAATAATTGTTATCTAAGAGGATGGTACTGGATCCATTTTTTTTTTTCACATGATCTTAGTAACTTCTCATGCAGGAAGCTGTTGAGATCCTCTCGAACATGAATCATCCAGCTGGGGATTGTCCACTGTGTCTATATCCTTTGGTCAGGGAGGATACTGATGGTTCTGTATTGCCATTTATGAAGTTGATGTCATGCTATCACTGTTTCCACAGGTTGGTTACTTACGTTTATGGACTGTTGCAATACTGTGAGTAATTTATTCTCTATTTCTCTTCATTGATAGCTTACATGTTGACATTGCAGTGATTGCATTATGAGATGGTGGGAATGGCTGCAACATGGTGATGCCAAACCTAAGGAGAATACATCAGTAACTAGCCGAGGTGCAGAAATTATTTCTTATTTGTTCTTATTCCCTTCTGAGAATGACCATAATATTTCATAGAATTGTTTCACGTTTTTGAACTTAAGATTCTTATGGTGATCAGCTGATGTTTGATATTCATATTATTCCTATGGATTTTCCTTTTTGCCATATGAAGTCAAGAGTACACTGTCTTTTTTGAATCCATTGAATTGAACTTCGGTTCTAGGTTCTGTTCATTTCTGAAACAGGATATTTTATATTCTGGTAGCATTAGTTTACTGACCTACTACTTTAATGAAGGACATTAAATATACAACGTTTGAGAATTCTTATTTCATGGTAATGTTATCAAATGCACTAGATCAATGGCTGAACACTTCAGCTATAATAATATATATTTGTCCATACATGTCGTTATCATGTTCATTCATTGATTCCGTACATTAAACATCATTTATCATGATTTCTGCAATCAGTTATTGATGCTTCTAAAGGTTTCTATTTGTCCAGCTCAGACAAGCATTATAATGTGAATCAGCCCAAAGGATTTTGTCCAGTTTGCCGTAAAGTGTTTGATGAGAAGGATATTGAGCATGTTCGTAATCTGTTGGGCTCAAATACTTCTCAGCTGGTATGTATCAGAAATGATTGTCATACAAATGAAAGTTTCTTCAATTCCAGATACTGCAAATTTAGTTTCCTTGCTTCGATGTATAATGATGATATTTGCACACAAAAATTCACTTAGGCACCTTCCTCCATTTTTGTTCTTACCTCAGTGATAAGGATCACCATAACCATTTCTTTTACCCTTCCACCTTTAGGCATCGTTAACAATGGACCTGGGCGAAGATGAAAAAGAATTGCTCCATTCTGAGGCAGAGCAAAATAGGAGAAAAAGAATTGAGTCACTTGTTAGTCTGCAGCAAGAATGCAACGGCCTGATTGAACCAAAGAAAGATCTTGCCATACAGCCTGGGATGTATGTCTCTCTTCCTCCCAGTGCGCCAGCTACAGCTGAAGGAGACAATGAGCCCTGTGAAGACACAACTACTTCGACCTCAGAAATGGAGCCACACAGCTTGGCAAATAACGGCAGCACCAATAAGCCGAAAAATTCAGGCCATCGAAGGAGAAACCGAGCTAACGCTTCAAGAAGACAACCGCACGGCCAGACTGGCAGACAACAATGGCAGAGGAAAGAAGCAGACACTTCTCATCAATAATGTTAAAAGGAATGAGGAGGCGGATGTGAGTTGTTTTATTGGGTTATGTATATGATGGTGTCCATTTTTCACTAGGCTTATTACGCAGCAGTACTTTTTCAATGATGCTGCTGTTATGGCCAAGACACTAGAGTATGCATAGCATACTGGTACGCTGGAGTTGTATCTTTTAAAGAAAGAACACTGCTGCGGAGTTCATGCCACTGCAAAGTTGAAGCTAGCTTCTGCTAAGAAAAACAAACATAAAGCTATGGGTGCTTTAAAAATCATATTTATACTAGGAAGTGTTGTTTCATACTAGGAAGTGATTTGTGAGTCACAGAATTCTTCGATTCACAAATCACTAGTGTTGTTGCCCGCAGAAACTTTATTCCTTGGCATCCCTATAGTTGCTGCCAAGGATTACATTGATCGATGTAGCCTGAGGTTTTATGTGTTGCAAATTCACTTACAGCGTGGGGTGGTACCCAGGTAACAATGGTGATTTCTAATTCATTGGGCCCACCTATGTACGTACTTTTGAAACTTAGATTACAGGTTGTAGTGGTTCGCCTACAGTCAACGTAGTAACGTAGTAAAACACTTGGTGAGGAAAATGTTCAGTGATATGCACAAAGCGTAGGTACCTTTGACTTGGTCGACTTTGTCAGCTTGTTTTACGTTTTGTTTTCTTGATTTCTTGGTGACACATTCGGGGCACAAATGTGGCTTCTCCGTCCTGTCCTGAATCCCACAGCGACTCAGCTAGCGGACCTGTGATTCAATGGTGCCTCGGCCGTCTCATGAGCCTTGGTGCGGCAGCTCCTTCTGATCTCCTGTCGCTGGAGGCCAGCTGGCTGCTGCGCCGCCAACGCCCTGGGATTCACGAATCAGCTGAATCTTTCAAGGGGTGAGGAGCAAAGAAGAGGAGCCCATGAAGGAAAATCAATTGCAGCTCGTCGGACTACATGTTCTGCTTTTTTAGGGGCTTTTTTTTTTTGAGCGGATTTTTAGGGGCTTTTAATTGAAGTTCAATAAAAGAACCGATATTTCTATAACTCAAAACAAGAAAACAGAGCTGCAACTGAAAACTGAGACCAAAACGTCGGATTCATCATATGACTCTGGTGAGTCCAAGCCAGTGATGTTACAAGCATGCATCACAATCATTTGACAATGTTCCTCATTTATTGTATACAAGTGAAACAAATACAATCGAAATGCCAACCCAACTTGCTTAATGCTCTTCAACTTATTAACTAGCATGTTTCTTTGCTGCTGTGCTTAGTCTGCACTGGTCCTTCTGGCTAACCTGCCCCATGTAACAATCACATATACATATACTTTGTCGTAAACTCTGTCACTTGGGTGGAAATAAGCAATTCTCCATACTTTCCTGAACAGAAGAGCGCAGCATACGACCCAAAGACCAGCGATGTATCCTGATCCAAATCCCAAATAAAAGAATAATGGGTCTGGATTCCTTTCACTTGTGCTTTGACTCCTGTTTTCTGGAGCAATGTTGCCCGAGCAGTTCCTTTGAAGAGGAGGCCCACAAAGACCGCTGTTGCCGTCATACATGGACGGATTTCCTGTGTAGAGGGTGTCAAGTTGACGTCCCTGTGGTACCCTTCCCGTAAGGTTGTTATGTGACAGGTCCATGTAGCTTAAATATGTCAATTCTGACAAGCTTGGAGGGATTGCACCAGAAAGGTGGTTCCATGAGAGGTCGAGTGATTCAATAGATTTCATAGCCCCAATTTTCTCGGGAATTAATCCGCCCAATTCATTCCATGATAAATTCAAATTCAATAGACCATTAAGAGAAGTGATTTCATCTGGAATCCCACCAGTTAAATGGTTGTGCGACAACTCAATTCCAACCATCTGAAAAATCCCAGCACCATACTTAAGTTCTTGCCGCTTCATAACCACGGAAAATATTTCTCTAAATTCTCCCAGTTGACCAGTGTACCATTGAAACATGTCAACCCCTTGTATCTTCGGATGTTTTTCTGTCATGGCTCTTAAATTTGACATAGACAGTGGTATGGCTCCAGATATGTTGTTGCTTGCTAAATTCAAATATCTAAGGTTCCTTAGCTTTGTGATGTTTGCTGGAATATATCCATTGAACCTATTGTAACTAAGTTGTAGGAATTTCAAGTATACCATGTTTCCAATCCACTCTGGCAATCTTCCATAAAATTTGTTCCATGAAAGATCCACAATAGCCAATTTCGAGCAGCTTTGGAGAAATGGTGGGAAACTGCCAGAGAAATTGTTGTTACTTACGAGCAGAAAAACCATGTCTAGCTTCTGCAAACACTCTGGAAGTGTACCTTCGAGAAATTGTTCGACAAATCCAAGACAAGCATGTTTCTCAGGTGGCAAATTGACTGAGGAATGTGACCAGATATATGATTGGAATACAGAGTTAGTGCCTCGAGATTGGTAGCCCCAAAGTCAGATGGCAAAGGCCCTGACAAGAAGTTCAAGGAGATGTCCAAGAAGCAAGAATGTGAGGCTTTTTGGTAGTACTGGTATCCGGCCATTTAGTTGGTTGGAATGGAGGATGAGTTTTTGCAATGTAGAAGAACTCCCTATTTCAGGTGGTATTGCTCCACTGATATGATTATCGGAAAGGTCCAGGTTCTGCAGTGCAGGGAAAATTTGGCTAATCCTTTGTGGTATGACACCATTAATATGGTTGTTTGAAAGGTCCAAGTTGTGCAAATTAGGGAAAACATGCATAATCCCTTGTGGTATAACTCCACTAATATTGTTGTTCGAAAGGTCCAGGTTGTGCAAATTAGGGAAAACATGCATAATCCCTTGTGGTATAGCTCCACTAATATGGTTGTTCGAAAGGTCCAGGTTCTGCAAATTAGGGAAACCACTAGCCCTTCAACCCGTGCACATGCACGGGCTAGGATTATAGTCGTTACCAATTTTTTACATTGGCCTTGAAGGTATTTGGTTTTTGTATGTATTTTCTTTGCATTTTTTGTGGTTTTGAGAAACATGTTTCAGATAGGTTATCCAGCCGAAGGTAGAAGACAAATACTTGGATTTTTTTTTATTCACTTCTCTACGATATTATGGCCCAGTTTGCATATAACTTTTACTTTCATATCTCTCCCATTAAAGGTAGTTCAATCCTTAACATGTGAGATATAAAGTTTTGAAACAATATATTCTGGTCGAAAACTTGTGAATTAATATTATGTCAACCTAAATTGAGAATCTGTTTTTTTTTCCACAAAATTTCTGAATTGATTTTGGAAGCTCCTTACTGTCTTAGTTATTATTGAGGCTATCATGAAACCTGACGATTCAGTGATGAGCATTTGTAGCTTCCTTGTCGAAAAGTACCCGAGTTGCATTTGTTGTTGTATCACTTATTTCAAGTATCTGTGATTGGGGAAGCGATATGTTATAGGATTTTATAATAGTATAAAAGATGTACTAAATAATAAAAAAATAGTTACCAAGCTTTAGGATTAGCCTTCTTTCACACTTTTTTATTTGCAAAAGTAGGGATCGGGAATTTTTGTCAAGTTTCATCTTGCAGCTATCTTCACTACATGAGATGTAGTACCAACATTTTTTCAATAACCGTTGTAATTGTTGCTTCAACAGTAAATATTTTTCCTGCAAACTTTGTTATTTGTTTCCATGTAAATCATTGCCTTTAAGCTCGTAGTTCATTAGGATAGGACAACTGTAAACCTGGTTTGATGAGTCAAACAGAACAAAATTTAAGTCTTTCAAAAATTTTCTATATATTCAACTGCATTTAATCCTCCAATGTTGCTTTTAGATAGTTCTCTTTTGTATGTCTTTTCTAATCTGAACAAATACGGTTCACATACAAAAAATGTCTATTTAATTTGTATAACACACAACTTTATATAAAAAATGATATTTGATTTTGTTCTGTGCATCCATAGCTTCAGGAATAGGTAAATCTGTAAAAACTTGTGTTCCATTGGTTAATCGATAGAGAATACCCTGCAAATATCTCATTTATTTAGGATTGTCATGATTAACCATGAGTATACGACTGATGTTACAAAAACTTACGGCAAATTTTCTTCACTGTTGAAGATGTCACTATGATAATATGAGATTTGGACATAGTATTGACTTGACCAGCTTTGTAGTTCCATAATCTAACATTTTGATCACTGCAAATTAGGAATGGAGAAAATAAATCACAATTAAAACTAAGTATTTTAATGTACTAAAAATAGGATTGTGCATAATCATTAGGAAGGTTTAATTTTTATTAGCATATTATACTTGAAATAACAAATACATTCATCTTTTTTCAACTTACTCAATTAGGAAGAAAATGTCACGAATTTTGGATAACCCAAATTGCATCAACAGGTCCAATGTATGAGGCGACACCTTGATAACATCTGTTTAAACTTAAAGATTACTATTCAGGAATAATCAATGGAATAAATAAACAACGTAAATAAGATAGTCATACATACATGATAGATAAATGTCTTCATTAATTCTCATATAAAGCATATCTGTGTTGAAGAATTTCAAACTGTATCTAGGAATACTATCTGAATCTTTGAGTGCCTTCACAGTAGTTGTCGGGAAGAAGTTTACTATCTTGTCTTTTCCACTGGTCGATATGTTTTCACTTCTAGTGTGACTTCAACATTCGATGGGGAGTACACATCTTTTGCCTTCTTGAATGAATGATTTGAATTTCCAATACAGGCCTTATTGATCAGTCCATGAATCATGTTGCCCTGTGTATTGTCATCATCTCATTAGCTTGTAAACTGGAAATAACTACAAATATGTTTTAATCACATTGAAAAATCATTATTTGATCAGTCAAGATCGTGTCAAGGCTTAAAAAGTTCTCCACTACTCAGCAATTCCATAGCCTACCCTTGCCTTTATTGACCATAAGCTATTTCCTCGCTTCATTTCTCTTAAAGCTTTGTGCGCCATTCCACTGTTGTTAACTGAAACAGGAACGAATTTGACATGGACATGATATATATTATATGATCATGATTAAGGATCGTGTGGTGGTACCAAACCAATATATTTTTTGCATGCAGAAAAAAAATTCCTCAAGGAGAAGAAACGCAAACCTCAGAGTCAGCAACAATTAGAGTTTTTTTTTTGGTAGTGGATGATGTACGATCGTTCTTGGTGATTGAATCGGTAGCAAGAAATCCATCAAGGAGAAGAACCGAAAACATGTAAGAGGTAGAATTTGTCAAGCTCATGCGTGAGCAGACAATAGAAGACGAAAGCACCCATCAAGAAAGCAATTAGATGAAAGTAGAAGATGCAAAATATGCACAATCCATAGCTGTCAAGAACAGTAGAAGAAATCATGTTCTGCCTACCCGCAAAAAAATAAAAATAAATCCTGCTCTTCCTGCGCAGCGTGTCTCGTGGTTGTATGTCTATTATGATGTACTGCCCTCTATTGTTTGATTTAGAGTCCGGTTAGAGTTCCTGATGTATCCCTGTAGATATTATATGAGTCGTGGGTCTTCAGGACTTCGTATAGGCTGTTGTGATTCCATCTACCATAGGCGCTGAGCTCGGAGTCTGTTTCATATACGAAAATTATATGATTACCTGCCTTAGATGTGAGAGCTTCCTGTCCGCTCTTTGGGACTCCACTACCTTGACAGCTAATATCTGAATATATCGATCTCCAGTTCTTAGCCTATGTTATGTGCATGTACACATGTGTGAAACTTTGAGTCGGTGCATATAGAAGTTCATACACGTGAGATATTAACTGCTTTGTTAAGTTGCAATGCATCTGTATACGTGGGAAATTTTGATACTTTGTTCTTTCATGCCTTTGTCTATAAAATGCCTACCATCTAACGGTGAGATGACTTTCCAAATCTTTTACATTACCAACGAATCTTAGCATACTTTGGTAAGTTGCAATGACATGAACACATGATAGTTTGTTTTTGGATGCATCTGCGTATAACATGATATACATCTGCCCTGGAGCCGTGGGAAGTTGGAGTCCCCTTCCTATACGATTTTTGCCTCCGGTTATGTACATCTAATGGTCATGATTTGTTAAGTGTTTAAATATACGGTCGGATGTTTTGCTTTTTTGTGGTAATTTCTAGGATTTTCATCCGATTAACGTGGAGCCACCGAAAGGAGCCTCCAATTAGTAAATATAAGATATAAGATTCACAATCCCTTGTGGTATAACTCCACTAATATGATTGTTAGAAAGGTCTATGTTCTGCAAATGATGGAAAACATGTCCAATCATCCCTTGTGGTATAACCCCACTAATATGGTTGCTTGAAAGGTCTAGCCAGTGCAAATCACGGAAGATATGCGTAATCCCTTCAGGTATAACTCCATTAATATCAGGTATAACTCCATTAATATGGTTGTTTGAAAGGCGAAGGAACCCCAAACTAGTGCAATTCCCTATTCCTGGTGGTATAGCTCCAGTGATACTATTGTTAGTAAGGTCAAGTTTAGCCAAGCCTGTGAGGTGACTGTCATACTCCATCTCTAGGGTATGCTGTGCATCATGTATCAGTCCCTGGATCAGTAGCTGATACGCATAAGAACATAGAAATGGTAATCAAAACCATACTTCGAATAGGTACATAACTATAATACCTGATTTATCACCCTTAGTGGTGGTACGACAAGAATTCAGAACTATCCAAATCCCTCCGACCAACTAACGGTGAAGCAGACAGCGGAAAGCCAAGGCCCAACACCACAGGCAGACTTGAGAAGCAGAACCAAAAACCTAATCGTCGTCGTCGTCTTACGAAGTCTTCTGACTAAAACAACAAATGCAAGAGCGTGAGTACATAAGGTACTCCGCAAGCCCTATACTACACAAGGGTGTACGAACATGCATATTTGGTCTTAGCAAGGAGAAGGCTGTAGGGTTCATTTGCAGAAAGCAGCTTTATGCAGGGTTCACTAAAGCAAGTCAAGGATTTAGAGGTAAAACCAGAGAATTATTTGTCAGTATTTTAGTTGGTTGGCCCTGGGGGAGTATGAAACATTCCCGCCAGTTCCTAAGTTTTTAGTTGGGCCTTCTGACCTCAGCGGCCATACCGACCCGGCATCCATGTCAACACTTCCAAAACACGAGTTGACTACAACTCACTCACACGTCAAGGAATAGAAGAGGTGGCTAATCTCAAGGAGTGTAGAACCATAACGTGTCATATGCCGTGACAACGTCCATCTGGATGAATTTTTATCCTCTGCAGAGGGTGTACAGCTTTCCCCACGGGCTATGCACTCTTGTACGGAGAGTGGCATAACGCTTAGTCCAGCTTCTCTGAGCACTTCGCAAATCCACCACGGAATCACACTCAGGGGCCTGTGACAATGAATTGTCACACTACGACACAACACACCTGTAACAGGTGCATTCGTGCTCCCGCAATGAGTTGCAGGATCCGAGTACAAATAAGGACAGGCGGCTTTCCCATGCACAGACAATGGGTTCCGCGACCGGACCGCGGGTACGTTGCCCGGGTCTTTTCCTGAGCTTCCGTTGCTACTACCAGCCTCCGGTGCTGTTGCAAGAGTACCCAAGAAGGTAGGATAAGTCCTTCCTATTCAGATTCCATGGTTGTACGGAAAATCGTTAGGTAACGGTCGAGAGAACGGGTTCTTATGTGGCCGGGCAAGCACCAAATCCCACACTGGTGGGCTATCTCACAAACCACATTTCACTAGCGGCCTTGCCCGCAGTCCAACCCATCCCATCATCATCACCTAACACAGTTGTGCTACTCCCAACCCCAAGTATCACACACACCACCAAACTCATTTAAACCATTTTGTAAAAACAAGTATGTGAGAGGTGTGGCAATGTAGAAACATTGCGAGGGGTCCTAAGCATTCTAGTAGCAAGGTAATCGTGCCATCATAGAAATGATGGTACTGTCCTAAGGTTATGAAGGTGATGGGTAAACAAGGGTAATTAAGGATTCTGGTTTTAATGCCTATATAAGTGGCATCAATACCAGTAAGCAAGTAGGACCATAACTACACAAGCAGTAAAATAACAAGCAATGCATATTACGAGAGCAGGCTCTATAGGTGCGATGCAAAAACAGTAGGTTCAATCATGATCAAGGAGAAGTAGAGCTTGCCTGATGAACGATTTCCTAATCTTCGAGTTTCTAGTCTTTAAATTCTTCTGTCGAGGTCGATGTCTTCAAATTCTTCCTCGAAGCTTGTGTCTTCTAACTTGGAATCTTCTAGATCTTTCTTGAAGCTTGAAATTCTTTGACTCTTCCTCAAATCTCGCGTAAGCTAGCGCATAAAAACACTACGTATAAATAAACTACCGCGAAAGGAACTAAGGATCAAAAAGAACCAAATAAGATCCAAATAAACTCCAAGAAGAGCCGAGAGAACACTATTAAAGGATAAAAGACACAAAGCATATATGATACATCCAGTTTTACTTTAGCAAGATTTTATTATCTTAGAAAGGTTTGTTAGGGCAGTGCATCGAACACTAGGGCTTTTGATGTAAATGAGAGATGCTAAACGCGAGAGAAGAGCATGAGTGTAAGTGAATGTGAGTACAACATGTGTACGTATATTTTGTACACTTGCGTCAGTAAGGCTTTGTATAGGTTGTAACCTATACAAAGGTTAGTGCAACAAGTGTACAAGTGTAAGGTGTGTCACTTTAACCTCTCATTTATAGGTTAAGGGACTACCTAATGGTGATTGTTATTGATTACTTACTAGATTGATTAACTATTAAGACTAATCTACTAATTATTCATCATGAGTTAAGCACATGACGGTGATTTGTGCACGTGATCATGCATGGCATGAATGCATGGCTACAGATAAAACACGGGGATCGAAGGATTAGGAATAATTGGCAATTAAGATAACAATGAACAATAACTCCAATAAAATCAATTAAAAGATCACTTATAAAAGAAGGTGATAAAGCGATAAGGCTTGATAAGGAATCGGTGATAACATTGGAATAGGTGTTGGTGGCAGGGTTAGGTTTAAGCTTGATTGAGCGAGGATTGATCAAGGCTAGGTTCGGAGTCGAACTCAGAATATAGAAGGTTATTGCGTATAGAAGCGATACCGCATGGAAGATTTATTGTTAGCGGGTAAATAGACGAATATGTAATATAGGAATGGAGCGGTATATGTGTCGTCATGTGGGAGGTACTATACACTTAGCACCATAGAATTGATTAGGTCTTAGGTGAACAACAATCGTGACATGCGAGTTTGACATCGCACGATTCTCGATAAAAGGAATATAATAGGCGAGAGAGGATTTTAGGGCATTGATGGTGTCTAGATCAAGTGTGGGGCTCCGAGGATAGTACAGTGAAGTACTCCGCGTTTCTACAAACGCGTGAGCGCAAGAATCGTTCAAAACGGAGTTATGGTTGGAAAGATATCGATATTTAAAGATCTGGGGAATTATTTGTAATTACAAAGGGCTCAATTGTAATTTCAAAAAGGTTCTAAAGACTTATTTGTAAGGTTAGAAAGTTCTAGGGACCTATTTGTAATTATGGAAAAGTTTGGGGCCTAGGTGTAGAAAGATGAGGACCAAAACATAATTTCAGAAAAGTTTAGGGACTTTTCTGTAAAAAGATTCGGCTTAAACCCATGGACTCGGTCCATGGGCTCTGTGGACTGGGCTGGGGCGGCGGTTCACCGGTCCACGGTGGACCGGGAGCGAGGTGCGCGGCGGCGGGTGGCCGGAGAGCTCGCCGGCGTCTGCTGGGGTGGATGAGGGACGGAGAAAGCTCGCCGTGGAGATAGAGGGTGCGACGGGGAAGCCGTAGGGCTCGCTGAAAGTGCATATGCACCCGTAGTGGGTTTTGGTGTATTGTATGACAACATGATTAAAGGTCTAATATTCTTTGTGAGTATATGGACAGGTTGCAAGCAATATACATACAATGTTTCTCATGTATACACTCTTGTATGTACAATTGTTTGAAGCAAATGAAGACCATGTGACCAATGTATGATGTAAAGAAATGAATTATTTCAAATACAAGATTCTATATCTAGGGGCTTTCTCATGGTCAAGATGAAGAATGATCAAGTGCTATATGTCATTTATGGTAATATGTTTGGAAGCAACTTGATCAATCAATAAATCAATCATCAACACAAAATTGGATGCTTAAGGATGATGCAAAGCAATGTATGGCTTAAATAGCAAGAAGGTGAAGGGTTGACATGACTTGGTCGCGATGAACCATAGTTAGGAGAAGGGCAAGCAGGAGTCTTGGCGCCGAGGCACCTAATGTACGGTGAAGGGCAAGTGGAGTCGATTTTGATGGACCATTCAAGCTATATGGAGTATATGTTGCTAAGTATCAATTATTGTTGAATCACAAGCTCAAGATAGTGATGCTCAAGAGAAACTCATGTGGCTGCCCTCATAAAGCAAAGTTGAAGAGAAGTGGCAATATCAAGTTTCTTATATGCTCAAGTTGTAAAAGTTGTTTTTATATTTGATCTTGAGTATAGGTGTGCCGCTCTATCAAGAGGGATGCAACATGGATAGCTAGCAAGTCTCAGTGCTCAAGGAAAACATAAGTGAGAAGAGTGAAACATTATAGCCAACACTTTGCACTCAGTATGTGAGTCTGGCAAAACCGGAAGTTCTGGTTTGCCAAACCGGAAGTTCCGGTTTTGGCAGATTTGAATCCCAACGGCTAGTTCTGGGAAACCGGAAGTTCCGGTATGTAAAACCAGAAGTTCCGGTTTGTACTGACAAGTTTCCAACGGCTAGTTTCGGGGGGATGAGTATAAATACCCCACCACACCCTCTTTTTAAGGGTGCTGACCATATCCACGAATACATTCATAGACAACGTGTCCTAGAGCTCTCCCCAACATCTCTTTGTGAGATTTGTGAGATTATAGCTAAATCCTTTGGTTTGGGTTGAGAGAATTTGAATTAGAGGGCACAAGAGAGCATCCTCATACTTGAGCATTTGAGCACTTCGCCTTGAATCCGTGAAGCATTTGTTACTCTTGGAGGTGAAGCCTCCTAGACGGCTAGGTGTCGTCCCTAGAGCTCCCAAGCTTGTGGTGAGCTTTGGGAAAGTTTATGCAAGGCCCGTTTCGCCTCCGCAAGGAAAGAAACAAATAGTGGAAAGAAGGAAAGTGGTTGAAAAAGACCCGGCTCTTGAGTAGAGCTTCCTCAACGGAGACGTAGGCAGCTTGGAGAGCAAGCTGCTGAACTTCGGGAAACAACTCCTTGCGTGCTTCACTCGGTTTGCATTTGCTTTACACGTTCTTATCGTTTATATGCAAATCTTGATCTACTAGGTTGCTTGTGTAGTTGAGCTCTTATTCTCTGTGTATACTGTTACTAGAGCTCTTTTACATATCCTAGTTGTTTACTTTCAACCTAGGGGGAACCGGGGATCGAAAGATCTGAACTTCTGTTTTTCTGTCCCGAGAAAACCGGAAGTTCCGGTTTGCCAAACCGGAAGTTCCGGTTTTGGCAGTTTCAGTTTCCGCTGCAGTTTTAATTGCTTAATTTCATATATCGCCTATTCACCCCCCTCTAGGCGACATCAAGGGACTTTCAATTGGTATCAGAGCCCAACCTCCTCATAGGCTTAACCGCTTGGAGGAAAGATCGATGTCTTTAGGCGAAATGGATCAAAATGATTATGGTTGTCATAGTTACTCGCTTCCTTCTATATCTAGACCTGCTTGTGATATTCCTTATTTTTGTGGCTCAAATTATGCTCATTGGAAAGACCGAATGATTTTATATTTTCGTCAAATGAGCCCACAAATTTGGTGGATCGTAGATATAGGCTTTTCTCATGCCTTGGATTACTATCATCTTACAAAAGGGTAAGAGAAATGCTTATATCTCGAAGCTCATGCATATAATGCTTTATCTAGTGCTTTGAGCGCAGGTGTGGAGGATGTGATATTCAAGAAATTTGGATTTCTTGAAAGTGCCCATCTTCTTTGGATGGCACTTAAAGAAACATATGGCTCAACGGAAGACATACTATTATCCTCAGAATCTGAGCCTGAAATATCAACATCCTCAACAAGCTTCAATGTACAAGAAGTGAAGCAATCGAGTTGTGAAGCAAAGAATGTTCAGTCTGTCAGTCTAGGAAAACCGGAAGTTCCGGTTTCCTAAACCGGAAGTTCCGGTTTTGGCAGGACAGAAACAAGCTCAACTCGAAATGAAGAAAATGATTGGTGCCGCTTTAGACCAAGTGAAGAGTCTGTCTCTTCAAGTGACTCAGAAGGTGAACACTTTATGTGTGTCATGGCTAAGGGCAAGAAGAAGCCAATCAAGAAGGATGAAAGTGAGAGTGAAGATGATGACCTTGAATTTGACAAGTTGAGCAAGAAAGACATGTACAAGATTATGAAGCTCATGAAGAAGATTGAGGAGCAAGAGTTGCAGCTAGAGAAGCAAGAAGAGTTTCTCATTGGGAAAATGGAAGAACTTGAAGCTCTAAGTGAAAATCATGAGAAACTCCACAACTTGCATATATCCTTAACTAATGATTATGATAACTGGAAAAAGGATTATGCATGTGCCACTAACTCTTCTCTATGTGTAGCTTCATTGCAGCAAGAAAATTGCAATCTCAAGGCTCAACTTGGTGTGCTCACTAGCAAGCAAGTGAATTTGCAAAAGAGCCATGAAGAGCTTTTGTGCTCACATGAAGATCTTTTTGAGTCACATGCCATGCTAGAAATCTCTCATGAGGTTGTATTGACTATGGTAAAATCCTATCAATCTCACACATGCAATTGCACAAGTACAAAAATGTCTATTGATTTATCTTGTGCTAACATTTGTTGCTCTCAAGTAAAGCCATCATGTGATGAGCATATCATTGTAGAAACTTGTGATGATTTCATTGCAAGTGAAAATGATAATCTTGTGAGAGAAGTTGAGAAGCTCAAAAAAGACTTGAGGGTGTTAAAGGGTAAAGGTCATGTGCAACCATCTCAAGATAACCGTGATGACATGGTGAAGAAGCTTGAGAAGGGATCAATCGTCACATGTGCAAAGAACCCCAGCAACAAGCTCAAAAAAATTCATGACAAGAGCGACAAGCAAATGTTCAAGAAGAAAGCTCAAGTCATGTATTTAGAGTGCTCATCAATAGGACACTTTGCATCCAAATGTCCTTCAAATAAAATTGATCAAACCTCACTTTCTAGAAGACAAAGAAGATTATCTCAGAGGAAGTGTTTTGGTTGCATGGAAGAAGGACACAAAATTGCCTCATGCCCAAAGAAAAGAAAAACGAAAGTTCCGGTTTCTGTAGAGAATCCTCAAGTCTTTGAAAAATGTGGCAAAGGCTTTGTGTCAACGTATGATAGATACATGGGCAAGTGTGGAAGCACAAGAAGGCAAATCAAAGATAAGGAGAGAAGAATCAAATATTGGATTTGCTATACTTGTCGCACAAAAGGACACATCGGTAAGGATTGTCCAAAGGCTCAAGTTTCCATTCCCAAGTTAGTCAATATTGATTCATTAACTATGAAGGCCACAAATGATCCTTGTGCTGATATGGTGACTAGTTCACCAAGTGCTAGCACAAAGCTCATTTGGGTGCCAAAATCTTGTGTGACTAACATTGAAGGACCCAACTAGATTTGGTTACCAAAATGTGCTTGAAATTGCTAAGCAGGTACACATGATGCATTGATGTCTTGGCATACAAATGAAGTGCTATTGCTATGCAAAGTGCCAAGAGTGGAATCATTGTCTTATTATCTTCATCAATGACATCATGGTAACGAGTATCACTTCCAAGTTCTTATGATCTCTCATTCTTCTGCAATTAGTTTGCATGTGCCCTCTTTTATCTTGAGAGATTATTAAGAAACATATGCATATGCACAATTGTGTAGAAAGATGCAATTAATGTCTCCTATGGAGAAATTTTGTTTTTTCAAGTCCTTTCAGGAACTTATGATTCATATATTGAATAACTCGAAGACATTACAAAGCACAATTGTGAAGATGTCACTAATTCACTGAAATACAAGTGTCCAGAAAAACCGGAAGTTCCGGTTTGCTAAACCGGATGTTCCGGTTTCCCCTGGAAAATTTGGAGAAGTGACAGAAGCACAAAAGTGAAGTGACTTATGGAAGATCCAGTTGTTCATGTTGATTTCTATCCAAAACATACAAGCACAACATAAAAAAAAAAACAAATATTGCTCGCATGTCTATGTGGTTGTGAGTATTTCTTGACATTCATTCATTCATTGAATATCTTCTTATTTCCTTTAACTGAGATATAGATTGATTCTCTCCATGTTCTTGATCGACTTAGTGCACCTATTTAGGGGAGACTCATTCTATGTCTTAAGTTAAATGAGACTAACATTGTTGTCGAAGTTGTTTCATGAAACTAGTCTCACATATGGAGAATATTCTTATAAATTGAATGCACCTCAACGTGGGAAATGAAACTCCTGTTAAACCCCAAGATCCCAGGTTCCTTGTTCAAATTCTAAAGTATATGAATTCTGCAAAACCGGATATTCCGGTTTGGCAAACCGGAAGTTCCGGTTTGGGCAGATTTCATATAACTACATTTATTTGAGGTCTCTTTGTTATTTCTCCATCTATTTGATCACTATGTGTGATAATTAAGTCTGTGCTTCTAATGCTAGTTTGTGCCATTGAAAGTGCATTATATTCTCTTATGAAAAATCTAGCGTTGGATTTATTGAAAAATAAGCACATGACAAAAGATTGATGTATTCATCCTCATTGGTGAATATTTGGTTTTTCTACATGAAGGTACACCTTTTTGCCCCAGCATTAATTCTTTCTATCATATAGAACTCATGTGCTAGGATGTGTCTTGGTATGTGGGTGACTCGAGTCAACATATACTCTTTGTGAGTTATGATAGATTTTTTGAAAATCCTTATCATGCTTTGTGTGTGTTTTCGAAAATTATTGGTTCTTGATCTTTGTGATCATGTCAAGCTAATTGTGGTTATGGTTCACTTTGGTTGATTGTTGGCTAACCACAATTAGTGAGATTGTCCCTCTCAAGTCCTTAATCCTTTGATATCAAATCTTGATCAAGACCCCTCCTAAGTCAGCAAATATTCTTGTATATCTCTCAAGACAGCAAGAAAAGTCAGTTGTCGGATTGTCCGGCAAGAGGTCGGACTCTCCGGTAAAAATCATGGAATTTCAGTGCTCAACATCAGAGACTCCCCACCGGATACTCCGGTAGGATACCGGATACTCCGAGCTACAGTGATGTGAAGAAATTCAAATTCTGAGTTTTTCTGTCTAAGTCAGAAAAACCGAAAGTTCCGGTTTCCAAACCGGAAGTTCCGGTTTTGTCGGGTTTAACCCTATCCGAACAGAAAACTTACCCCTTCAGCCCACATTCACCTCTATCGTGTTCTTCTTCACCGTGGGCGACTCCCCTCTTCCCCCTTTGGCGATTTCATCTTCCATCCGTGGATTCCTTCGGCTTTTGGGTGGATTGTGTATCCCCAAGACCGGAGACTCCGATTCCACCTCCGGATTTGAAGTTTCCCTCTCCAAAGGTACCCATGATCTCTAAATACATGCGTGTACGGTCCACGCTCTGCATCTTTAGTTAGTCTCCGCGCTCCACCATGCACGTACGGCATTCGCTGGCTCCGGTTCCCGTCCACTTATGCGGTAATATTAAGTTAATCGAGCACCAACCAAACGACTGACCACTTCGAATTCCCGTAACTGAACAGAGAGTAACCGTGTCTCTACCGTTTCAGCAACCGCGCCTTCTTAAATGATTCCCTGACCCAGTGGCTAGCCCATCAAACAAGCATCAAGATATCACCAATCACACATTTCATGACCAGAGCAACCATGCGCGGCCCAGCTGCCAGATTGTTGCTCATCGCAACCTGCTTCTTCTTTCTCATCGCACATGCACGGTGGCATGCCCGACCAGCTGCTGCAAGCTGCATTCCCAAAGAGAGGGACGCGCTGCTGGACTTCAAGCGTGGCATCAACGATCCTGAACACATCCTGTCATCGTGGCAGCGGACGCACGACTGCTGCTCGTGGGATGGTGTCAGCTGCAGTCACCGAACCGGCAATGTTGTCACGCTTGATCTTTCTGAAGTAACAGGAGATGACCCAGACTCGGCCTTGGGAGGACAGATAAGTCCTTCTTTGCTTTCTCTCGAGCATCTTAAGTATCTCGGTCTCAGCTGGTTCAACCAGACGTTGCCCAACAACAATAGCCTCGAGTTCTTGGGTTCTATGAAGAACTTGAGATGGCTTCATCTCTCCGGGTCACTTTTCTCTGGTCATATACCTCCTCAGCTCGCCAATCTCTCTAAATTGGAATACCTTGACCTCTCCTCGACATCCTTTTCTGGTAGAGTGCCGCCTGAGCTCGGTAACATTTCAAACTTGCAACACCTTGATCTTTGTAACACGCAAGGTACTTACTCACTCGACATATCATGGTTAACTCAGCTGTATAAGTTGGCGTATCTTGATATAAGTTTTGTGAATCTAACCATGGTAGCAAGTGATTGGCCCCATGTCTTGAACACGCTACCATCTCTGGAAGTCCTCAATCTTGAGAACTGTGCACTTCCTAGTACAAACCAGACCCTCAGGCACCTAAACCTTACAATGATTGTGCAACTCAATCTTTCATTCAACTACTTGGATCGTCCCCTTGAATCTTGTTGGTTTTGGAATGTAACAACTATACAGTACCTTGAACTTTCTCAAACGTATCTTTATGGTATCTTTCCATCTTCCCTAGGACGTTTGACGTATCTGGAATATCTTGGTTTTACTGATAATGCTAACGCAGCTACAATACCTGTAGACTTGAAAGATCTTTGTCATCTGGAACACCTATATCTTGGTGGGAGTCTATCTCAAGGGAACATAAAAGATTTGGTAGACAAATTGCCTCATCGTACCACTACACATACAATACCAGGGACAGGGAATTGTTCTAGTTTGTTTGCTATTGACCTTTCTAACAACTATCTTACTGGAAATATACCATCAGGTGTTGCAAATATTAGTCCAATTTTGATATACCTTGACCTGTCTGGCAACAATCTCACAGGAGCAGTTCCCCATGAGATAGGTAATTCTAGCTTAGGCCATCTTATCCTCCATTCCAACCAACTAACTGGCCAGATACGGTTACTACCACGAAACCTGGATGTGTTGGACTTATCATCAAACTTTCTTTCCGGACCACTGACTTCACATTTCGTGCCTCCGAGCCTTAAAGGCCTTATGCTATCGAACAATCTTATTACTGGACGAATTCTACAATCTATTTGTGAGTTGAAAAATCTGGCTATCTTAGATTTATCTAATAATTTTCTGGAGGGAGCATTTCCCCGATGTTATGGGATGTCAAAGATGGTCTTCCTTCAGTTAAGCAACAATGGCTTGTCTGGTATGTTCCCGTCATTTCTCCAAAGATGCTCAGATTTGGCTTTCGTGGATCTATCATCAAACAAATTTTATGGAACATTGCCACTATGGATCGGAGAGATGGTAAAAATGCAATTTCTACTGCTTAGTCACAACTCATTTAAGGGGCATATTCCAGTCAACATTACAAATCTTAGACAGCTTCGCCACTTGAACTTGGCAAGCAACAATATATCAGGAGCTATACCATGGTCATTATCAAACTTAACAGTGATGTCAAACAGACATCGAAATGAAGAAGAGATTGACTTGCCTGAATTTTATAGATCCGTAAACAACAGATTTGCAGAAATTTTTCTGCTTGTAGTAATAAAGCGCCAAGTGTTGAAATATGGTGACAGTTTTTATGACTTGGTTAGCATAGACTTCTCACAAAACCATTTGACGGGTAGAATTCCTGACCAAATCACTTCTCTCAATGGAATAGTGAATTTAAATTTGTCATGGAATCACTTGACTGGATCAATTCCTGAGAAGATTGGGCACATGAAATCAGTGGAATCACTTGATCTCTCGAGAAACAACCTTTATGGTCAAATCCCACCAAGCTTGTCAGCTTTAACATATTTATGCTATATGGATCTATCATATAACAATCTTACAGGACGAATTCCGCCAGGACGTCAACTTGACACTCTGTACACAGAGAACCCATCCATGTATGATGGCAACCACGGGCTTTGTGGCCCTCCCCTTCAAATGAATTGCTCATTCGGCGATAATTCACGGGAGAAGGGCAATCAAACTACAAGTGAAAAAGATTCCGAGACCATATTCCTTTACTTCGGACTGGGTTCAGGTTTTACTGTTGGTCTCTGGGTTGTGTTCTGTACTCTCCTATTCAGGAAAACATGGAGGATCCGCTATTATCGCCTCTTTGACAGAGCATGTGATAGAGTGTTCGTGCTTATGGTTGTGACATGGCACAGGTTAGCTAGACATGTTACTGCAGATTAACTACTTTTGTGAGGCAACAGACCTCAGCGATGCTGATACGGGACTAGTGCAACGCAGTGCAAACAATAAATGAAGGTGAAAGACAGCTGCAGAACCTTCGGAAAATGAAAAGGAGACCTGTAGCAACTCTTGTTAGTCTTTTCATGGAATTGTAATACTGATACATAATGATGAAATGAATGTTCCTCCATTGATTTCCTGACCTGATGTATCAGGTCATCCCAATTCCAAAAGCTTTATTCTTGCTCATTGGCAATTCAGTGTTGGGAGTTGGGCGGCCCAACTTGGGACTCTGTAGTCTGCTTTGCTCACTTTGTTGCCAACATGAGCAATTGTCCCGGCTCCGCAGACCTCCAACCGACAACACCACGGAAGCAAAAAGACAAGCCAGAAGTAGCCGTGGGAACACGAGATGTCCGGCTTACGCATACACGGGCAGGCGCAACAACGACAGATTGAGGCGGCAGTGAGAAGAATCCATTCTTTCTCGCCTGTTCTTCTCTGACAGTCGCTCAGATATGAGAGTGGACTATCTTTCATATTGAAAAAACATGATTCTGTGTAGTTGAATTCGTGCGAAATTCCAGTGACATGGGACTCTGGGAGACATGCCGTTTTTCAGCGTGCACATTACATTATTAGACTAACATCCGAACACTGGACCACACAGTGGCAACCATGGCTTTGATAGCAATCGCCGATCCACACTAAAATTCGTAGATAAGCAATCAGAAACACTACTGTGATAAAACTTGTTTCTGCTTATTTAGTAAGGATCGATTGCGTGGCATAATTCAAGAAGGCCGAGGAAGGTTTGGAACAGAGTAATCTAACTCAGAGAGCATCTAAGTTTTGATAGTTTTCATTCCTCTGTAGTTGGCTCACCTAGCGTGGCCTGTTCTGGGAGATTGACACAGGGAAAACTGGCTAGCTTTCCTGTCGGGGGATACCCGTCAGGAAAAAACTGTTTTCTTATAGTGGCTGTTGCTGTTCGATGTGCGCATATTACTCATGAACGACGCCCGGAGACAGCACGGCCCCGCGATGACGACTTGACAGGGACGTGCGTGCCGCATGGTGCACTATCATGAGCAGCGACGGGGACGGTCACCATGAGGCGTGAGTATTGCATTCGTTTGGCTCTGGTTCTAGTCTTCCACTCATGTGCATTGGGCAGGTAATCGGGCACTAACGACTAACAAGCATTTCCACATCATTTGATAGCACAAATGACAGGGTCCCACCGACGACTGACATATTCGGATATTCCACTCATGAAGACCTTTGGCACAAGTGAGATTCAATACTAGCATTTCCACATGATTTAACGTACTTGGGCCTATCAATGAACTGTTATTTGAATCGTACTTTGGAGTTCCAAAGCTTCAAATGTTGTCCCTATTCTCCACTCTCATAGCTGGTCGCATTTCTGAATCTACATGCAGATCAGAGGGAGTGCAAACATTGGACGTATTGCGCGATGGAGATGGCCGGGGAATGGCACGAGAGCAAGGAGCGGTCACAGGGACGAGCACCATGAGCCGTGCTCCATCTTTTGTTAGTCTCCAGCCGTCACAACGCGCGTACGGCATTCGTGCGGTAGGTAGGTAATCGAGCACCGACGACTGACCACACTTCCTGTCCTTTTAAGGAAAGAAACTACCAGCTAGCTGAACACAAACGGAGAGACATAATCACTCGCTCCTCACTGCCACGATGCGTCACAGATCTGCCATGCTCTTGATGCTCGTCACCTGTAACTTCTTCCTCGTGGCCCATGCGCTGCACCACCAAAAACCAGCGGGTGGTAACGTAGCTAAGAGCTGCATACCGAGGGAGAGGGACGCCCTGCTCGCCTTCAAGAAGGGGATCACCAACAACGCCAACAAAATGCTCAAGTCATGGCGGGGAGGCCAAGACTGCTGCCGGTGGAGAGGTGTCACGTGCAGCAACCGAAGTGGCCATGTAATCAAGCTTGATCTCCAAGGCTCCCGGTCCTTTGATAAACATTATTCTTTGGTTGGGCAGATAAGTTCTTCCTTGCTTTCTCTTGAGTATTTGGAGTACCTTGACCTCAGCTGGAACTCTGATCTAGTGGGTCCTAACTACAATGCCCCAGAGTTCCTGGGTTCCATGAAGAGCTTGAGGCACCTAGATCTTTCGAATATGAATTTCGGTGGTGATACAGTGCCTTCTTTCCTTGGTAACCTGTCATACTTGGAGTACCTTGATCTCAGTGGGAGCTTTAGGGGCCCGTATTACGGCTACCTTGCTTTCCCAGAGTTCATGGGTTCTTTGAAGAACCTGAGGCACTTGTGTCTATCAGATATGCCTTTCACAGGTAGACTACCATTTCTTGGCAACCTGTCCAACTTAGAGTACCTCGACCTATCTGAAACATCATTTACTAATAGTGTGCCTCCTCAACTAGGCAACCTTTCTAACTTGCAACACCTAGACCTTTGTTGTGGGGAAGATTTGAGCCCAACAGATATCTCATGGTTAAGTCCTCTACATTCGTTGGAGTATCTTGACTTGACTTCAGTGAACCTAAGCGCAGCACTTGATTGGGCCCACGTGTTGAACACACTGCCATCTTTGGAGGTCCTCCATCTTGAGAAATCCTTACTTACTAGTGCCAACCAGCCCCTCGTGCATCTAAACCTCACGAACCTTCACCAGATCGATCTCTCTTCCAATCACTTTCATCATCCAGTCGCATCTTGTTGGTTTTGGAACTTAACAAACATCGAAGAGCTCCGTCTTGATGATACACATCTCTATGGTCCATTTCCTACTGCACTCGGACGTATGAGAGGCCTTAAAATGCTTTATTTTCGTGATAACGGTAACACAGCTACAATACAAGTGGACATGAAAGATCTATGTGCTTTGGAACTCATGTCGCTTGACAGAAGCCTGTCTTCAGGGAACATAACAGAGTTGGTGGACAATTTACCACGATGCTCGTCCAACAAACTGGAGTACTTGATGTTAAGAGACAACAATATAACCGGAATTCTACCAGATAGGCTGAGTCACTGTAGCACCCCCACTTTTGGAGCCAAAAAGAAAAAGAAAAGAAAACTTAAAAAGGGAATAAAAATCACTCCAAATTTAAATTTTTGTCCAACCTCTTTCCTTGCTATGATTTTTGAAAATAAAATTCACCAAGTAAATCAAAACTAGTTTTGAAATTGAAATTTTTGAAACATTAAAACAAGTGCTCAAGTGTTTGCATTCATTTAAATCTACTAAAAATTTGAACCATTTTGAAGTTTACAACAAATTAAATAAATTTGTCTCAAGTTTGTCAAACACACTTTGAATTTAAAAAAAATGATTTTGAAATCTTGCAAAAACTTTATCATGTGCATTTCTGGATTTTATTGGCTTTACTTTGAGTGCTTGATTGATTTTTGTTTTTGTTTGAATTTGAAATCTCTTCAAATTCAAATCCCAGTAAAAAGAAAAACCAATTTCTATTTCCTTAACCTCTCGGGCCGAAATCCTCTTCCGGCCCAGCCCGCTCCTCTTTTCTCTTTCTCTTTTTCTTTCTTTTATTTTCGGCAGTGGGCCGCCCCTCCTTTCAGCCCAGCTCCCGACCCAGCCAGCCAGCCCAGCCCATCTTCTCCCTCCTCTCTCGCTGACAAGTGGGGTCCACTTTTCATCCCCCACCTCCGTCGCGTCGCATCACCGCCGCCGCCCATGCCGTCGCCCATCCCGCGCTGTCGGATGCCGCCTTGGCCGCCACGAAATCGCTGCCTTGGCGCCCCCATCTCCTCCGCCATAAAACGGGCCGAGCCCCCTTCACCCCGCGCCCGCGAGCTCCCCTCTCTCCTCTCTCTCTCTCTCTCTCTCTCTCTCTCTCTCTCTCTCTCTCTCTCTCTCTCTCTCTCTCTCTCTCTCTTTTCCGGCGATCACTCCCGCCGCCGTGGGAGCGCGTCCCCTTCTCCATCCTCTGCCCCACGAGCACCCCCGCTCCGCGCGCCGCCCCATCATCGCCTCGGCTCGCGCAGCTGAGCCGCGCGCGAACAGATCGACGACGAGGTGTACTCGCTGCCGTTCCCTTCCCCGCTCCAACCACCTCCCGGCCTCCTTCGGCTCCGTTGAGCCCACGGTGAGCTTCCCCGTGCCGCCCTCTCCCTTCCGCACCTCTCCTTTTCCTCCCTCTCCCGTCGCACCCCAAATCCCAGTTGAGAGCCGCCGCCATCGCCAACTCCGGCGAGCTCGCATCGACGCTCCGGCCGTCCCCATCGTCGACGCGCGAGTGAAAGTCCCTTGATGTCGCCTAGAGGGGGGGGGGGTGAATAGGCGATATATGAAATTAAGCAATTAAAACTGTAGCGGAAACTGAAACTGCCAAAACCGGAACTTCCGGTTTGGCAAACCGGAACTTCCGGTTTTCTCGGGACAGAAAAACAGAAGTTCAGATCTTTCGATCCCCGGTTCCCTCTAGTTTGGAAGTAAACAACTAGGATATGTAAAAGAGCTCTAGCAACAGTATACACAGAGAATAAGAGCTCAACTACACAAGCAACCTAGTAGATCAAGATTTGCATATAAATGATAAGAACGTGTAAAGCAAATGCAAACCGAGTGAAGCACGCAAGGAGTTGTTTCCCGAAGTTCAGCAGCTTGCTCTCCAAGCTGCCTACGTCTCCGTTGAGGAAGCTCTACTCAAGAGCCGGGTCTCTTTCAACCACTTTCCTCCTTTCCACTATTTGTTTCTTTCCTTGCGGAGGCGAAACGGGCCTTGCATAAACTTTCCCAAGGCTCACCACAAGCTTGGGAGCTCTAGGGACGACACCTAGCCGTCTAGGAGGCTTCACCTCCAAGAGTAACAAATGCTTCACGGATTCAAGGCGAAGTGCTCAAATGCTCAAGTATGAGGATGCTCTCTTGTGCTCTCTAATTCAAATTCTCTCAACCCAAACCAAAGGATTTAGCTATAATCTCACAAATCTCACAAAGAGAGGTTGGGGAGAGCTCTAGGACACCTTGTCTATGAATGTATTCGTGGATATGGTCAGCACCCTCAAAGAGAGGGTGTGGTGGGGTATTTATACTCATCCCCCCGAAACTAGCCGTTGGAAACTAGCCAGTACAAACCGGAACTTCCGGTTTTACATACCGGAACTTACGGTTTCCCATAACTAGCCGTTGGGATTCAAATCTACAAAAATCGGAACTTTCGGTTTGGCCAGACTCACAGACTGAGTGCAAAGTGTTGGCTATAGTGTTTCACTCTTCTCACTTACGTTTTCCTTGAGCACTGAGACTTGCTAGCTATCCATGTAGCATCCCTCTTGATAGAGCGGCACACCTATACTCAAGATCAAATATAAAAACAACTTTTACAACTTGAGCATATAAGAAACTTGATATTGCCACTTCTCTTCAACTTTGCTTTATGAGGGCAGCCACATGAGCTTCTCTTGAGCATCACTATCTTGAGCTTGTGATTTAACAATAATTGATACTTAGCAACATATACTCCATATAGCTTGAATGGTCCATCGAAATCGACTCCACTTGCCCTTCACCATACATTAGGTGCCTCGGCGCCAAGACTCCTGCTTGCCCTTCTCCTAACTATGGTTCATCGCGACCAAGTCATGTCAACCCTTCACCTTCTTGCTATTTAAGCCATACATTGCTTTGCATCATCCTTAAGCATCCAATTTTGTGTTGATGATTGATTTATTGATTGATCAAGTTGCTTCCAAACATATTACTATAAATGACATATAGCACTTGATCATTCTTCATCTTGACCATGAGAAAGCCCCTAGATATAGAATCTTGTATTTGAAATAATTCATTTCTTTACATCATACATTGGTCACATGGTCTTCATTTGCTTCAAACAATTGTACATACAAGAGTGTATACATGAGAAACATTGTACGTATATTTCTTGCAACTTGTCTATATACTCACAAAGAATATTAGACCTTTAATCATGTTGTCATACAATACACCAAAACCCACTAGGGGTGCATATGCACTTTCAATCTCCCCCTTTTCGGTGATTGATGACAACCTTGATTAAAGCTTACAAATGATATTCAAAGAATATTTTGAATGCAAACATGTAGAACAAGCTCCCCCTTAATATATGCATATTTGAGTGAAATTCAAAAAATTGGCCTCAAATGCCATTTGCACATATAGAATGGAAAACATGAGAGCTTTTCCTACATGTATGCATTTGTGGGGTGCAACAAGTGTGTGTGAACAAATAATACGTGATGCATATGACAAGAGAATCACACAACATAATAAAAACGAAACGCATCTGTGCTGTCTGGCCAAAACCGGAACTTCCGGTTTGTCAAACCGGAACTTCCGGTTTACTAGGCTGCAGAGAGTTAAAAAGAAAAAACAGTACATCATTTCAATAAGGCATCACACACTAGCATAAAAGAGATCCTTAGAAACTTATTACAAGGTTCAACACACATAGTTCACACATTACAATTGTTCTCAAGTCCACAAAGCGATAAAAGCGATACAAGGATAGATAGTGTTCTGCCCAGCCAAACCGATAAAAGCGATACAAGGATAGATAGCATAAAAGAGATCCTTAGAAACTTATTACAAGGTTCAACACACATAGTTCACACATTACAATTGTTCTCAAGTCCACAAAGCGATAAAAGCGATACAAGGATAGATAGTGTTCTGCCCAGCCAAACCGGAACTTCCGGTTTGCCAAACCGGAACTTCCGGTTTTACTGGACAGAACAGATCAAGATCGAAAGAGCTAAAACTTAACGGCATCGACTTGTAGCTTTAATCTTTCTCTCCCCCTTTGTCATCCAGCACCAAAAAGGAGTAGAGAGGCTTGCATGAATGCTCACTCGTCGTCTTCGCCATCTCCAATATTTTCCTCCTCTTCATCTTCATGTCTTGGAGGGGAGAAGGGAGGGGGCTGCTGCTGCGGCTGCTCACCAAAGAAACCAAATCCATACTCATTGAAGCTTTGTTCACAAAAAATCTGAGCACTGAGATTTTGTTGTTGATAGCCACTAATCCTTTCCTCAAAGCTTCCCATAGGTGGACTATCATCATCTCTAATAGGAGAGCAAACAATATCGGGATGATCTTTTGAACTATTTGCTTCACTGTCTTTGAGAGCTTCCTTCTTTCTTTCCTCTCATTGTGTGCTTTCACATCTGTATCATATTGAGACCGACACATGCCAAGAAGAATATTGAAGAATTTCTTGATTGGAGAGGAAGATCCGCTTCCCCTATGCTGCATGCTGCTGCTGGGACCTCTTGAGGATGATGGTTCATGGCTTTGAGCTGCTGCCCCGCTGTCCTCAACCGGCATTTTCAGATTTGTTTTGACCTTTAGATATAAATGCTTCATCTCACACTCAAAAGTACCACCGGTGATTTTCTCAATCATAAGCATGATGTACGGTGCATAGCCACAACTCTTAAGAGGATTGTTTGCAATAATCTTGATTTCCTCCCATATGAAATCAAACACTGAGAATGGTGTGCCATGAGGAGGAGTCTCAGACATAGCTACAAGAATGTTCTTGTTGTAGGAAGGAATAGCTGTAGCATCACCCTCTCTAGGGGTGAGAGTCTTCCTAAACAACCGGTTCAAATATCCATAGAAAGGAAGCAAACCCGTAGAGTGACCCTTGCTGCCTTGCATGCTTCTTGGATACATGAAACTCATTCTGTTTGTGCTCAGAATAGAATGTGAGTGAAGGCGGGGACGGTTGGCATCATATCTTCCAAAACCAAGAATTCTAACAAACTGTGCATAGCTCACTTCAAACCAACGACCCTCTGTCATCCAATGGAATTTACTGACTTTATTATTCTCCTCAACATACAAAGTAGCAAAGAACTGAGCAATGATCTCATTGTTCCAATCCTTCTGAATGCTCATAACATCATAGACCTTTCTAGCTTTGCATGCAGCAATCACTTCATTGCTGATTGGGTCATTCTTGCTTGCCAGATACTGCCAATCAATCCACTGGGAGATAGCCACAGGTGTTGTCTTTGCCAAAATCACCGACTCATAGAAATCCTGCTGAAAATATGTGTGGAATCTGTAGTCAGAGGCTTCCTTCTGAAGTTGCCTAGGATCAACTGCCCTCATCTCTCTCACTGCTTCAGATTTTCCTTTGTAGCTCACTTTTGCTCTCCAATGAGGATTAGCTGGAATATGAAATTTTGCAGCCCCATAATTAGCATTTCCCGCTGGAACAGGCTCCTCCACATCAAAAATCTCTTCCTCCTCATCCTCCTCATCTTCCTCACTGGACTCATTATTTCCACCAGCTGTCCCACTACCACTGCCAATACCAGCTGCTGATTTTCTTTTGAAAAAACCGCTGGTTTGATGCTGTGGAGAAGGAATATACTCATCTTCCTCAATGTCATCACTTGAGGTTTTCTCAACCTCCTCTTCCACAACATCTGCAATCTCCATAGTACCCCTAGGCAGATTCTTGGTGCGAGCCGTTGTTTGCTTTCGACAAACACGCGGATTCGGATCATCATGCCTTACTTTCTTTCTCATTTCCCTTCCATCATCAGCCATGCTGCCCCTGATATAACAAATATGCATGAAGGATTTTAGGAAACAGCTAGAACAGGAGTTGAGATGATTTGATAGCAAATTTAGATGAAAACATGCACTCAGGTTTTCACTGAGGAAACCGGAACTTCCGGTTTGCCAAACCGGAACATCCGGTTTTCTCAGGGAAAACCTATGTCCATCTAGTCATCTAAAACAACTAAGGATGTTTCAAGGCATGAGTAGATAGCAAGATAGCACTAGATTTCCTAGCCATAATATAGATCAACCAAAATTTGTGAAATAGACTTCCCTTGTCAAAACCGGAACTTCCGGTTTTCACGGGGAAAACCTAGTTCTTGAATCCGATCGATTTAGCCCACCAATCACAGAGATATTGCAGGTATATGTACTATGGCATCCTAGGAAGCAATGCTAGGAAGGAATTTCAAATCTACCCAAGGACCAAGAAGATCCAAAAAAGAGATCATGGGTACCTTTGAAGAGGGAAACTTCAAATCCGGAGGTGGAATCGGAGTCTCCGGTCTTGGGGATACACAATCCACCCAAAAGCCGAAGGAATCCACGGATGGAAGATGAAATCGCCAAAGGGTGAAGAGGGGAGTCGCCCACGGTGAAGAGGAACACGATAGAGGTGAATGTGGGCTGAAGGGGTAAGTTTTCTGTTCGGATAGGGTTAAACCCGACAAAACCGGAACTTCCGGTTTGGAAACCGGAACTTTCGGTTTTTCTGACTTAGACAGAAAAACTCAGAATTTGAATTTCTTCACATCACTGTAGCTCGGAGTATCCGGTATCCTACCGGAGTATCCGGTGGGGAGTCTCTGATGTTGAGCACTGAAATTCCATGATTTTTACCGGAGAGTCCGACCTCTTGCCGGACAATCCGACCACTGACTTTTCTTGCTGTCTTGAGAGATATACAAGAATATCCGGTTTTGCAGAATTCATATACTTTAGAATTTGAACAAGGAACCTGGGATCTTGGGGTTTAACAGGAGTTTCATTTCCCACGTTGAGGTGCATTCAATTTATAAGAATATTCTCCATATGTGAGACTAGTTTCATGAAACAACTTAGACAACAATGTTAGTCTCATTTAACTTAAGACATAGAATGAGTCTCCCCCTAAATAGGTGCACTAAGTCGATCAAGAACATGGAGAGAATCAATCTATATCTCAGTTAAAGGAAATAAGAAGATATTCAATGAATGAATGAATGTCAAGAAATACTCACAACCACATAGACATGCGAGCAATATTTGTTTTTTTTTTATGTTGTGCTTGTATGTTTAGGATAGAAATCAACATGAACAACTGGATCTTCCATAAGTCACTTCACTTTTGTGCTTCTGTCACTTCTCCAAATTTTCCAGGGGAAACCGGAACATCCGGTTTAGCAAACCGGAACTTCCGGTTTTCCTGGACACTTGTATTTCAGTGAATTAGTGACATCTTCACAATTGTGCTTTGTAATGTCTTCGAGTTATTCAATATATGAATCATGAGTTCCTGAAAGGACTTGGAAAAACAAAATTTCTCCATAGGAGACATTAATTGCATCTTTCTACACAATTGTGCATATGCATATGTTTCTTAATAATCTCTCAAGATAAAAGAGGGCACATGCAAACTAATTGCAGAAGAATGAGAGATCATAAGAACTTGGAAGTGATACTCGTTACCATGATGTCATTGATGAAGATAATAAGACAATGATTCCACTCTTGGCACTTTGCATAGCAATAGCACTTCATTTGTATGCCAAGACATCAATGCATCATGTGTACCTGCTTAGCAATTTCAAGCACATTTTGGTACCCAAATCTAGTTGGGTCCTTCAATGTTAGTCACACAAGATTTTGGCACCCAAATGAGCTTTGTGCTAGCACTTGGTGAACTAGTCACCATATCAGCACAAGGATCATTTGTGGCCTTCATAGTTAATGAATCAATATTGACTAACTTGGGAATGGAAACTTGAGCCTTTGGACAATCCTTACCAATGTGTCCTTTTGTGCGACAAGTATAGCAAATCCAATATTTGATTCTTCTCTCCTTATTTTTGATTTGCCTTCTTGTGCTTCCACACTTGCCCATGTATCTATCATACGTTGACACAAAGCCTTTGCCACATTTTTCAAAGACTTGAGGATTCTCTACAGAAACCGGAACTTTCGGTTTGCCAAATCGGAGTCTCCGGTTTTGACTGGTCTGCACACTTTTTCTTTTCTTTGGGCATGAGGCAATTTTGTGTCCTTCTTCCATGCAACCAAAACACTTCCTCTGAGATAATCTTCTTTGTCTTCTAGAAAGTGAGGTTTGATCAATTTTATTTGAAGGACATTTGGATGCAAAGTGTCCTATTGATGAGCACTCTAAATACATGACTTGAGCTTTCTTCTTGAACATTTGCTTGTCGCTCTTGTCATGAATTTTTTTGAGCTTGTTGCTGGGGTTCTTTGCACATGTGACGGTTGATCCCTTCTCAAGCTTCTTCACCATGTCATCACGGTTATCTTGAGATGGTTGCACATGACCTTTACCCTTTAACACCCTCAAGTCTTTTTTGAGCTTCTCAACTTCTCTCACAAGATTATCATTTTCACTTGCAATGAAATCATCACAAGTTTCTACAATGATATGCTCATCACATGATGGCTTTACTTGAGAGCAACAAATGTTAGCACAAGATAAATCAATAGACATTTTTGTACTTGTGCAATTGCATGTGTGAGATTGATAGGATTTTACCATAGTCAATACAACCTCATGAGAGATTTCTAGCATGGCATGTGACTCAAAAAGATCTTCATGTGAGCACAAAAGCTCTTTATGGCTCTTTTGCAAATTCACTTGCTTGCTAGTGAGCACACCAAGTTGAGCCTTGAGATTGCAATTTTCTTGCTGCAATGAAGCTACACATAGAGAAGAGTTAGTGGCACATGCATAATCCTTTTTCAAGTTATCATAATCATTAGTTAAGGATATATGCAAGTTGTGGAGTTTCTCATGATTTTCACTTAGAGCTTCAAGTTCTTCCATTTTCCCAATGAGAAACTCTTCTTGCTTCTCTAGCTGCAACTCTTGCTCCTCAATCTTCTTCATGAGCTTCATAATCTTGTACATGTCTTTCTTGCTCAACTTGTCAAATTCAAGGTCATCATCTTCACTCTCACTTTCATCCTTCTTGATTGGCTTCTTCTTGCCCTTAGCCATGAGACACATAAAGTGTTCACCTTCTGAGTCACTTGAAGAGACAGACTCTTCACTTGGTCTAAAGCGGCACCAATCATTTTCTTCATTTCGAGTTGAGCTTGTCTCTGTCCTGCCAAAACCGGAACTTCCGGTTTGGGAAACCGGAACTTCCGGTTTTCCTGGACTGACAGACTGAACATTCTTTGCTTCACAACTCGATTGCTTCACTTCTTGTACATTGAAGCTTGTTGAGGATGTTGATATTTCAGGCTCAGATTCTGAGGATAATAGTATGTCTTCCGTTGAGCCATATGTTTCTTTAAGTGCCATCCAAAGAAGATGGGCACTTTTAAGAAATCCAAATTTCTTGAATATCACATCCTCCACACCTGCGCTCAAAGCACTAGATAAAGCATTATATGCATGAGCTTCGAGATATAAGCATTTCTCTTACCCTTTTGTAGGATGATAGTAATCCAAGGCATGAGAAAAGCCTATATCTACGATCCACCAAATTTCTGGGCTCATTTGACGAAAATATAAAATCATTCGGTCTTTCCAATGAGCATAATTTGAGCCACAAAAATAAGGAATATCACAAGCAGGTCTAGATATAGAAGGAAGCGAGTAACTATGACAACCATAATCATTTTGATCCATTTCGCCTAAAGACATCGATCTTTCCTCCAAGCGGTTAAGCCTATGAGGAGGTTGGGCTCTGATACCAATTGAAAGTCCCTTGATGTCGCCTAGAGGGGGGTGAATAGGCGATATATGAAATTAAGCAATTAAAACTGCAGCGGAAACTGAAACTGCCAAAACCGGAACTTCCGGTTTGGCAAACCGGAACTTCCGGTTTTCTCGGGACAGAAAAACAGAAGTTCAGATCTTTCGATCCCCGGTTCCCCCTAGGTTGAAAGTAAACAACTAGGATATGTAAAAGAGCTCTAGCAACAGTATACACAGAGAATAAGAGCTCAACTACACAAGCAACCTAGTAGATCAAGATTTGCATATAAACGATAAGAACGTGTAAAGCAAATGCAAACCGAGTGAAGCACGCAAGGAGTTGTTTCCCGAAGTTCAGCAGCTTGCTCTCCAAGCTGCCTACGTCTCCGTTGAGGAAGCTCTACTCAAGAGCCGGGTCTCTTTCAACCACTTTCCTCCTTTTCACTATTTGTTTCTTTCCTTGCGGAGGCGAAACGGGCCTTGCATAAACTTTCCCAAGGCTCACCACAAGCTTCGGAGCTCTAGGGACGACACCTAGCCGTCTAGGAGGCTTCACCTCCAAGAGTAACAAATGCTTCACGGATTCAAGGCGAAGTGCCCAAATGCTCAAGTATGAGGATGCTCTCTTGTGCTCTCTAATTCAAATTCTCTCAACCCAAACCAAAGGATTTAGCTATAATCTCACAAATCTCACAAAGAGATGTTGGGGAGAGCTCTAGGACACCTTGTCTATGAATGTATTCGTGGATATGGTCAGCACTCTCAAAAAGAGGGTGTGGTGGGGTATTTATACTCATCCCCCCGAAACTAGCCGTTGGAAACTTGTCAGTACAAACCGGAACTTCCGGTTTTACATACCGGAACTTCCGGTTTCCCAGAACTAGCCGTTGGGATTCAAATCTGCCAAAACCGGAACTTCCGGTTTGGCAAACCAGAACTTCCGGTTTTGCCAGACTCACAGACTGAGTGTAAAGTGTTGGCTATAATGTTTCACTCTTCTCACTTATGTTTTCCTTGAGCACTGAGACTTGCTAGCTATCCATGTTGCATCCCTCTTGATAGAGCGGCACACCTATACTCAAGATCAAATATAAAAACAACTTTTACAACTTGAGCATATAAGAAACTTGATATTGCCACTTCTCTTCAACTTTGCTTTATGAGGGCAGCCACATGAGCTTCTCTTGAGCATCACTATCTTGAGCTTGTGATTCAACAATAATTGATACTTAGCAACATATACTCCATATAGCTTGAATGGTCCATCAAAATCGACTCCACTTGCCCTTCACCGTACATTAGGTGCCTCGGCGCCAAGACTCCTGCTTGCCCTTCTCCTAACTATGGTTCATCGCGACCAAGTCATGTCAACCCTTCATCTTCTTGCTATTTAAGCCATACATTGCTTTGCATCATCCTTAAGCATCCAATTTTGTGTTGATGATTGATTTATTGATTGATCAAGTTGCTTCCAAACATATTACCATAAATGACATATAGCACTTGATCATTCTTCATCTTGACCATGAGAAAGCCCCTAGATATAGAATCTTGTATTTGAAATAATTCATTTCTTTACATCATACATTGGTCACATGGTCTTCATTTGCTTCAAACAATTGTACATACAAGAGTGTATACATGAGAAACATTGTATGTATATTGCTTGCAACCTGTCCATATACTCACAAAGAATATTAGACCTTTAATCATGTTGTCATACAATACACCAAAACCCACTATGGGTGCATATGCACTTTCAGCGAGCCCTACGGCTTCCCCGTCGCACCCTCTATCTCCACGGCGAGCTTTCTCCGTCCCTCATCCACCCCAGCAGACGCCGGCGAGCTCTCCGGCCACCCGCCGCCGCGCACCTCGCTCCCGGTCCACCGTGGACCGGTGAACCGCCGCCCCAGCCCAGTCCACAGAGCCCATGGACCGAGTCCATGGGTTTAAGCCGAATCTTTTTACAGAAAAGTCCCTAAACTTTTCTGAAATTATGTTTTGGTCCTCATCTTTCTACACCTAGGCCCCAAACTTTTCCATAATTACAAATAGGTCCCTAGAACTTTCTAACCTTACAAATAAGTCTTTAGAACCTTTTTGAAATTACAATTGAGCCCTTTGTAATTACAAATAATTCCCCAGATCTTTAAATATCGATATCTTTCCAACCATAACTCCGTTTTGAACGATTCTTGCGCTCACGCGTTTGTAGAAACGCGGAGTACTTCACTGTACTATCCTCGGAGCCCCACACTTGATCTAGACACCATCAATGCCCTAAAATCCTCTCTCCCCTATTATATTCCTTTTATCGAGAATCGTGCGATGTCAAACTCGCATGTCACGATTGTTGTTCACCTAAGACCTAATCAATTCTATGGTGCTAAGTGTATAGTACCTCCCACATGACGACACATATACCGCTCCATTCCTATATTACATATTCGTCTATTTACCCGCTAACAATAAATCTTCCATGCGGTATCGCTTCTATACGCAATAACCTTCTATATTCTGAGTTCGACTCCGAACCTAGCCTTGATCAATCCTCGCTCAATCAAGCTTAAACCTAACCCTGCCACCAACACCTATTCCAATGTTATCACCGATTCCTTATCAAGCCTTATCGCTTTATCACCTTCTTTTATAAGTGATCTTTTAATTGATTTTATTGGAGTTATTGTTCATTGTTATCTTAATTGCCAATTATTCCTAATCCTTCGATCCCCGTGTTTTATCTGTAGCCATGCATGATCACGTGCACAAATCACCGTCATGTGCTTAACTCATGATGAATAATTAGTAGATTAGTCTTAATAGTTAATCAATCTAGTAAGTAATCAATAACAATCACCATTAGGTAGTCCCTTAACCTATAAATGAGAGGTTAAAGTGACACACCTTACACTTGTACACTTGTTGCACTAACCTTTGTATAGGTTACAACCTATACAAAGCCTTACTGACGCAAGTGTACAAAATATACGTACACATGTTGTACTCACATTCACTTACACTCATGCTCTTCTCTCGCGTTTAGCATCTCTCATTTACATCAAAAGCCCTAGTGTTCGATGCACTGCCCTAACAAACCTTTCTAAGATAATAAAATCTTGCTAAAGTAAAACTGGATGCATCATATATGCTTTGTGTCTTTTATCCTTTAATAGTGTTCTCTCGGCTCTTCTTGGAGTTTATTTGGATCTTATTTGGTTCTTTTTGATCCTTAGTTCCTTTCGCGGTAGTTTATTTATACGTAGTGTTTTTATGCGCTAGCTTACGCGAGATTTGAGGAAGAGTCAAAGAATTTCAAGCTTCAAGAAAGATCTAGAAGATTCCAAGTTAGAAGACACAAGCTTCGAGGAAGAATTTGAAGACATCGACCTCGACAGAAGAATTTAAAGACTAGAAACTCGAAGATTAGGAAATCGTTCATCAGGCAAGCTCTACTTCTACTTGATCATGATTGAACCTACTGTTTTTGCATTGCACCTATAGAGCCTGCTCTCGTAATATGCATTGCTTGTTATTTTACTGCTTGTGTAGTTATGGTCCTACTTGCTTACTGGTATTGATGCCACTTATATAGGCATTAAAACCAGAATCCTTAATTACCCTTGTTTACCTATCACCTTCATAACCTTAGGACAGTACCATCATTTCTATGATGGCACGATTACCTTGCTACTAGAATGCTTAGGACCCCTCGCAATGTTTCTACATTGCCACACCTCTCACATACTTGTTTTTACAAAATGGTTTAAATGAGTTTGGTGGTGTGTGTGATACTTGGGGTTGGGAGTAGCACAACTGTGTTAGGTGATGATGATGGGATGGGTTGGACTGCGGGCAAGGCCGCTAGTGAAATGTGGTTTGTGAGATAGCCCACCAGTGTGGGATTTGGTGCTTGCCCGGCCACATAAGAACCCGTTCTCTCGACCGTTACCTAACGATTTTCCGTACAACCATGGAATCTGAATGGGAAGGACTTATCCTACCTTCTTGGGTACTCTTGCAACAGCACCGGAGGCTGGTAGTAGCAACGGAAGCTCAGGAAAAGACCCGGGCAACGTACCCGCGGTCCGGTCGCGGAACCCATTGTCTGTGCATGGGAAAGCCGCCTGTCCTTATTTGTACTCGGATCCTGCAACTCATTGCGGGAGCACGAATGCACTTGTTACAGGTGTGTTGTGCCGTAGTGTGACAATTCATTGTCACGGGCCCCTGAGTGTGATTCCGTGGTGGATTTGCGAAGTGCTCAGAGAAGCTGGACTAAGCGTTATGCCACTCTCCGTACAAGAGTGCATAGCCCGTGGGGAAAGCTGTACACCCTCTGCAGAGGATAAAAATTCATCCAGATGGACGTTGTCACGGCATATGACACGTTATGATTCTACACTCCTTGAGATTAGCCACCTCTTCTATTCCTTGACGTGTGAGTGAGTTGTAGTCAACTCGTGTTTTGGAAGTGTTGACATGGATGCCGGGTCGGTATGGCCGCTGAGGTCAGAAGGCCCAACTAAAAACTTAGGAACTGGCGGGAATGTTTCATACTCCCCCAGGGCCAACCAACTAAAATACTGACAAATAATTCTCTGGTTTTACCTCTAAATCCTTGACTTGCTTTAGTGAACCCTGCATAAAGCTGCTTTCTGCAAATGAACCCTACAGCCTTTTCCTTGCTAAGACCAAATATGCATGTTCGTACACCCTTGTGTAGTATAGGGCTTACGGAGTACCTTATGTACTCACGCTCTTGCATTTGTTGTTTTAGTCAGAGAAGACTTCGTAAGACGACGACGACGATTAGGTTTTTGGTTCTGCTTCTCAAGTCTGCCTGTGGTGTTGGGCCTTGGCTTTCCGCTGTCTGCTTCACCGTTAGTTGGTCGGAGGGATTTGGATAGTTCTGAATTCTTGTCGTACCACCACTAAGGGTGATAAATCAGGTATTATAGTTATGTACCTATTCGAAGTATGGTTTTGATTACCATTTCTATGTTCTTATGCGTATCAGCTACTGATCCAGGGACTGATACATGATGCACAGCATACCCTAGAGATGGAGTATGACAGTCACCTCACAGGCTTGGCTAAACTTGACCTTACTAACAATAGTATCACTGGAGCTATACCACCAGGAATAGGGAATTGCACTAGTTTGGGGTTCCTTCGCCTTTCAAACAACCATATTAATGGAGTTATACCTGAAGGGATTACGCATATCTTCCGTGATTTGCACTGGCTAGACCTTTCAAGCAACCATATTAGTGGGGTTATACCACAAGGGATGATTGGACATGTTTTCCATCATTTGCAGAACATAGACCTTTCTAACAATCATATTAGTGGAGTTATACCACAAGGGATTGTGAATCTTATATCTTATATTTACTAATTGGAGGCTCCTTTCGGTGGCTCCACGTTAATCGGATGAAAATCCTAGAAATTACCACAAAAAAGCAAAACATCCGACCGTATATTTAAACACTTAACAAATCATGACCATTAGATGTACATAACCGGAGGCAAAAATCGTATAGGAAGGGGACTCCAACTTCCCACGGCTCCAGGGCAGATGTATATCATGTTATACGCAGATGCATCCAAAAACAAACTATCATGTGTTCATGTCATTGCAACTTACCAAAGTATGCTAAGATTCGTTGGTAATGTAAAAGATTTGGAAAGTCATCTCACCGTTAGATGGTAGGCATTTTATAGACAAAGGCATGAAAGAACAAAGTATCAAAATTTCCCACGTATACAGATGCATTGCAACTTAACAAAGCAGTTAATATCTCACGTGTATGAACTTCTATATGCACCGACTCAAAGTTTCACACATGTGTACATGCACATAACATAGGCTAAGAACTGGAGATCGATATATTCAGATATTAGCTGTCAAGGTAGTGGAGTCCCAAAGAGCGGACAGGAAGCTCTCACATCTAAGGCAGGTAATCATATAATTTTCGTATATGAAACAGACTCCGAGCTCAGCGCCTATGGTAGATGGAATCACAACAGCCTATACGAAGTCCTGAAGACCCACGACTCATATAATATCTACAGGGATACATCAGGAACTCTAACCGGACTCTAAATCAAACAATAGAGGGCAGTACATCATAATAGACATACAACCACGAGACACGCTGCGCAGGAAGAGCAGGATTTATTTTTATTTTTTTGCGGGTAGGCAGAACATGATTTCTTCTACTGTTCTTGACAGCTATGGATTGTGCATATTTTGCATCTTCTACTTTCATCTAATTGCTTTCTTGATGGGTGCTTTCGTCTTCTATTGTCTGCTCACGCATGAGCTTGACAAATTCTACCTCTTACATGTTTTCGGTTCTTCTCCTTGATGGATTTCTTGCTACCGATTCAATCACCAAGAACGATCGTACATCATCCACTACCAAAAAAAAAACTCTAATTGTTGCTGACTCTGAGGTTTGCGTTTCTTCTCCTTGAGGAATTTTTTTTCTGCATGCAAAAAATATATTGGTTTGGTACCACCACACGATCCTTAATCATGATCATATAATATATATCATGTCCATGTCAAATTCGTTCCTGTTTCAGTTAACAACAGTGGAATGGCGCACAAAGCTTTAAGAGAAATGAAGCGAGGAAATAGCTTATGGTCAATAAAGGCAAGGGTAGGCTATGGAATTGCTGAGTAGTGGAGAACTTTTTAAGCCTTGACACGATCTTGACTGATCAAATAATGATTTTTCAATGTGATTAAAACATATTTGTAGTTATTTCCAGTTTACAAGCTAATGAGATGATGACAATACACAGGGCAACATGATTCATGGACTGATCAATAAGGCCTGTATTGGAAATTCAAATCATTCATTCAAGAAGGCAAAAGATGTGTACTCCCCATCGAATGTTGAAGTCACACTAGAAGTGAAAACATATCGACCAGTGGAAAAGACAAGATAGTAAACTTCTTCCCGACAACTACTGTGAAGGCACTCAAAGATTCAGATAGTATTCCTAGATACAGTTTGAAATTCTTCAACACAGATATGCTTTATATGAGAATTAATGAAGACATTTATCTATCATGTATGTATGACTATCTTATTTACGTTGTTTATTTATTCCATTGATTATTCCTGAATAGTAATCTTTAAGTTTAAACAGATGTTATCAAGGTGTCGCCTCATACATTGGACCTGTTGATGCAATTTGGGTTATCCAAAATTCGTGACATTTTCTTCCTAATTGAGTAAGTTGAAAAAAGATGAATGTATTTGTTATTTCAAGTATAATATGCTAATAAAAATTAAACCTTCCTAATGATTATGCACAATCCTATTTTTAGTACATTAAAATACTTAGTTTTAATTGTGATTTATTTTCTCCATTCCTAATTTGCAGTGATCAAAATGTTAGATTATGGAACTACAAAGCTGGTCAAGTCAATACTATGTCCAAATCTCATATTATCATAGTGACATCTTCAACAGTGAAGAAAATTTGCCGTAAGTTTTTGTAACATCAGTCGTATACTCATGGTTAATCATGACAATCCTAAATAAATGAGATATTTGCAGGGTATTCTCTATCGATTAACCAATGGAACACAAGTTTTTACAGATTTACCTATTCCTGAAGCTATGGATGCACAGAACAAAATCAAATATCATTTTTTATATAAAGTTGTGTGTTATACAAATTAAATAGACATTTTTTGTATGTGAACCGTATTTGTTCAGATTAGAAAAGACATACAAAAGAGAACTATCTAAAAGCAACATTGGAGGATTAAATGCAGTTGAATATATAGAAAATTTTTGAAAGACTTAAATTTTGTTCTGTTTGACTCATCAAACCAGGTTTACAGTTGTCCTATCCTAATGAACTACGAGCTTAAAGGCAATGATTTACATGGAAACAAATAACAAAGTTTGCAGGAAAAATATTTACTGTTGAAGCAACAATTACAACGGTTATTGAAAAAATGTTGGTACTACATCTCATGTAGTGAAGATAGCTGCAAGATGAAACTTGACAAAAATTCCCGATCCCTACTTTTGCAAATAAAAAAGTGTGAAAGAAGGCTAATCCTAAAGCTTGGTAACTATTTTTTTATTATTTAGTACATCTTTTATACTATTATAAAATCCTATAACATATCGCTTCCCCAATCACAGATACTTGAAATAAGTGATACAACAACAAATGCAACTCGGGTACTTTTCGACAAGGAAGCTACAAATGCTCATCACTGAATCGTCAGGTTTCATGATAGCCTCAATAATAACTAAGACAGTAAGGAGCTTCCAAAATCAATTCAGAAATTTTGTGGAAAAAAAAACAGATTCTCAATTTAGGTTGACATAATATTAATTCACAAGTTTTCGACCAGAATATATTGTTTCAAAACTTTATATCTCACATGTTAAGGATTGAACTACCTTTAATGGGAGAGATATGAAAGTAAAAGTTATATGCAAACTGGGCCATAATATCGTAGAGAAGTGAATAAAAAAAAATCCAAGTATTTGTCTTCTACCTTCGGCTGGATAACCTATCTGAAACATGTTTCTCAAAACCACAAAAAATGCAAAGAAAATACATACAAAAACCAAATACCTTCAAGGCCAATGTAAAAAATTGGTAACGACTATAATCCTAGCCCGTGCATGTGCACGGGTTGAAGGGCTAGTGGTTCTAATATCAAACCATCAAACAATTGACGATGGCGATGCCCGTGCGTCCCCCTGTTGTATTTCCTTTTGTGTTGACCTGCGGGCAACAAACATAGAAACGAATCAGAGAATAAAAGGGAATCAAATCAGAGTTTGTTACTGCCTTGATCGGGAGGCAAATCCTTTCCATCTAGGACTCGGCCCCGGGCCCACAGCGTGACTATATAAGCAAGGGGACCCCCTGGGCATCCTCTACCGAAACCCTAACCACCCACCGATCATCTAAGCACGCTGGAGGGCTTGGAACGCCGTTTCCATCTACTACAGGGCAGTGCCGCTACCGCCCCGAAGGTAATCGCCAGAGAACCCTGAAGGAGAAGCTGCGATTCACTCCCTCAGAGGCTCTCGCCGTCACCTCTGATTCTACTGCAATGGATGCGACGTCTGCTGGTAATTAACCTAACCTATTCCGCATTAGATTAGTTAATCTAGATGTGATCTGTTATTGACTAGGTGATACTGTATTCTGAGAATTGTTAGTTCTAACAATTGGTATCAGTTAGCCTAATCTAGTCGATTAGATCCTCTAGTTTTCAGATAAGAGGTTCGGTTAATTAGCTAGATCTCATTATGTTTTAAGTTAATTGCTTGATCTAGCCCTAGACAGAGGTGAATTAGCTCAGTTAGTCTTGTTTTAGTTCAGTAATTAACTCTGTTTAGTTAAGTTATGCTACTGCGCAATGAAGATTATTCATGTTTTAAGTTATTCTTTAGATCTATCTATGCGCAGTGAGTAATTAGTCATGTTTTAGTTTAATTAGTTTTCAGTTTTACTCAAGTTTTAGTCAGTACAGTAAGAAATTCAGTTAATTGCTCATGTTTTAGCAGTTAGGGTTTTCGTTTTTCATTAATCTAAGTTGCCATGTCACACGAATTGGTGCGCACTTAAGCTAATCGGGGCTCTAGGGTTGGAACTCACACGCCTAACCCTAACCCTAACCCTAACCCTAAGCTAACCCTAAGATGAGAGGTCTTACCTCTCGGGTTGTCGTCGCCCTCCGCCGCACTCAGATCCACCGCGCGCGGATGGCGGCGTCTCTCTCCTTCCCGGTCGCCGTCGAGCTCGCCGTCATGGGCGCGACCTCGCCGCGCAATAGATCTGGGCCGCGCGGCCTCAGATCCGCCGCGCGGGCTCCTCGGCACGCGCACGCCCTCCGGGGCGTCGTCGTCGTGGCCATTCTCCTCGCCGTCGTGTGCCTCCGGGCGCCGACGAGCCACCGCATCAGATCCGCCTCACCGACGGCCTTGAGGGCACCACGGTGGAGGGACTCGACGGCGCCGCGCGCGTTTACTCGCACGTGTGCTCCGGCGAGCCTCTCCCCGCGGCGCCATGGCCTGCCGGCAGGCGCGGACGCGTGCTCACGCGCTGCGGCGGCGAGCGAGGAGGGGAGCGAGTGAGGGGAGCGAGTGGGAAATGAGCACAGTGAGGAGGCTAGGGTTCGGCCGGCCTTTTTATGCCGAGTCCGTTTCATCCTGGCCGTCCGCTCCAATCCGACGGTGTCTCGCCCCGGCCGTGGTTGGGCTGGGCGGGATGCCTCGTGCGGGCGCGCGCGCGGCGGGCCGAATTCGCGGCCCGCTCGCTGGTTGTTGGGCTTCTGCCCCGCCAGCCCAATTAAGCACCGTGCGCGCGTTATTTATCGCGCGCGCGCGTTCAGCTGGGCCGGGCAGCTCGCGTCGTTGCTGGGCTGGGCCGGGCAAATTGCGGCCTGCGCGCGCGGGGGAGCCAGCCTCTGCGGGCCGCTGGGCTCAGATTCACTCTGGGCCGCGCCAAAATTCGTGCGGATTAATTTTCCTTTTAAGTTTTCAGCTTCCTGTTTAAGTAATTTAGCTGTAAATTAATGTTTTAAGCTAAGTATTCAGTAAGTTAATTTTATATGTTGTGTTTTACGTTATTTTTAAGTTTAAATCCACCAATATACTTTGAGATGCCTCTATTTAAATGGATCCACCGTGAAGTTTATTTAGAGTAAACTTGTGATTATTTCTGACCACCGTTGATTGATCATGAGTCTTTTTAAGTTAAATTTCGTTTGTTTTCCCCACCGGTGATGCAAATTGAAATTTATTTGTGTGATTTTAATCAGACCACCGTAGGGTTTTAATCATGCAATTAATTTTGCATTTCATTGTATATCATTACTAAGCTAAGTTTCCTCTTATTTTCAGTGACGAACGTCAATGCTGCTGCCTCTGTCCTCAGCAACATTGAGAACCTCAACGGAGCAAACTTTCCGGACTGGAAGAGCAAGGTCACTACATGCTTGGCATGGAATGATCTGGATATGGCTCTAAGGGAGGAGAAGCCCGCTGCTCCTGAGGCTGGACAAGCTGCTACGCCTGCTTTTGAGAAATGGGAGAAGTCCAACCGTATGGCTCTCATGGTCATGACTGGCACCATCAGCCCTGGCATTAAGGGTGCACTCCCCACTAAGAATTCAGAGGGACATGACTACACTGCCAAGGAGTTCCTCGCTAAGGTTGAGGAAAATTTCAAGAGCTCCTCTAAGACCTATGCCAGCACTCTTATCATGAAGCTGGTCTCCTCTCAGTACACTGGCACATCTGGCATAAGGGAGCACATCTTGAATATGTGTGACATGGCTCATAGGCTTACGGAGATGAAGATGGAGATCTCTGACGGTTTCCTCGTTCATTTCATCATGACGTCCTTGCCATCCACCTTCAACGCCTTCAAGATCAACTACAACACCAACAAGTCCGTCTGGACTATCAGTGAATTAATCAGCTATTGTGTTGAGGAAGAAGAGCGTATCAAAACTGAGAAGATGAAGGATGTTGTGAACATGGTTGGCAACCTTAGTCTCAACTCCACACCTAAGAACCAGCATGAGGCTAGCAGCAGCAAGCAAGGTCAGAAGGGGGGAGCGAAGAATAAGAACAAAGGCAACAAGAACTTTGCTCCCAAGAACAACAACAAGTTCAAGAACAACCACTCTAAGGGTGGTAAGATGTTGTGCTCCTTCTGTGACTCTCCTAAGCACCTTTAGAAAGCCTGTCCAGGCTTTAAGGAATGGTTGAAGCAACAAGGTAATTTTAAGTTTGATGTTGTTTCTTTCATTGATGAGTTATTCTTAACAGATTTTTCCCCTAATACTTGGTGGATTGACTCAGGTGCCACCGTGCACATTTCTAATTCATTTCAGGCATTCCGTTCGATCCGAACTATAAGAAGGGGGAGCGAAACCTAAGAGTGGCTAATGGGACGGCCGTTGAAGTTGAAGGCGTTGGAAGCTTCGACTTAGAGTTGCCAGGAGGCTTCCAGCTTCGTTTAGATGATGTCCTTTATGTTCCTAGTTTAAAGAGAAATTTGATTTCTGTATCAGCTTTAGATGATTCTGGACATGTGTGTGAGTTTGGCAACAAACAATGTGTGATTAAGTTTAATGAGATTAGTGTTGGTCTTGCTACTCGGCAAGGCATGCTTTATATGCTCTATCTTAATGATTCTGTGATGAATGTTACTACAAATAAGCGTAAGCGTGATAATGAGACCTCTTCGCAATTGTGGCATTGTCGCCTTGGCCACATTTCGAGGGGGAGAATTGAGCGTCTCATTAAGGACGAAATAATAGAGAAATTAGACTTCTCCAATTTAGAGCAGTGCATCGACTGCATTAAGGGAAAATATGCTAAGACAATTAAGAAAGGAGCTACTAGGAGTACGGGCGTGTTAGAAATAATTCACATAGATATCTGTGGCCCTCTCTCGGTAACTTCGGTAGATGGCTATGATTCTTTTATCACCTTTACCGATGATTATTCCCACTATGGACATATCTACCCTATAAGAAAGCGTTCAGATGCGCTAGAAATATTTAAGATATATAGACATGAAGTTGAGAAACAGCATAACACCTCCATTAAGATTGTGCGGTCAGACAGGGGTGGAGAATACTACGGGAAACATGCTGAATATGGTCAAATTAAGGGACCATTCGCTAAGTATTTAGAAGAAAATAGCATTAAGGCACAATACTCCATGCCTGGAGAACCACAGCATAATGGAGTGGCTGAGCGGCGTAACGGCACATTAATGGACATGGTAAGAAGCATGCTCAGTCATTCTAGTCTACCTGTCGAACTATGGTTAGAGGCATTAAAGACAGCTGCCCACATACTTAATCGGGTTCCATCTAAGTCAGTTCCCAAGACACCTTTTGAGCTGTGGAATGGGAAGAAACCGTCACTCAATTATTTAAAAGTGTGGGGCTGTCCCGCTGAGGCTAAGCTATTTGATCCTCAGCATAAGAAATTAGACTCTAAGACAGTGAGTTGTCACTTTATCGGATACCCTAAGTCTAAGGGATACCGTTTCTACTGTCCTGGTCGCTTCACTAAGTTTGTTGAAACCAGACAGGCCGTGTTTCTTGAAAACTCAGAAATTGGTGGTAATTTCCCGAAGAGGGATATAAGTTTAGAAGAACTACGGGTCAATCTTCCTGATCCAGATTATCAAACACCTGTGTTTCAATTCGTACCGCCAGTTATTCCTCAGATAAACAGCACAGTGGCGCCCACTGTCACTCAGACGCCAGTAGTTCAGGCGCAAGAGATGCAGGCGCCAGAAGTTGTGGTCCCGGCGCCAGACGTTGGGCACGAGGCGCCAGCAGCAGAGGTGCAGGCGCAAGAAGTGCCATTAATAGAACCTCAACCGGTCCCTGAACCTGCCGTGATCGAACCATTAAGAAGATCCGTCAGGGAAAGGAGATCGGCTATTCCTGACATTTACGAGACATACTTAAGTGAGGATTTGCACGATGTCGGGAACATGAACGACCCTGCCAACTTTAAGGAGGCAGTTCAGAGTGAGAATTCCACTAAATGGATTGAAGCCATGGAAGAAGAGCTTAAGTCTATGAATTCTAATCAAGTATGGGACTTAGTAGAAATTCCTGATGGAGTCAAACCAGTGGGCTGTAAATGGGTCTACAAGACCAAACGTGACTCTAAAGGGAAAGTCGAAAGGTTCAAAGCTAGGCTCGTTGCTAAAGGGTTTACGCAGAAGGAGGGGATCTATTACAACGAGACCTTCTCTCCTGTGTCTTCCAAAGACTCTCTTAGAATTATCATGGCAATTGTAGCTCACTTTGATATGGAGCTGCATCAGATGGATGTTAAGACTGCGTTTCTGAATGGAAATTTAGATGAGACTATTTATATGGTTCAGCCGGAAGGTTTTACCATTAAGAGTAAAGAGAATATGGGATGCAGATTAAGGAAATCCATTTATGGCCTTAAGCAGGCGGCCAGAATGTGGAACTTTAAGTTTGATGAAGTAATTAAGAGATTTGGATTTAAGAATAATGATGTGGATCCTTGTATCTATATCAAATCCAAGGGTGGAAAGTTAATAATCCTAGTGTTGTATGTTGATGACATACTATTAGCCTGCAACGATAAGAATATGTTACATGAGACTAAGAACTTCTTGTCATCTCATTTTGACATGAAGGATCTAGGTGAAGCCTCGTATGTACTGGGCATTGAGATACACCGAGATAGAGCCAAAGGAACACTAGGATTATCTCAGAAAGCATATATTGAGAAAATGCTTAAGAGGTATAAGATGGATAAGTGTAATACATCTCCTGTCCCATTTCAAAAGGGCGATAAGCTTCATAAAGGTCAGTGCCCTAAGAATGATTTAGAAAAGAAAAGAATGGAGAACGTTCCCTATGCATCGGCTATTGGAAGCTTGATGTATGCGCAAGTCTGTACGCGTCCAGACTTAGCATTTGCAACCGGAGTTTTTGGTCGATATCAGTCTAACCCAGGATGGGCTCACTGGGTGGCTGTTAAGAAGGCATTAAGATATTGCCAAGGCACTAAGGATTACATGCTCACATACAAGAGGACAAATGACCTTCGGGTCGAATGTTACACGGATGCTGACTTCGCTGGTGATAAGGATGAATTGAAATCCACTTCTGGATATGTTTTCACGCTAGCGGGGGGAGCAATTTCATGGAGGAGTGCTAAGCAGTCAGTAACAGCTGGATCTACGATGCAAGCTGAATTCGTGTCATGTTACCATGCCTCGGGACAGGCAATGTGGCTTAAGAATTTTATTCCGGGATTAAGGATTGTTGATAGTATCTCGAGACCTATCACAATGCACTGCGACAATCAAGCCGCAGTTTTCTTTAGCGGTAATGAAAAGATAAGTAGTGCTTCTAGGCACATCGACCTCAAGTTTCTTATCGTTAAAGAAAGAAACCGGGACCGCATAATTAAGATTGAGCATATTGATACTGAGTTAAATATAGCGGATCCGCTTACCAAAGGTTTACCACCACACCTTTTTGAAAGACATGTCATTTATATGGGTCTGGTGGATAGCTTTGATAAGGTCCTGGTCTAAGGGCCGTTAATCTTCCCCAAATAAGAGTAAGAGTCCTGACAAAGTTTTCTAGTGGAGGCTATGGGTAATGTTGTCCCAGTGTGACGTGGTCCGCTGATGACACATTGGTCTGGTGCTCGCTGGTTTACTGAGGAGGGATTAAGATTAAGTTAAGAGTAAGTTTAAGTTTAAGTTTGTTGACCTTTGGTCAAGGGGGAGAATGTTGTATTTCCTTTTGTGTTGACCTGCGGGCAACAAACATAGAAACGAATCAGAGAATAAAAGGGAATCAAATCAGAGTTTGTTACTGCCTTGATCGGGAGGCAAATCCTTTCCATCTAGGACTCGGCCCCGGGCCCACAGCGTGACTATATAAGCAAGGGGACCCCCTGGGCATCCTCTACCGAAACCCTAACCACCCACCGATCATCTAAGCACGCTGGAGGGCTTGGAACGCCGTTTTCATCTACTACAGGGCAGTGCCGCTACCGCCCTGAAGGTAATCGCCAGAGAACCCTGAAGGAGAAGCTGCGATTCACTCCCTCAGAGGCTCTCGCCGTCACCTCTGATTCTACTGCAATGGATGCGACGTCTGCTGGTAATTAACCTAACCTATTCCGCATTAGATTAGTTAATCTAGATGTGATCTGTTATTGACTAGGTGATCCTGTATTCTGAGAATTGTTAGTTCTAACACCCCCATCCCTGCCACGCCCCTGACACGCCCGCTCCCCAGGCTCATCCAGACACAGAGTGACAAGCAGCCATACACAGTTCCCCACGTCGGCGCACTCGCTGGGGTTTCCTCACCATCGACGTAAAACATTTGCGCCTCTCTAACCCTACGGCTGCGGTTGGTAGCCTGGTATCCTACCTCTCCCTGTATTTCCACACACGTGCTGCGGTGCCACCTCTTTCAACTATATATCCTATCGACTACACTGGGGCATCGCTAGCGATGACAATGAGTTCAATGATGCCTGGCGACGCTGGAGTATGTGGACACCTTATTAACTTCCAGGGGAGACGCGAGACCTGGACTTAGTACATGTGTACTTGTTCTTCCAACTTGAAACGACAACCCAGCGGACCTGTCATTCAATGGTGCATGGGCCGTTTCACACGCTTGAACTCCCAAGTGCCAGAGGCCTGCTGCGCCAACGCGCTGGGATTCACGAAAGACAGCTCAATTCTTTCACGAGGTGAGGAGAAAACAAAGGGAACACTCAGAGGAAAATGAATTGCATCTCGTATGAATACATATTTGGCTTTTATTCAGGGGTTTAGTTGAAGTACAATATAGGAACCACCATTTCTACAATTCAAAAATATGAAAACATAGCTGCATGCAACTAAAATATGAGACCAAAACGTCCCATTCATCGTATGACCCTATCCAGTACAAACCAGTGATCGATGTTACAAGCATGCATCACAATTATATAGAAGTTCAGGCAAACAAACTAGTGGAATCGAAAGGCGAATACAATTTGTTTAATGCTTTTCAACATATTCACTAGCAAGTCGCTTTGCAGCTGTGCTTAGTCTGCACTGGTCTTCTAGCTAACCTGCCCCATATAACAATCACATATACTTTGTCATAAATCTTGTCACTCAGGCGCAAATAAGCAATTCTCCACACTTTTAGGAACAGAAGAGCGCAGAATACGACCCAAAGACCAGCGATGTATCCTGATCCAAGTCCCAAGCAAAAGAATAACTGGTTAGGATCCCTTTCACTTGTGTTTTGATTCATGTTCTCTGGAGCAATGTTGCCCGAGCAGTTCCTTTGAAGAGGAGGCCCACAAAGACCGCTGTTGCCATCATACATGGACGGGTTCTCAGTGTAGAGGGTGTCAAGTTGACGGCCTTGTGGTATTCTTCCCGTAAGGTTGTTATGTGACAGGTCCATGTAGCTTAAATATGTCAATTCTGACAAGCTTGGAGGGATTTCACCGGAAAGGTTGTTCCTTGAGAGGTCTAGTGATTCGATAGATTTCATAGCCCCAATTTTCTCTGGAATTAATCCGCTTAATTGATTCCATGATAAATTTAGATTCAATATTCCACTAAGAGAAGTGATTTCTTCTGGAATTCCACCGGTTAAATGGTTGTGTGACAAGTCAATGCCAACCATCTGAAAAATCCCAACACCATACTTACGTTCTTGCCGCTTCATAACAACGGACAAAATCTCTCTAAATTTTCCCAAACGACCATTGTACCATTCAATCATGTCAATCCCTTGTTTCTTAGGATGTTTATCTGTCATTGCTATTAAATTTGACATAGACAATGGTATAGCTCCAGATATATTGTTGTTTGCTAAATTCAAATATCAAAGTCGTTTAAGTTTGGTGATTGTGACACCCTATGTTTGCCCATATTTAAAAATCACTAAAAATTTGAACTTTTTCAAATTTGAACAAAATTCAATCAAAGTAGAAGTCAAACTCATGCCAAATTTAAAATTTCGAATTTTAATTGTGCATCAAACACCACCATCTGCATATTTGGAATTTTCTGATTTTATTCATGTGTTCAGTTGGTTTTATCCTTTTTGCAAATTTGAAATCCATTCAAATTTGAATCTTAGAAATTCTTGGGAAATGTTTAAACTTTTCTTCCCTCCTGGGCCGCCCTCTTCCTTTTCTTCCCCGCGGCCCAATCCTTTTCCTCCTTTCCTTTTCCCTCGCGCAGCCCACGGCCACCTCCTCTCCCTCTAGCCCAGCAGCGGCCCAGCCCGCTCTCTCGCGCCGTCTCGCTGACAGGTGGACCCCACCTGTCAGCGTCGTCTTCCTCTGGCAACGGCGCAGCGCGCCCATGCCGGCCGTCCTCGCCGCGTCTCATCGCGCTACACCGCCGCCGCAGGGACCTCACGTGCACCCGCGCGCCTCGTCGTCTCGTCCCGTCGCTCCATCCCGTCCGCCAACCCCGCGGCAGCACGCCCATCTCCTCCCGCGCGGACCAACGACCAAGACCGGCGAGCCCCATGCCCGAACGTCATCCCAGCTCAGCCGCGCTCCCGTCTCGTCGCCTCCGGCACCCTGTGCTCCGCGCTGTGGACGTCGTCACGCTCTCGTCCTCCGCGCCTAACCCTGCGCCGCGTCGCGTCGCATTGAAGCTCAGCGACTAAGCCGACGACCGCCGTCCCGAGCCGACGCCCAACGGCTCGCTCCGAGGCCTCCTATAAAACCCGGCGAGCTCCACCTCAGCTTCCTCTTCTTTTCCCCGACCTCACCCACCTCCAATTCACACTCCAGCGCCGCCAATTTCATTTTTCCCCGTCGCCTTCCCCAACTCCGGCGACCTCCTTTCGGCGATTCCTGGCGAGCAACCAGTGGGCCTCCGCCCCTCTTTCTTCTTCCCTCAGCTCCGCCAAGCTCTAGCTAACGCTGTCGCTCCTCTTACTTTTGCAGTTGAGGTGCAGCGCATGGCAAGCACGGCGGGCTAGGGATTCCGGCGACCTCGCGCAGGCGACAAGTCCTTCCGGCGTCTCTCCGCCTCCATCGACCCCATCGTGAGCACCGCCTTCCTCTCCTCTCTCTCCTGCGCCCCTCCTTTTCCTTCCCCGCGCACGGGCGCGTGCTCCGCGTCGAGCACCGCCACCATCCGCCGCGCGACCTCGTCGCCGGCAGGCCTTCCGGCCGCGCCTGGCCAAGCTGAGGCGCGCACCGCCTTCCATGCGCACGCGCGCACGCCCGCAGCCACACGAACACGCGCAATCTCACGCGCGCGCAATGTTTCGCCCACACACCGCCGCGCCACCGTACTCTGGCGAGCGCGCGCCGCCGCCTCGGACGTCCTCGACATCGACACCATGCGCCGTTAGCTTCGGCTTCACGCGTAGAGCCCGTAGCGCCCTCCTCGTTGCTTTCCGTGCACCGTAGACGACGCCGGCGAGCCTTCCGGCGACGCGCCGCCGCGCACCCCCCCGCTCCGGCGTCGTCTGGCCGCGCCGCGCCACCATCCGACGTGGCATGCCACGTCGGCGCCCGAGCCCACGACGACCCGGTCTCCCCTTCCCTGTCAGCGCGCGTCCACGCGCCTGGTGTACCGTGGACCGCACTCACAAGTGCCCCGGTCCACAGCACACATGGACCGAGTCCACAGCACAGTCGCGCACAGTGACCCTGACCCCACTGGCCCACTTGTCAGCCTCACATCCGTTCTGTAAATGCTGGATCCACACAGTTAGTGTACACAGCTTGTCATTTCGAGCACTTTCTTTTATCAGAAAAATTCCATAAAAATCCCATAAATACTAGTTTATCTCCTAATCATTTTGCAACACTTGTTTACTCCATAATAATTAGGATTATGCCTATGGTTAATTACTTAGCTTAATCCTAATTATTTTCAATGCTGCAAACTTATAAAATTCGTATCTTTTTCATCTTAGCTCCAATTTTGGTGATTCTTTCACCAAAATTCATCTAAAATCATGAGCTACTTATTGTTACCAAAACCCTCTGTTGTTGATCTCTTTTTGGTCTTCATTGATTTATATGCTTGTTAGTTTAAATTGTTTGATCGGTAGATTTATTCGATCGTTGTTCACTTTTAATCAATAGAGGAGCAAGTCTTTGAGGAAGGAGCTGAGGATCCTGATTACGAGGACTTAGAAGAAGAAGACTTTGGTGAAGGCAAGTTCTAACCCCTTTGATCATGTTGTTCCCATATTTACAAATATCCAACTTAGAGCCCAGTTTAGAAATAAAGGTGCATGATGTTTAAATGTGATTTAAATGCTTAGTATGATCCTAAATACTGTTGATTGCCATGCCTTGACATTGCTTATCCTGATTCCATTATTAGACCTAAGATTCACTATCATTAATTCTTTAATGATATGCTGAAATGATATGCTGCTTAGGACTTATTACCATGTGTACTTAATTAATCTTGCTATACATACTTTTTGGTGTGAAATGGTGTGTGTTTGGCGGAGTGTGTGTGAATATGAAATGTGGGATGGTAATATACTAATGATAATTGTGCAATCCATAGTGGGGATATTCCTGGCGGGAGCAGGCGAGGTAGTCCTCAGTGGGGAGGCCTATCTCTGGGATGCGATTCCTCTTTTGTGGATAGCTATTAAAGATGCTTGCTTCGGTCATATAAGGACCGGTTCATGTGCCGCCTGGCCTAGCACCTTTCGTACAACCACATGCCTTGAATGGGAAAGGTTTGGAACCACACCCTACTATAGTGTTCATCCGGCACCCACCTGGAGGGCAGGAGTTGCGGCGGAAGCCAGGAGAAGACTCGACATAGCAGGTGTCGGGATCCGGCATATGGTGTTTATTCAGGCCTTTCTACATGATAATGATGATATTGTGAAGCCCCTAGTTGCAGGATTTCCGTGGTGGTGCCGTGGTGACACCAAGTAGGTACGGGACCATTAGTATGCCTGTCCAATCCATAACGATGGGAAGGGCTGGCATGCCTTGTGGGGAATTGTGTACAATCTCTGTAGAGTTAAAAACCTATCATGATAGCCGTGTTCCACGGTAATGGGCAACGCGAAAGCTTGTGCCACACAATGATTAGTATAATGGTGTGAGTTACTCCCTTGGTGTGTTTTTGGAATACTCCGGTGTGGAACCGTGCGCTGGTTTCCTGCCAGCATTAAAACTTGGGAACTGGCGGGATGGATTGCATCTCCCCCAGGGCCACAACCCCACTAAATACCACTGATAATCTTGATAGTAGTTTGTGAACTGTTTTGTTTTACAAACAACCGTTGTATAAAACTGGCTTTCCGCCCAGATGATAAACCCTCAGCCTATCCTTTGGTTTCACCCTTGCATCAAAGTATCCCTCATTGTTAAGTCTTGCTGAGTACCTTATGTACTCACCCTTGCTTTAATCCTTCAGATGAAGAACCAGAGTACGTGGAGGATGGTGATGAAGAGTATGGTCCTATCTACACTCAAGATGCCTGTGCTAGTGCCGTTTCCGTCTTCCGCTGTAGTAGTGTTTAAGTGGTTCTGCTGTTGCAGCCCACCAGTATGCTGTTTGATGTAATAAAGTGGCCCTTGGCCGGTTGTTGTAAGACCTTTTATGTATGAAGGCTTGTATGAGACTTGGTAATATTTATGTGAGTGATGACTCTGTGATATCAGTCTGCGTAAAATGTTTGTATCAGCGTCTGATCTAGGGACTGATACGGTATGCACTAGTGCTCCAGAAATAGGGTACGACAGAGTGGTATCAGAGCCATGCTTGACTGTAGGATTGACCCTAGGCTGGAAACGATTGTGAGAGAGTGATATTTTATATATATAAACTATATTACAAAAATTTACTCTCAGTTCTGTATTTACTTTGCAAATTGTTTTGTTACTTTGTACTTACCCATCTTCAACTTTTGTTGAAACAGATGGAGGACCAGCAGTTAGACGACGGATGGATCCGCAGCTACCAGATCGGTGTTTCAGGCTTCCCCACTATCTTGTGGGAGGCGTTGCAGAGGTTCGGCTACACCGACCGTCCAGAGTACCGCTCTCTCAGCTTCGTCCAGGACGGCACCCAGTACTGCGAGGTGCAAGTGACAGTTCTCCAGCCACGTACACGCCCAGACCTGGAGCCCCTGACAGTGACAGCTTTCGGCACCCAGTCCGCAGACGCCCACCAGATTGCAGCTCGCAAGACCCTGCTACTCTTCTGCCAGCGCCACGAGGAGGAGGTACGTGACACCCCGTGTCGCTACTTCCCGCTGTACGAGCACACCGAGGCACAGTGGCAGTACAGGTTGAGTGCTCTACAGGGACCAGACCAGCGTGAGGAGGACCCCACTGTGGTGGCGTCCGCTTGGTACATAATGGCCATGGACAGTCTATTCGAGTCACGCCAGAGAGGGTTCGAGAGCAGTATCACCAGAGCTGAGGCAGCAGAGACTAGAGAGAGAGATCTCCAGGAGCAGCTTCAGCTGACCCAGACTCAGCTTGCAGAGGTCCAGGCACAGTCCACACAGACAGCACACGTCCTCGAGTCGACTGCACAGATGTGGGATGAGGACACGCAGAAGCTCACAGAGGTTCAGGCCCAGCTTGCAGCAGCCCAGGCACAGGTTGCACAGCTCCAGACCCAGCTCACCGAGTCCCAGACAGAGCAGGCACAGATTCAGTCCACCCTCGAGGCAGCTATGGGCCTCTGGGAGGAGGACGCCCTGTACCTCATCAAAGAGGTTGACCGCTGCTACGTGAGACTTCACCAGGTTGGAGCAGGGCCCCGACGTAGGTTCACCCCGAGGATTGGAGGTCCCAGACGCCACCTGCACTACGCTTGCCCGACAGACTCAGAGAGTGACTCCAGTGACTGAGGACTCAGGAGGTGCAGGACCGTCAGGAGGAGCACAGTAGGCAGCCCCAGCTTCCCCAGAGGTTGCACCAGCTCCAGCTCCCACAGAGGTTGCACCAGCTCCAGTTCCTACAGAGGTTGCACCAGTTCCAGCTCCAGCACTAGCTTACGGTTTTCTGTCAGAGTCCGACGAGGAGCCCTCAGAGGAGGAGGATGCCCAGATGGCAGAGGACGACCCTAAGCTAGAGTTACTAGAGGACCCTCTGCAGGGTGAGGAGGACACTGAGACCGAGCACGAGATGGATTATCCGACGGATAATGACACTGACTACTCAGACTCGATGGATGAGGACGACTTCCCAGAGATCGACCTATCTCCACCACACTACGACCTAGTGATAGAGGAGGTAGGCAACGTCATCAACTTCTGGGTCAACGTCGACGACCAGCCAGTGGTGATTGACCCACCACCTCAGCAGGAGCCAGCACCAGTTGCACCCCCAGCTCAGCAGCAGCTAGCACCTGTTGCACCCCCAGCGCAGCAGGAGCCAGCACCCGTTGCACCCGCAGCGCAGCAGCAGCCAGTACTTCTTGTACCACCAGCTCACCACCAGCTAGCTCTTGTGGCACCTCCAGCAGCTCAGCACCCGCTAGCACTTGTTGCACTTGGACCGCTGTTTCCGTACCAGCCAGTTCTTGCACCACCCACAGCTCAGCACTACCCAGCAGCTCCACAGCAGGCCCCGCAGATGCTCGGAGACGCAGACCTCTTTGAGTACTACCAGCTACTCCGTGCCCACGAGGAGTGGAGTGACCCCTACGACCTGTACAGTGCGTGGCGCAGGGACCACGGTTACGACCAGTACTGAGGAGCAGCTACCCCAGTTGGAGTCAGTTACTAGCACCACTTGTGGCAGCAGTGTTTGTACCCGTAGTTAGTAGCTAGCAGTTTGTAATCAGTCCAGCAGATGTGTGTCGTTGTATCCTAGAGTACCATGTTGTCGAGTCCTGTTGTTTAGTTGTAGCCGTCAAGTCCTCCTGTGTAAGGGCTTGGGTATGTATGATCGAACTCTGTTATGATACTTATGTATGCTGTGATGTTGTAATGATGTTGGATCTTATTGTTTGTGTGTTAGCAAATCTTGTGTTCCTGTCTTGTTACCTGGTTTCAGCTTGCCTCAACTTCGACTTGTTCTCACCTTTCGCAATCCTCTGTCAACTTAACAGATGCCTCCCGCAAGGCGGTCTGCCCGAGTGTGGCAGCGTCGTGAACGTCAAATTGCATACGACGAGGATGCCCCAGGGCAGGGCGGTGCACGTGGACGTGGAAGAGGCAGAGTTAACCACCAGCGTGGCAGAGGTGGAGGCAGAATTGGAGGCCATGACCAAGAAGATGAGGCAAGCCAGAACAATCAGAACAATCAGGACAACCAGAATGACCAGGAAGGCCAGGGTGAAGGTGGAGGTCATCAACAAAACCAGAACCGAGGTGGAGGAAACCAGAACCGTGGCAGAGGTGGCCGAGGTGGACGAAATGGACCCTTGCCCAACCCACCTGTCACCAACCTTGTCACGGTGATGGACAACCAGACTCGTCTGATGGAAATCATTGATCAAGGACTCCTTGACCGTGCACCAGGTCCCCAGACCAAGATGTCAGAGTTCATGAGACTCAGGCCATCGACCTTTGAGAATGCCGAAGAAGACCCCATGGCAGCAGATGATTGGCTGAGAGGCATCACCAAGAAGCTTCAGGTTGTGAACGCCAATGACAGGGAGAAAGTCCTTCTAGCATCGCACCAACTCATGAGAGCAGCCAGTGAGTGGTGGGACAACTACCGTGAAGCTACAGAGGATCCCGATGCTATCACTTGGGATGAATTTCAGGAAGAATTCAGGAGATACCACATCCCTGAGGGTATCATGGACATGAAGGCAGATGAGTTTCGCTCACTGAAGCAAGGAGCCATGACTGTGAACCAGTACATCAGAAAGTTTATGAAGCTTGCACGTTATGCACCTGAGGATGTGAACACTGACAAGAAGAAGCAGGACCGCTTCAAGAAGGGACTGAGTCCTAGTTTGAGGATGCAGTTGGTCACTCACATCTATCCAGACTTCAACACTCTGATGAACCGTGCCATTCTTCTGGAGGATGCACGTTCTCACATCGAGAGTGACAGGAAGCGCAAGTTCAACGCGCAGAAGTTCAGGCAGCAGGAAAGAAACCAGAGATCAAGAAGCAACTTCTCTCAGAAGCCTAGGTACCAGCCAACCATGCAGTACAGGGCCTCATCATCAAACCAGTAGAATGCAGCACCCTCTTACCGCAACCAGAATCCCAGCAGCCAGCAGAGGAGTAGTGCCAGTGTTGCCCAACCAGCTCAGAGTGACAAGAGGACATGCTTTAACTGCCGTGAACCAGGTCACATGATTGCCAAGTGCCCTTATCTGAACCAGAATCAGGCTCCAGCCCAGTCTCATCAGCAAAGCAACACCAGAACTACAGTGTCCGGAGTTGGACGTGGTGGACAGCAACCCTCAGGACAGCAGCGAAGGAACAATCAGACCTTCGGTCGAGGCAGAGTCAACCACATTGACACCCAGGAAGCTGAAGAGGCACCAGATGTTGTTCTCGGTGAGTACCTTGTCAACTCCACTCTTGCAACAGTTTTGTTTGATTCTGGAGCTTCGCATTCGTTCATATCTTCAAGATTTGTTGCTGCACATGGTTTTCCAACTGTTTTGCTCAAACAACCACTGATAACACGCTCTCCTGGAGCAGAAATCAAGTGTTTGTTGGGATGTCCCCGGGTTAAGATTCTTTTAAGTGGGGTAGTATTCCTAGCAAACTTAATAGTTCTCCAGTCAACCGAAATAGATGTTATCCTTGGAATGGACTGGTTGAGCAAACATCAGGGCAATATAGCCTGTGATACCAGGAAAGTCTCTTTAGTGAACCATCAGGGTATCAAGGTTGAATGTGAGCCAAGAAGAGTGAAGGCCCCACCGATGGTATGCAGTTTGGAAGCCACACCACTAGAGGAAGTACCAGTCGTCTGTGAGTACTCAGATGTCTTCCCAGATGAGTTGCCTGGAATGCCACCGGACCGAGACATAGAGTTCATCATTGATCTCGTTCCCGGAACTTCTCCAATAGCTAAGAGACCCTACCGGATGGCAGCTAATGAGTTAGCAGAATTAAAAGAGCAGATAGCAGAATTACAAGAGAAAGGTTTCATAAGACCATGCTCTTCACCATGGGGATCACCAGTTCTGTTTGTCAAGAAGAAAGATGGCAGCCTCAGAATGTGCATTGACTACCGTTCACTCAATGAAGTCACTATCAAAAACAAGTACCCACTGCCCAGGATCGACGACTTGTTTGACCAGTTGAAGGGAGCCAAGTTTTTCTCTAAAATTGACCTCAGATCAGGGTATTACCAGCTGAAGATTCGAGAAGGAGACATACTCAAGACAGTTTTTGTCACTCGCTATGGTCAGTATGAGTTTACAGTGATGCCTTTCGGACTCACCAATGCACCAGCATACTTCATGAATCTGATGAACAAGGTCTTCATGGAAGAGTTAGATCGGTTTGTCGTTGTCTTCATCGACGACATTTTGATCTACTCTAAGAGCGCAAAGGAACATGAACAACACCTGAGAGTTGTACTTGAGAAGTTAAGAGCACATGCGCTTTATGCCAAGTTCAGCAAGTGTGAGTTCTGGTTAAAAGAAGTCGCTTTCCTTGGTCATATCTTGACTGAAGAAGGCATTGCAGTAGACCCAGCAAAAGTTGAGGCAGTTACCAACTGGAAGCAACCCACAAATGTGACAGAAGTCAGAAGTTTTCTTGGACTGGCAGGCTACTACCGCAGATTTATAGAAGGGTTCTCTAAGTTAGCCAGACCAATGACTGCCCTGACCCAGAAAGGAAAAGAATTCAAGTGGACAGAAGCTTGTGAGAAGAGTTTTCAAGAACTAAAGAAAAGGTTGACAACAGTCCCAGTGCTAACCCTACCGGATATATATTCAGATTTTGTCGTATATTGCGACGCATCTCGACAAGGTTTGGGTTGTGTGCTAATGCAAGATGGATGAGTAGTGGCTTATGCATCAAGGCAGCTGAAAGTTCATGAGCAGAACTATCCAACACATGATCTGGAGTTAGCAGCAGTTGTTCATGCTCTAAAGATATGGAGATACTATCTTATTGGAAATAAGTGTGAAATCTTCACAGACCATAAGAGTCTGAAGTACATCTTCACACAGTCAGACTTAAATCTCAGGCAGAGACGGTGGTTAGAGTTGATGCCAATCTGGAAATACAGTATCACCCTGGAAAGGCCAATGTAGTTGCAGATGCACTGAGTCGCAAGGCTCACTGCAACAACATTAAGTTACATAAGAAAATACCTGAGTTACTGGCAGAGTTCAAGCAATTAAATCTTCATTTCACCCAGCCAAGTCAGATAAACAATCTGTGTGTAGGAAGCCTAATCCGAAAAGCTCAAGTGGATGATGAGGAAATACATGATCTCAAAACTAAAACCGGAATGGATAAGGCACCAGGATTCAGAGTAGATGATCAAGGCACCTTATCGTACAAAGATCGAATCTGTGTACCCAAGAATGGTGGGTATCAGCAGCTTATTATGGACGAAGCCCACAACTCCGCTTACTCCATCCACCCAGGAAGCACCAAGATGTACTTGGATCTGAAACCGAAGTATTGGTGGTCAGGAATGAAGAAGGATATAGCAGAATTTGTTGCCCGATGTGATATCTGCAGCAGAGTCAAAGCAGAATATCAGAGACCTGCAGGGTTGTTGCAACCACTGCATGTTCCCGTGTGGAAATGGGATGAGATCAGCACGGACTTCATTGTGGGCTTACCCCGCACTCAAAAAGGGAATGATTCAATATGGGTCATAGTGGACCGTCTGACAAAGGTTGCACATTTCATACCTGTCAAGACAGTCTATAGAGGAGACAAGTATGCTCAGTTGTATGTGGATCACATACTCAAGTTGCATGGAGTTCCGAGCAGAATAATCTCAGATAGAGGGACCCAGTTTACCTCGAAGTTCTGGCAAAGTCTGCACCAACTGTTGAAAACTAAGTTGGACTACAGCTCCGCATATCATCCTCAGACAGACGGACAAACTGAAAGAGTCAATCAAATCCTAGAAGATATGTTGAGGGCATGTGTATTGGCTTATGGAAAAGATTGGGAGAAAAGCCTTTCCTTTGCAGAATTCTCCTACAACAACAGTTATCAGGCTAGTCTACAGATGGCACCCTTTGAAGCTCTTTATGGCAAAAAGTGCAGAACACCTCTGATGTGGTCAGAAGTGGGAGAACGATCTTTCTTTGGACCGGCAATCATTAGAGATGCCGAAGAGAAAGTAGCTCTAATCAGGGAGAATTTGAAAGCAGCCCAGAGCAGGCAGAAAAGCTATGCAGATACCCGTCGCAGAGATCTGAGATTTGAAGCAGGAGACTATGTGTACCTCAAGGTATCACCGATACGAGGTACCAGAAGGTTCAGAGTCCGAGGAAAGTTGGCACCCAGATATATTGGACCATTCAAGGTACTCAAGAAGATAGGAGCGGTAGCCTACCGCCTCGAGCTCCCCGAAGAGAAGTCAGACATCCATAATGTCTTCTATGTCTCACAGTTGAAGAAATGTCTGAGAGTCCCAGAAGAGATAGTACCACCGGAAGTATTGGATCTTCAACCGGATCTCCGTTACCAAGAGAGGCCTATCAAGATTTTGGATGTTGCTACTCGGTTAACAAGGGGGAATGCCATACGGTTTTGTCGAGTGCAATGGAGCAATCACACAGAAGCAGAGGCTACATGGGAACGTGAGGACAATCTTAAGAAGGAGTTTCCCTACCTGTTCGAGGAAGAGCCTGAATCTCGAGGACGAGATTCCGTTTAAGTGGGGTAGGTTTGTGACACCCTGTGTTTGCCCATATTTAAAAATCACTAAAAATTTGAACTTTTTCAAATTTGAATAAAATTCAATCAAAGTAGAAGTCAAACTCATGCCAAATTTAAAATTTTGAATTTTAATTGTGCATCAAACACCACCATCTGCATATTTGGAATTTTCTGATTTTATTCATGTGTTCAGTTGGTTTTATCCTTTTTGCAAATTTGAAATCCATTCAAATTTGAATCTTAGAAATTCCTGGGAAATGTTTAAACTTTTCTTCCCTCCTGGGCCGCCCTTTTCCTTTTCTTCCCCGCGGCCCAATCCTTTTCCTCCTTTCCTTTTCCCTCGCACAGCCCACGGCCACCTCCTCTCCCTCTAGCCCAGCAGCGGCCCAGCCCGCTCTCTCGCGCCGTCTCGCTGACAGGTGGACCCCACCTGTCAGCGTCGTCTTCCTCTGGCAACGGCGCAGCGCGCCCATGCCGGCCGTCCTCGCCGCGTCTCATCGCGCTACACCGCCGCCGCAGGGACCTCACGTGCACCCGCGCGCCTCGTCGTCTCGTCCCGTCGCTCCATCCCGTCCGCCAACTCCGCGGCAGCGCGCCCATCTCCTCCCGCGCGGACCAACGACCAAGACCGGCGAGCCCCATGCCCCAACGTCATCCCAGCTCAGCCGCGCTCCCGTCTCGTCGCCTCCGGCACCCTGTGCTCCGCGCTGTGGACGTCGTCACGCTCTCGTCCTCCGCGCCTAACCCTGCGCCGCGTCGCGTCGCATTGAAGCTCGGCGACTAAGCCGACGACCGCCGTCCCGAGCCGACGCCCAACGGCTCGCTCCGAGGCCTCCTATAAAACCCGGCGAGCTCCACCTCAGCTTCCTCTTCTTTTCCCCGACCTCACCCACCTCCAATTCACACTCCAGCGCCGCCAATTTCATTTTTCCCCGTCGCCTTCCCCAACTCCGGCGACCTCCTTTCGGCGATTCCCGGCGAGCAACCAGTGGGCCTCCGCCCCTCTTTCTTCTTCCCTCAGCTCCGCCAAGCTCTGGCTAACACTGTCGCTCCTCTTGCTTTTGCAGTTGAGGTGCAGCGCATGGCAAGCACGGCGGGCTAGGGATTCCGGCGACCTCGCGCAGGCGACAAGTCCTTCCGGCGTCTCTCCGCCTCCATCGACCCCATCGTGAGCACCGCCTTCCTCTCCTCTCTCTCTCCTGCGCCCCTCCGCTTCCTTCCCCGCGCACGGGCGCGTGCTCCGCGTCGAGCACCGCCACCAGCCGCCGCGCGACCTCGTCGCCGGCAGGCCTTCCGGCCGCGCCTGGCCAAGCTGAGGCGCGCACCGCCTTCCATGCGCGCGCGCGCACGCCCGCGGCCACACGAACATGCGCAATCTCACGCGCGCGCAATGTTTCGCCCACACACCGCCACGCCACCGTACTCTGGCGAGCGCGCGCCGCCGCCTCGGACGTCCTCGACGTCGACACCATGCGCCGTTAGCTTCGGCTTCACGCGTAGAGCACGTAGCGCCCTCCTCGTTGCTTTCCGTGCACCGTAGACGACGCCGGCGAGCCTTCCGGCGACGCGCCGCCGCACACCCCCCCGCTCCGGCGTCGTCTGGCCGCGCCGCGCCACCATCCGACGTGGCATGCCACGTCGGCGCCCGAGCCCACGACGACCCGGTCTCCCCTTCCCTGTCAGCGCGCGTCCACGCGCCTGGTGTACCGTGGACCGCACTCACAAGTGCCCCGGTCCACAGCACACGTGGACCGAGTCCACAGCACAGTCGCGCACAGTGACCCTGACCCCACTGGCCCACTTGTCAGCCTCACATCCGTTCTGTAAATGCTGGATCCACACAGTTAGTGTACACAGCTTGTCATTTCGAGCACTTTCTTTTATCAGAAAAATTCCATAAAAATCCCATAAATACTAGTTTATCTCCTAATCATTTTGCAACACTTGTTTACTCCATAATAATTAGGATTATGCCTATGGTTAATTACTTAGCTTAATCCTAATTATTTTCAATGCTGCAAACTTATAAAATTCGTATCTTTTTCATCTTAGCTCCAATTTTGGTGATTCTTTCACCAAAATTCATCTAAAATCATGAGCTACTTATTGTTACCAAAACCCTCTGTTGTTGATCTCTTTTTGGTCTTCATTGATTTATATGCTTGTTAGTTTAAATTGTTTGATCGGTAGATTTATTCGATCGTTGTTCACTTTTAATCAATAGAGGAGCAAGTCTTTGAGGAAGGAGCTGAGGATCCTGATTACGAGGACTTAGAAGAAGAAGACTTTGGTGAAGGCAAGTTCTAACCCCTTTGATCATGTTGTTCCCATATTTACAAATATCCAACTTAGAGCCCAGTTTAGAAATAAAGGTGCATGATGTTTAAATGTGATTTAAATGCTTAGTATGATCCTAAATACTGTTGATTGCCATGCCTTGACATTGCTTATCCTGATTCCATTATTAGACCTAAGATTCACTATCATTAATTCTTTAATGATATGCTGAAATGATATGCTGCTTAGGACTTATTACCATGTGTACTTAATTAATCTTGCTATACATACTTTTTGGTGTGAAATGGTGTGTGTTTGGCGGAGTGTGTGTGAATATGAAATGTGGGATGGTAATATACTAATGATAATTGTGCAATCCATAGTGGGGATATTCCTGGCGGGAGCAGGCGAGGTAGTCCTCAGTGGGGAGGCCTATCTCTGGGATGCGATTCCTCTTTTGTGGATAGCTATTAAAGATGCTTGCTTCGGTCATATAAGGACCGGTTCATGTGCCGCCTGGCCTAGCACCTTTCGTACAACCACATGCCTTGAATGGGAAAGGTTTGGAACCACATCCTACTATAGTGTTCATCCGGTACCCACCTGGAGGGCAGGAGTTGCGGCGGAAGGCAGGAGAAGACTCGACATAGCAGGTGTCGGGATCCGGCATATGGTGTTTATTCAGGCCTTTCTACATGATAATGATGATATTGTGAAGCCCCTGGTTGCAGTATTTCCGTGGTGGTGCCGTGGTGACACCAAGTAGGTACGGGACTATTAGTATGCCTGTCCAATCCATGACGATGGGAAGGGCTGGCATGCCTTGTGGGGAATTGTGTACAACCTCTGCAGAGTTAAAAACCTATCATGATAGCCGTGTTCCATGGTAATGGGCAACGCAAAAGCTTGTGCCACACAATGATTAGTATAACGGTGTGAGTTACTCCCTTGGTGTGTTTTTGGAATACTCCGGTATGGAACCGTGCGCTGGTTTCCTGCCAGCATTAAAACTTGGGAACTGGCGGGATGGATTGCATCTCCCCCAGGGCCACAACCCCACTAAATACCACTGATAATCTTGATAGTAGTTTGTGAACTGTTTTGTTTTCCAAACAACCGTTGCATAAAACTGGCTTTCCGCCCAAATGATAAACCCTCAGCCTATCCTTTGGTTTCACCTTTGCATCAAAGTATCCCTCATTGTTAGGACTTGCTGAGTACCTTATGTACTCACCCTTGCTTTAATCCTTCAGATGAAGAACCAGAGTACGTGGAAGACGGTGATGAAGAGTAGGGTCCTATCTACACTCAAGATGCCTGTGCTAGTGCCGTTTCCGTCTTCCGCTGTAGTAGTGTTTAAGTGGTTCTGCTGTTGCAGCCCACCAGTATGCTGTTTGATGTAATAAAGTGGCCCTTGGCCGGTTGTTGTAAGACCTTTTATGTATGAAGGCTTGTATGAGACTTGGTAATATCTATGTGAGTGATGACTCTGTGATATCAGTCTGCGTAAAGTGTTTGTATCAGCGTCTGATCCAGGGACTGATACGGTATGCACTAGTGCTTCAGAAATGGGGTACGACAGTGATGTTGGCTGGAATATACCCATTGAACATGTTGTAACTAAGCTGTACAAATCGCAGGTATACCATGTTGCCAATCCACTGTGGCAATCTTCCATTAAATTGGTTCCATGAAAGATCCACAAAAGCCAAATTTGAGCAGTTTTGGAGCAATGATGGAAACTTGCCTGAGAAATTGTTGTTACTTAGGAGCAGGAAAACCGTATTTGGCATCTGAAAACACTCTGGAAGTGTACCTTCAAGAAAATTGTACGATAAATTCAAGACAAGCATGTTTTGTAGGTAACAAATTGACTGAGGGATGTGACCAGATATTCGATTGGAAAATAGATTTAGGCCCTTGAGATTCGGAGCCCCAAAGTCTGATGGCAGAGGCCCTGACAAGAAGTTCATGGAGATGTCAAGGAATGTGAGACTTTTTGGTAATGCTGGTACACGGCCATTTATTTGGTTGAAACGGAGGATGAGTGTATGCAGCGTAGAAGAATTTACTATTTCAGATGGTATTGCTCCACTGATATGACTATTAGAAACGTCCAGGTTCCCCAAATTAGGGAAAACTTGAGCAATCCCTTGAGGTAAAGGTCCATTATGGTCATTGTTAGAAAGGTCAAGACTCTCTAGAGGAAATGTAAAATTTCCTATCACTTGTGGTATAAGTCCATTGATATGGTTGTTAGAAAGGTCCAGGCTCCCCATTGCAGGAACAAGTTGCGCAATCCCTTGAGGTAAAGCTCCATTAATGTCATTGTTAGAAAGGTCAAACATCCCCAGGAATGTTGAATTTCCTACGCCTCGAGGTATAACTCCTCTAATATGGTTGTTCGAAAGGTTCACTAGCGCCAAATTGGTGAAAATATTTTCATTACCTAGGTATACGTCTCCCGCAATATAGTTGTTTGAAAGGTCAAGCACCTGCAAACCTGTACAGTTCCCGATTCCTGGAGGTATAGCTCCAGTAATATTATTGTTAGAAAGGTCAAGTGTATCTAAGCCTGTCAGATGGCTCAGCCTATCTGGTAGGATTCCAGTCATACGGTTGTCTCTCAAGTTCAAGACCTGCAGTTTGTTAGACGGGCATTTTGGCAAATTCTCTAATAACTCTGCTGCATTCCCCAAAGAGAGGCCCTCAAGCCAGAGTCTTTCTAAAGCACATAGATCTTTCATGTCCACTTGCATTTTAGCTCTGTTATCATTTTTACCGAAAGCAATATCTTTGAGGCTTGTCATGTGTCCAAGTTCTATAGGAAACTGACCGTATAGATACGTTCCAAAAAGGGAAAGGGACTCAATGTTCGATAAGTTCCAAAACCAACAAGATGCAACTAGATGGTCAAAGCGATTGTAAGACAGATGTAGTTGGACAAGGTTTGTCAGGTTTTGATGCGCGAGGGACTGGTTTGCACTTTGGAGTGAGCAACTATCAAGATTTATGGCCTGCATGGATGGAAGTCTGTTCAGCACATGGGGCCAATCAACAGCTGCTCTTAGATTTACAGAACTCATGTCAAGATACTCCAACAAATGTAGATGACTTAGCCATGAGATATCTGTTGAGTACAGCTTTTGAACCCATGAAAGGCCTAGTTGTTGCAAGTTCGAAAGATTGCCGAGTTGAGGAGGCACATTACCAGAAAATGATGTGTAAGAGAGGTCAAGGTACTCCAAGTATGAAAGGTTGCCCAGAAATGAAGGCATTATGCCAGAGAAAGGCATACCCGACAGATCCAAGTGCCTCAAGTTCTTCATAGAACCCAAAAACTCAGGGATACTAAGGGGCCCCTCAAGGAAGCTCCAGCTGAGGTCGAGGTACTCCAAATACTCAAGAGACAGCAAGGAGGGACTTAACTGGCCGACCAAAGCTCCATCTCTGAGATCAAGGTTGACGACATGGCCAGTTTGGCTGCTACAGGTGACGCCAGTCCACCGGCAGCAATCTTGGCCTCGCTGCCATGAGGCTAATGTATTGTAGCTGTCAATGGTGATGCCTTGCTTGAAGGCGAGCAGGGCTTCTCTCTCGCGCGGTACGCAGCTCTTAGTGACGTTGTCACCCGCTGGGTTTGGCTGATGCAGTGCACTTGCCAGGAGGAAGCAGCTGCAGGTGACGAGAACGAAGAACTTGGCAGATATCTCACGCATGGTGGTTATGAGTTGGCAAGTGATGCTCTTTTTGTGTGTAGCCACTAGCCGGTACTTTCTTCCCTTAAAAAGACACACACTAGAATGGCCTGCAGGAAGTAATTTCACAGTATGCTAGCCAGCTGTCTGTGATAGCTATAGTAAACGGTAGTAAGTCTTTGGTTAAATTTATTGAGCAATTTTTGGTTAAATTCAATGAGATATTTGTGTGGGTGTTGTCAGTCCTATGAATGTTTCCTACGTAGATACAGACAGGCAATTGCATCGATGTTCACCTTCAGCGAATTCTGCTGAGCGTTGACCGATAAAACTAGCGGCAGAGTGGACCAGATCTATCGAACGTATACCTTACGTTCACAAAAAAAAAAAAAACCGGTATACCTTACGTTCTCCGGGAGATTCACAAAAGATGACTTACGTACTGCAGACGGACAGAGAGAACATCACGTACTCGCGTGGCAGCCGGCTGAAACCCGACCGGCCACCCCCGTAGTTGACTCGTTGCAACTTGCAAGTCGCCGCCCGGCTGAAGCCCTGCTGGAGCGGGAGAGGAGCACTGGTGTGTTTTTGTGTGTGTGTGTGTTTCCGTCGCCGCTGAAGCTTGAGCGCTATCTCGTCGTGCAGTATGCCATCGGATACACTACCCCAAATCATTTTTTTTCTGTGCCAGCTCCTTTACCAAGTGTTTTTTTTCAGACACTCGGCAAACAACGTCTTTGCCAAGTGCTAAAAAGAAAACCTTGCCGAGTGTTAAAAAAATACTCGGCAAAAAATTTCTTTGCCTAGTGTAAAAAATAAGTGATAAGTCCATTTCACCCCCTCAAACTCTTCTCAAAGTCTAAGTTTCAACCTCAAACTCCAAAACCACCTAAATGACGACCTTCAACTCTTAAATCCGTCTAAAGACACCCCTGCGCCAATTCTGGCCGGTTTCGTTGAATGTGGGTCCCACATAAAATCTTTTTTTATTACTCCAACCAACGGACGCCTCTCTTTCCTTTTCGTCCCCATCCCCTTCCTCGTTAGCACCGCGAGCTCGGCAGTCGCGGCGAGCGCAGCCCGCAGAGAAGGATGTGGCGCCGTCGTTGGGGCAGGGGCGAAGAAATTTGGCCTTGTCCCCGTCCATCTCCTCCAGCACGCATCTCACTTCGGCCTAGACCACCAAGTTGCCGGCTAGTTCAAATTAAAAAGTATTGAACTACAAAGTTGTATAATTTTTCAAGATCTATAACTTTTATTTGGATCATTTTTTGATTCAACAAAATGATAGAAAAATTGTTCACAAAATCTACATCTCTCGTATAGTTTCATAAAACCTATAAGATATATATATATATAAATGTATATATATATATATAGGTACCCTATATAACTCCCTGGGTGTGAAATAATATTTCACACCCCTATTTCACACCCCAGCCAGATTCCACCAGACGACCCAGCCCAGCCATATATACATGCATCCACCGCCGAGCCACACATGCATGCAGCTCATTAGCCATCTAGTCTTAATTAACGGCTCCATTAATAGAAAGAATTGATTGCGGGAAATTATTGCTGGTTAATTCATTCCAAATCAGTGCAAACCTTACCATTATTTTACTCCCTTTCCTTTCTAGTCCCTTTCCTCTCTCCTCAAATGCGTGAGATTTCTTTCTGAGATGACGTTGCCATTTCTCATATTCTCTCCTTCCTCTCTGTCTCTCTCTCCCCTCAACCAAGGGTCCAAGACCACTATATGCGACTATGTTCAGATGGCCGGTGGTACTCTTGGGGCACACGACGACGGACGGGAGCACGGAGCAGCACAACTAGGTAAGACTGTCGTGGCCATTTTCCGCATCGCCGCTCTCATTTCGCCGTCTGATTGCTTCATGGATTTTTTGCGGCAGTTTGAAGGAGAACGAGGAGCACTACGGTGGTGTTCCAGTGAAGGACGACAGGTCATGTTGGTGCTGACTTAGTCCGTTGAAAGCGCTGGCACGTGTGTGTGAGTGACGGAGCACATGGCCGTTGATTACTCCAGCCGCGATCTAGAGTTTTCTCGTATCCCTGTTAGCTAGTGCCTCCCTTGCAGCATGGTCGCCCGGGTAGCATGTTGGAAGTTGAAACTACGCAAAAAAAGGGTAGCGTGTTGAAAGGATCTCATCAGGACGAACCAGGTAAGCAGCGTAGTCCCCTTGACTAGATTCGTGTCCCACCCGTCGATGTGTCCGATCCCTCAATATTTTTCTGATGCTTTTTGTATTTTGTGTATAACAGCATGGAGAAGAGCAAGCCAGCAAGGTAGCCTCGATATATATTTGAACGAGCACTTCAGAGGTCAAATTGATTCGGCGCCATGTCCATGTACCTCGCATAGGCTGCCGATTGCATGCGTTGTCGCCAGTACTAGAAGCCTCGTGGATGCAAGCATGTCAGATCCTTGTTTGCGTTCCTCACTTAGGGCCTAATCCTCAAATTTGAACTCCCAATTTTATGATTGGCGTTCAAGTTTTTAGTTCAAATTTGATCTCACAAATGTAAAATATAGTCATCTGACTAGCAAAATACTTGTTGCTTGTGACCGCGATCATGTACATTAATAGCAAAATTTACTTAGCTTTTATGATTGAAATCATTTTGTTGTTGTCAATTGTTCATGTTTTCCCTATCACAAAATCTACAGATTTTGCAACTATGTTGTCCATAATTTATGACTTCACGAGTGTAAAAGGCATTCAAATTTATAGTTTTTTACGGTCAAATAATACAATGATTTCCTCACTAGTGAATACATGTTCAATATACAAAAAAAATCATAAATTTGAGTGCCTTTTACACTCGTGCACTTGCATATTGAATCATGACTATCACACATTGACGCATGTTGTTTGATTTTTCATTTCTACGGGCTTTGAACATAAACAAAAGAACAATATTTTGCTGTTCCATGAAAAATATTTTATGGTCATAATGATGCCTCAACCATATTAGTAGAAAATGTTATTAACTGCAACCATAAAATCACATCTCATGTAATCGTGATATTCAAATCAAATAAAAATCAAGTGCGTAGGGATTCAGATAGCTTTCAGTCCAATTTCGCTGAATATTAATCCACGAATTTTTGTGATCGCAGACCATAGTATTTACATATGAAAGTAATACCTTTTATGATTGCAACTTTTGTGAAAATAAAACATGGATTTTGTCTGCCTCTTGCATAAATACAAGTTTTAGGGTGCGCATGACAACTTTTAGAGGAACACTATGAGCATTTTACCCGCAAAAAAAAAGTGAACACTATGAATGTAAAATGCAAAATCCAAATTTAGGAATTTGAACGTCCATCTGCAAAAGGTTGGAAATTTAAAATTTGGCGATGATGACATGAGCATAAAACTAAAAACTTTTGAGTGCAAAATCTCACTACACTTGATTGCAAAAATGTATGATTATGAGTTGTAGGGCCAGGGAATAGAATATTTGCAGTTGCGCAAAAGGGATTTTGTGACCCTAGGAGCATAAAAATCCCGACGAATTTTGATCTGGATAATTTAGAAAAACATGATTTGGACACATGAGTACAAGGTGCTTTTTGAATCATTGCAAAATCTATGGATGATTGGATTGAAATTTTGTCAATTTCGAGAAATAAAAAATGGTACGGTTTGCACATATGAGCATAAAAAACATGATTACTTATTAAGCAGAGAATTTGGAAAATCATAAAACAGATGTGTCAGTATGAGATAGCTTGACCCATGACCATAAAACATGACACTTTCTAATTGCAAAAAATATAGATGATGAGATTGTTCCGATGGAAAATATTTTCAAACATTTTACAGCTAGAATAGATTCAGTTCAAAAATGGTTTTCCATTGTGTGTGATTGTAAAATATTACCCAGTGAGATCACAAAAACAAATATATTGCTATCATAAACTGTATTTAAGAAGTATCTTTTGTGTGATTGGAGTAAAGAAAGTACTTCTTAAATACAATTTGAACAAAATTTACGACATCATGTTCAAGGACACATGTCGCATGCAAAATTACGACAAAAGTCTAATGAAACACATCTCAAATTTATCGTAAATCACTATAGTCAAATGTCGTAAATTACGATAACACAGTTTTACGATAATTTTATCACGAATTTACGATAAATTTAAACAAATTTACAACATCAGCGTTCACACACATTGTGAAAGAAGACTCAAGGTAAAACTGTAGTAAATCACGTAACAAAATGTCGTAAATCCCAATATACGAATGTCGTAAATTACAACTCAGAAGTGGCCACAGAATAAGCTATTATATAGCCAGCTATAAAATAAGAGTTATATGTATATATATATATATATATATATATATATATATGTATATATATACACACTAGCAATTTGCCCGTGCGTTGCAACGGGCTATAAAAATTATGCAATGTTAAAGACATACTCTAACATAGGAGACCACAATTATATGTAGATGAAAATATTTTTAGCTGAAATATTTTAAAAAATAAAATTAAAAATTGAAATTCTGTGTGTGGTAAAATAATTAAAAAGTAAATTACTGCATTGTTGTAGGAGTGCAACTTATTGATCCCAGCTCCCAGCTGATCTATAGTGCCACCTCATTCAGGTTACTTCAAGTAATCGCGAGATATTTGGAATATTCATGAGCTAAATTCTTCCTAATTGACCGATGCTAGCAAAAAAGGGAGCATCAGAGCCATTTATAGAGAGATTTAAATAACCCAACTTGTCATAAAGAGAAGAATAAACAAAGATCCTATTTGATGTGCAATGTGTTGACATGTATGCTCTAATCCATACATGCGCTCTTACTGAAAGGAACCAAGATCCGTCACTGAGAGAGTCTCCAAAGAGATTTTGCTTCCAATAATCAGGGTGTATGGATAAATGACAACTAACAAAACCGGTCAATTCTGAAACTATTAGGCTGTTAAGAAAATTATTTTCTTACCAAGTTCCTTCTATCACTGAGAGCTAGACAAATACCTTGCTTCCAGTAATTAGGGTACCTAGAAAGTGATCAAAAAGAAAGAAAAAAAAAAGAGTTGGGACAATTATACCAAAACTATTTTCCATTCTCCTTCCTTCTACCGCCGTAATCACTGCTATGACTCTTCCACATCAAGTGGCAATAGGCACTGGTTAAAATCTAAAACACCTCTCATGCAAAGGGACTCACGGTGCAACTGGCAAAGGACGTTGGCTGGGGAGCTCCCGCCCAGGGTTCAATCCCTGGGTACTGCACAATTTATGGAAAAAATAAAAAAATCCCCTCGTCTGTCCCACAACCAAAGCACAGGTCTAAGGCCCGGCCCAGGTCGTTGGTCGTCTCACATGGGCTACGGTGCCGCTGTGTATGGGTGGGGCAGGGGTTCGAGGGTTTTCTCGACCTGCGTGAGAAGGTCTTCTTCTTAAAAAGCAATGCCCGGGGGCTGTCTTACCCCCCGCCGGTCGAGTTTTTTTTTAAAAAAACACCTCTCATGCACCACGACAAGCTACACAGCCGTAGGGTATGGCGTTTGTCAAGAGCAAGATTGCCTTCGCTTTGGCCATCATGGCCATGGCCCCTTGCAACTGCTTGCTTAGCCCAGAATGCACCGCAGGACTTCATAGACCTTCACAATGAGCCCTACATGCACCATCATCGGCGTTTGTCCGACATTATTTGTCAGCGCTTTATTTGTTACTTAATTTTTCAGGTGCAGCAAGTGGTGATAGATCCAAAGAGAGACTTTCAACAGAAGTAATAGGGCTGGCTAAATTGTAAGCATGAAATTCAGATAGGGCTGGCTAAAATGCGTGCCTTTCAACATAAGTAATAGGCCTAAATCCTGAGAGCATAACAGCATTAGCACCGAAGCCTCATAAACATATGCAAAGTGCTTGAAATCAACTTTAATAACTCTGCAAAAGCTCTGCACAATCTTTAAAGAAACCGATGAATAGAAAGTGGACATGCATGCAAACTGAAGCACAAAGACATGAGTAAACATGAGTACAGGATGATGTCTGTACCTTCGTAGGCTGCAGTTGGTGATGATGATGGCCATTGCCAATGTCCCTGGTCGTTGCACGTAGTTGATTGGGACAACAGGTCCATTTGGAGCAGCCGCCCGTGAGGTTTACAATGATGTGCAGTAGGTTTAGGGCGACAGCGGGCTGCAGTCGATCACTGATTCCATCACGCGTAAGCTGCAGTTGACGATGTGCAGAAAAGGGGCCGCCCCCATGACGTCCGCGATGGCTTTGTGAGGACGAATGCGCCTGCTCCACCTGATCAACCATGCGACGTCGGAAGGCGTGCTTTTTGAGAGACCAAATCAGCAGGGAGAGAGAGGAAGAGGAACACGGCAGATTTGAGCTCGATCTAGACATTGGACGGGCACGTCATGAACTCAAGTTCGAATCGCTGAGGTTTTTGAGAGATCGAATCAGCAGGGAGAGAGCAAGAGAACACATGGACAATTCGAGCTCGATCAGGACATTGGTGTGCGCCATGGACTCGAGTTTGAAGCGCCGAGCAGGCGAACGCGCAGAGGATCAAAGCACAGGAGGAGGAGGCGGCGGACTCAAGTTTCCGCTGGGGGTCCGAATCGAATAAGGTGGCAGAGGGCTGAAACTCAACGTCAGACGGAGGCGGGCGAACTCACGCAACATGGACTCCCATCGTGCGGCGCAGGCACTGCACAGATCAACATCCTACGGTGTAAGGAAGGCAGACCTAAAACCGGCAGACATGTCACGCATTACAAATTTATTAGTATTAGAAGTTTTGTGAACTATATTACTACCACTATGTCGAATGAACAAATGACCAAAATAAAAGTGGTATATCTTCAGAAGTTGTACATCCTTGTAGTTGAATTTTTTTTAATTTGATTTAATTTTGTCAACAAAAAATTCGGTTGAATTTCTTAAATTTGAAAATTTGAAATTTTCAAACGACCTCGGATGGAGAGACTACCAAAATAAAAGTTGTAGATATAGAAAAGTTATGAAACTTTGTAGTTGATAATGTTTTTATTTGAAATCATCTAAATTTGCATCTCTTAAATTTGAAATTCAGATTTTGTAAACGACCTCGGATGGAGAAACTACCAAAATGAAAGTTGTAGATCTCAAAAAGTTATGAAACTTTGTAGCTAACAAGTTTTTAGTTTGAATCCATTTAGGTCGTTAAACAAGCAATTTACACTCGGTTATGTATAATACGTAAGGAATCAAAACGGAGTATAGACACAAGCAACTTGCGACTCGATGATGGGGACGGGTGGCTAGCTGGTGGGGGGCTCTCCTTATTAAATTTTCTTTTTTGCTTTTTTTCGACGTTTTTCAATTTTACACTTTGCCGAGGGTAAAAAATGACAGTCGGCAATACTCGGCAAAAAGAGGATTTGCCGAGTACCCTCTCTCCGAGTGCACTTTGTGTTTGCCGAGTGTTTTTGTGGCTTTGTCGAGTGCCCAGAGCGAGGATTTCCGGTAGTGATAGTTGGGGCTGCCGATGCGGACGAGGAGCAGCAGGAGCAATGCAGTGCGTAATTGGTGGGAAATCAGGTAGTATGTGCTTGTGTGCAGCTCGGTATTAATCAACTCTAGTTTGATAGCTCGCTAGTAGCGTCAGATTGACAGATGAGTGTCTGTAGTGTGTTCCGTCATCCGGTCGAATTGTCCTCCACGGCGGGTAAGGTATGACAGGGCCCCTCTGCTTCAAGTTCTAGAGAGGGGTTGACGCTGGAGTTACAAGATGGGATGACGAGGGCTCGTCGCACTCGCAGTCACACGAGCCACGTTACGTGTACTTGCTGGAACTGGGCGGGCAGGTTGTTGTTACTACACGATATCACCGCCAGGTTCACAGAATTATGGATAACGTGTCGATGGACCAGGGCTCACCGCGTGACGCACGCAACACGCCAGCTGCTCGAACCAGGCAGGCCATGGTATAGCAAGACAGGAGGCCGTTCTGCAGGAAATGGACCGGAACGATCAGCGACATCGCGTGGCTTTCCCGGTCACCCTTCAGTGACGTCTTCACGCATGCCTCGTCGCTTGCGCTTCGGTTGCTTCCGCGCTCTTGCCGTGGCGCGACCGCTTCCTCGCTTGACTCACGCGTGGGCAGAGGCTAGCGTGTGATGAGCATCAGCCCTGGCCCGGGGGCCTTCATATAAACCACATATGCAATTTTTGCACCAGGGTCCATACAAACAATATTTTTATACATTTATAACAAGTTGACATGGTACGTTTCGTCACAACCACATAGACATTTCGTTTTCATTACTTCTTAATTACAAGTTCAACACCTGTGAAAGGGGTCTTGGCCTAGCGGTTAAGGCATCCGAGTAACACCTTTGAGGTTCTGGGTTCGACTCCCGGTGGGAGCGAATTTTCTAGAATTTAACGGCATTTGTGCTTTCAGCGATAGGCGACGTGGCCGTCGACAGCGAGGCGCCAGTGGTGACTTCGGGAATCTAGAGAATTTGCCGGCTCAGTCTTCGAAGATACTCATAGGGGTAGGGTTTGCGTATGTGCGTTCATAGGGGTGAGTGTGCGTGCGTTGTGAGTATCTGAGTTGTACCGTGTAATTTCTCAAAAAAAAAAATTACAAGTTCAACAAAAATATATATTCACTTCACTGTTGCAGTGCATACCAACATTACGATCTGTTGCCTCCAAGCAGTAGTTATTCTACAGTAGCTTGTCTAGTTAACTTGCCCCAGGTCAAAACCACAAACACGTACACTCTGTCGTATGCTCTGTCCACGCGGCGGTAATAGGATATTCTCCAATTTTTTATGAACAACATCACACAGAACACAGCCCAGAAGCCAAATGTAAAACCCCAACCACATCCGATGTAAAAGATTATTGTCTCAGGATCGTTTTCCCTTGGCATTTGCTTGCCACTTTCTGTTGAGTTACTGCCTGAACAATTTCTTCGAAGAGGAGTACCACAAAGCCCACTATTGCCATCGTATATGGACGGGTCGTCTGTGTACAAAGTGTCGAGTTGACGTCCTGATGGAATTTGTCCTGTAAGATTGTTAAACGATAGGTCCAAGGAGCTTAAATATGTCAAGTCTAACAAGCTTGATGGGATTTGGCCGGAAAGGTTATTCCTTGAGAGGTCGAGTGATTCCACTGATTTCATATCCCCAATCTTCTCCGGAATTTGTCCAGTCAAGTGATTCCGCGACAAATTTAAATTCAGTACTCCATTTAGAGTAGTTATTTCGTCTGGAATTTTACCTGTTAAGTAGTTCAGTGACAGGTCAATCCCAACCATGCCCACAATTCCATGTGGTCCATACATTAGCACTTTATGCTTCATCACAAGGGAGAAAATTTCTGGTTGCGGACCTCTTTCAGAATCAAAGAATACATAATATTCGTCCCAAGGATCCAATGGGTACTTTTGAGTCATTTTGACTAATTTTGACCAATTTAAGGGTAGTAATCCAGATATATTGTTGTCCGCTAAATTCAAGTACCGAAGTGATCCAATATTAGTTATGTTGTCTGGAATATTTCCATAGAACATATTGTGACTTAGCTGCAGAAAAATTAAGTTTTCCAAGTCTTCGATCCACCTTGGTAATGTTCCATGTAACCTGTTCCATGATAGGTCAATGAAAACAATTGAGGAGAAGCTTTCACATTCCAGAAAAGCTATTGTTACTTAAGATTAGAAACAACATGTTATCCATACTGGAACAACGGGGTAGTTCTCCCTCAAATAAGTTATTTGATAAATCTAGGAACACCATGTTTTGTGACTTACAAATAGATTCAGGAACTTCACCCGTTATGTAATTTGAGGATAGACTTAGAACTTCAAGATTTGGAGCCACAAATTCTAATGGAAAATGCCCTGATAGACAGTTCATGAAGATGTCCAATGTTCTGATGCGTGTTGGCGGTGATGGTATTTGTCCACTGAGGTTGTTGGAACCAAGCAACAGTGTATCTAATACAGGAAGTTTCCAAACCACGGGTGGTATAGCTCCACTTATACTATTGTTTGAGAGGTCTATAGAGTATATTGTTGTTAAGTGCTTCATCACATTTGGAAGTACACCTGTCAAATTATTGTCACGTGAATTCAAATCAAACAACTTGTTGCCAGATAACACTGTGGAAACCTTCCAACTAACTCAGTTATGTTTCCAGACGATAAACTCCCACCGATCTGTAGGGTTTTCAATTCACATAGGTTTTTCAGGTCCACGGTCATTGTGGCTGCATTTCCATTATTATTAAAATCGAGGCACCGGAGTGACACCATTGTTCCTAATGCAACAGGCAAAGGACCACCAAGATAGGTTGAATCAAGGGTGAGCGTCCTGAGGCTTGTTACATTCCAAAACCAGCATGATGCAACTGAGTGGCCAAAGTAGTTCTGTGAAAGATCAAGGTCTTCAAGTGTGGTAAGGTTTAAGTGTGGGATGGACTGGTCTGCTCTTTGAAGCGAGCAGCTGACAAGAAATATGTGCTTCAGAGTTGGAATCATGTTGGTCACAAGAGGGTAATCGACTATTGTGCTGAGATTTGTATTGCTCATGTCAATATACTCCAAAGAATATAGATTAACTAACCATGAGATGTCCGTTGAATACGAATTTTGCATCCAACTGAGGTCAAGATGTCGTATTTTTGAAAGGTTGCCGAGCATGGGCGGCACAGTGCCAACGATGTATTGGAGAGGTTGAGGTACTCTAACTTGCTAAGGTTTCCGAACAGAGGCGGTACTGTACCAGAGAAAGGAATGTATGAGAGATCAAGATGCCTCAAATTCTTCATAGAACCCAGGAACTCTGGGACACTGTTGTTAGGCCCCGCTAGCAAGTTCAAACTGAGGTCCAGGTACACCAACTGATCAAGAGAAAGCAAAGGACTTATCTGCCCAACCAAATATGGTTGATCATAAGGCCAGGCGCCTTGTAGATCAAGCTTATTTACTTGGCCACTTCGGTTGCTGCACACGACACCTCTCCACTGGCAGCAATCTTGCCCTCGCTGCCACGAGGCAAGGATGTTGTACGTATCGTTGGTGATGCCTTTCTTGAAGGCGAGCAGGGCGTCCCTCTCTCGCGGTATGCAGCTCTTAGCAACATTATCATCAGTTGTTTTTGGCTGCAGCAGTGCACTCCCTACGAGGAAGAAGTTGCAGGTGACCAGCACCAAGAACTTGGCAGTCGTGTGGCCCATGGTGGTAAGGAGTAGCACGGTGAACGGTAGAAAGGTTTTTTCAGTATGCTAGTGGCTAGCTGTCTGTGATGATATTATAGTAAACGGTAGGGAAGTCGTTGCTGGTTAAATTCAGTGACAGGTGTGTGCGTGTGGAAGCCGCCAGCCAAATAGCCAATCGAATTTTTCCAACACTGATAGATAGCGTTGACGGACGAGCTTACAGAGTGGACCAGAGCTATCGAACGGTAGGCCTTACGTTCTCCGGCAGATTCACTGAAGATTGAGTGCTCAGTGATGGACGAGCGCTCACCGTACTCATGCTCCGGTCAGTCGTCGTCGAATTCCCAACCACGGCCACCGGGTAAGGCATGACAGACCGGGCACATCTGCGTCAAGTTCTAGAGAGCAGCGCTCCGTATGAATCACGTTACGAGTGCCAGACTGTTCCAATCACAAGAATTCGGATAACATATATCATCTGACGGATGTGCGCGTGCGGGAAAAAAAAAATGCAGAACGTTGGCATAGGAGCTGCTGTACGGCCCCGATCCCCGCATGATTCGTACGCAGGGAATGGCTCTCACGGGAAGCAGACGGCGTTGCCGTCGCCGTGCTATTAGTCATTCTTACCACTCTCGTCTTCAAAGCCTCGAAGTCCACATATTGTCCGTGGTAGTGATCGCATTCGCTGGACGTGGCCCCGACCTAAACGCTACCTGCAGTAACTACATGATCGGTGACAGAGACGTGTGTGGATGACGTGAGTCGCGCCGGTCATCTGAAACTAGTACGTTCCAGCGACGGGCGAACGAGCAGCGACATCGCGTTCGCCCCTGCAGTGACGCCTTCACCTGTTACCATACGCAGCTTCCGCACGTTGGCCGCGGCGTGGCCATGCTTGCTTGATTGCCGTATGGACGGGCGTGAGTCTGATGCATAGCTAGCCATCAGATCGGGCCGCGGGGGCATTCATAGGGATTCGTTGAGGGTCGCCAAATTGAAATGGGTGCGTCAACATAAGCAACATTTTTACGCCAGGGTCGATGATATATAAACAATATTTTTATACATTTATAACAAGTCCATATATATGGTACAGTTCATCATGCATGACCATGGACAGCAAACACAATTCGTTCATCATTATCTCTTACAACTCAACAAAAATACTAACCGAAAGTGCTACAAGGTCTCTTCACCATCATTTATTCACCTTACTTTCTTTTAGTGACGTACCATCATTATTGTCCGATGCCTCCCAGTAGTAGTTAGTATTCTGCAGTAGCTTGTCCAGCTAACCTGCCCCAGGTCACAACCACAAACACGTACACTATGTCGTATGCTCTGTCCAAGAGGCGGTAATAGGAGATTCTCCATGTTTTCTTGAACAACATCACACAGAACACAACCCAGAGACCAACTGTAAAACCTGAACCAAGTCCGAAGTAAAAGAATACTGTCTCACAGCCTTTTTCCCTTGTCATTTTGTTGCCACTTTCTGTTGAGTTACTGTCTGAACAACTCCTTCGAAGAGGTGGACCACAAAGGCCACCATTGCCATTGTAGATGGACGGGTCCTCTGTGTACAGTGTGTCGAGTTGACGTCCAAATGGAATACCTCCTGTAAGATTGTTATACGATAGGTCCAAGGAGCTTAAATATGTTAAATCTGACAAGCTTGATGGAATTGCACCGGAAAGGTTATTCCTTGAGAGGTCAAGGGATTCCAGCGATTTCATTAATCCAATATTCTCGGGAATTTGTCCAGACAAGTGATTCCATGACAAATTTAAGTTCGACAATCTATTAAGAAATGTTATTTCATCTGGAATGTTACCTGTTAAGTAGTTTTGGGACAAGTCAATACCAACTATGTCAAAGATCCCTTGTGATCCATACATGAGTACTTTATGCTTCAACACCAGGGACAAAATTTCCTCTCCTTTCTGAGACAAGTAGTTAATGTTGTATGTATCATCGTCCCAAGGTGCCACTGGTGGGCTCTTTAATGTCATTTTCACTAAATTTGTCCAAGATAAGGGTATTAATCCAGATATATTGTTGGCTGCTAAATTCAAGTACTGAAGTGCTCCAAGATCCGTTATGTTCTCTGGAATATCTCCACAGAACTTATTGTGACTTAGTTGCAGGAAACGCAAGCTTGCCAAGTCTCCAATCCACCTTGGTAATGTTCCATATAACTTGTTCCATGAAAGATCTAGGAAAACCATTGAGGAGAAGTTTTGGATCCACAAAGGGAACATTCCAGAAAAGCTATTATTACTTACGAGTAGGAAAAACATCTTTTGCATGCTGGAACAGTGGGGTAGTTCTCCCTTGAATAAGTTATTTGATAAATCTAGGATCCACATCTTTCGTGACTCACAAAGGGAGTCAGGAACTTCACCCGTAATTTGATTTGAGGATAGAATTAAGACCTCAAGATTTGGAGCTACAAATTCTAATGGCAAATGCCCTGATAAACAGTTCATGGAGATGTCCAATACCTTGATGCTTGTCGGCAGCAATGGAATATGACCACTGAGTTGGTTGGAACTAAGGATGAGTTCGTCTAATAAATGGAGTTTCCCGAGCTCTGGAGGTATATCTCCACGAATGCTATTATTTGAAAGGTATATGAAAGTTAATCTGGTTAAGTGCCCCATCACATATGGAAGAACACCTGTCATATTATTATCCGCTGAACTCAAGAAAAACAACTTGTTGCTAGAACACCGTGGCAACCTTTCTACAAACTGAGTTATGTTACCAGACGAGAAACTCCCATCAAGCCATAGAGTTTTCAGTTCACATAGGTTTTTCAAGTCCACGGTCATTGTGGCCGCATTTCCGTTATTATTAAAATCAAGGTTCTGGAGTGACACCATTCCTCCTAGTGCATCAGGGAAGTGGCCACCAAGATGAGTTGAAACAAGACCGAGAGTCTTGATGCTTGTTGCATTCCAAAACCAGCATGATGCAATGGAGTGGCCAAAAAAGTTCCGTGAGAGATCGAGGTCTTGAAGTTTTGTAAGGTTGAAGTGTGGGATTGACTGGTCTGCACTTGGAAGCGAGCAATTGATAAGAATGATGTGGTTCAGAGTTGGAATCATGTTGGCCACAAGAGGAAAATCGACTATTGTGCTGAGGTTTGTATAGCTCATGTCAATATATTCCAAAAACTGTAGATTGGCTAACCATGAGATGTCTGTTGAATACGAATTTTGCATCCAACTGAGGTCAAGATATCTCAAGTTGGAAAGGTTGCCGAGCATGGGGGGCACTTTTCCAGAGAAAGGAATGTACGAGAGATCTAGATGTCTCAAGTTTTTCATTGAACCCAAAAACTCCGGGACACTACTGTTAGGCCCCTCCAGGAAGTAATTGCTAAGGTCGAGGTACTCCAAATATTGAAGAGCAAGCAATGAAGGACTTATCTGGCCGACCAAAGCTGGATCCTGGTACTTCCAACCGAGGTCAAGCTTGAGGACGTTGCCAGTTGTACTGCTGCAGGTGATTCCTGTCCACCGGCAGCAATCTTTGCCAGGTCGCCATGAAGCGAGAAGGTTGATAGTGTCGTTGGTGATGCCATGCTTGAAGGCCAGCAGGGCGTCCCTCTCGTGTGGCCGGCAGCTGGCGCTAACGTTACCAGCGGCTGGAACATGGTGCTGGTGCCACGCATGGGTGACGAGCGAGAGGTTGCCTGCTGCGATAAGGAGTAGGAGTTTTGCAGCAGCTCGATGCATCGCTGTGTGATGAGTAGTGATAGGTTGTGTGCTTGTGCAGGAAGCCGGTGGTTACTTGTTCCCTCTAAAAGGCTCGGGTAGAGCAGTGATAGGGCGTAGAACTGTAGAAGATGGGCGGATGAGGGATTACCGCACGTCACGTGGCGGCTGGAACACGTCAAACCATGTCACCTGTGCCGAAAGGTCTTCCTGGGTGGAACCCGGTCACTTGTGCTATCAAATGATGTGGAAATGCTTGTTAGTCGTTGGTGCTCGATTACCCGCCTATGCCTGAGTGAGACTGGGAGACTAACCATAGCCAATGAAGGACGTACGTGCTCTTGCTTCATGGTGACCGTCCCCGTCGCTGCCCATGGTGGCGCACCATTTGGCACGCTCGTCCCCGTGGAGTAGGAGTAGTCGTCGTGGATCGTGAGGAACAATACGCGCACCATGTGGCACGCGCGTCCCCGTCTAGTCATCGTCATGGACGTGCCGTCCCCGGCAGTCGTTGACGAGCAATACGCTCACACTGAACAGCCAGTTTGCCCTGTCTCCGTCTCCCATACCGGGCCACGCTAGGTGAGCGAACAGAGGAATGCAAACTACGAAAATTTTATTCCCTCTGAGCTTGATTACTCCGTTCCAAACCTTCCTTGGCCCGCTTGAATTCTGCCACGCAATCGATCCTTACTATAGAAGCAGAAACAAAGTTTTACTGTAGCAGTGTTTCTGATTGCTTATCTGCAAATTTTTGTGTTTTTGTGCAGTACGTGTTGATCGCTATCAAAGCCATGGTTGCCACTGTGTGGTCTCCAGAGTTTGGATGTTAGTCTAATAATGTACTATGCATGCTGAAAAACGGTGTCTCCCAGAGTCCCATATATCACTGGAATTTCGCACGAATTCAACTAAACAGAATCATGTTTTTTTTCTAGATGAAAGATAATCCATTTTCATATCTGTCTGACTGAGTCAGAGAAGAACATGCAAGAAAGGATGGATTATTCTCACTGCCGCCTCCATCCGTCCTTGCCGCGCCTGCCCGTGTATGCATAAGCTGGACATCTTGTGTTCCACGGGCCACTTCTATCTGGCTAGTCTTCTTGCTTCCATGGTGTTGTCGGTTGGAGGTCTGTAGGGCCGGGGCAAGGATCGGCAGGGGAATCACAATCCAATCATTCATGTTGCCAACATAGTGAGCAAAGCAGAGTCCCATCTTGGGCCACCCAACTCCCAATAAACTGAATTGCCAATGAGCAAGAATGCAGCCTTTGGAATGGGGATGACCTGATACATCAGGTCAGGAAATCAATGGAGGAACATTCATTTCATCATTATGTATCAGTATTACAACTCCATGAAAAGACTAACAAGAGTTGCTACAGGTCTCCTTTTCATTACCCGAATCTACAGCTCTCTCCACCTTCATTTAATTGTTTGCACTGCGTTGCACTAATCCCGTAGCAGCATCGACGAGGCCTGTTGCTTGTCTAGCTAACCTGAGCCATGTCACAACCACGAACACGAACACGCTGTCATATGCTCTGTCAAAGAGGCGATAATAGCGGATCCTCCATGTTTTCTTGAATAGCAGAGTACAGAATGCAACCCAGAGACCAACTGTAAAACCTGAACCCAGTCCGAAGTAGAAGAATATGGTCTCGGAATCCCTTTCACTTGTAGTTTGATTGCCCTTCTCCCCTGAATTACCGCAGGATGAGCAGTTCCTTTGAAGGGGAGGGCCACAAAGCCCGTGGTTGCCATCATACATGGATGGGTTCTCTGTGTACAGAGTGTCAAGTTGACGTCCTGGAGGAATTCGTCCTATAAGATTGTTATATGATAGGTCCATATCGCATAAATATGTTAAGTCTGACAAGCTTGGTGGGATTTGACCATAAAGGTTGTTCCTTGAGAGATCAAGCGATTCCACTGATTTCATATCCCCAATCTTCTTAGGAATTGATCCAGTCAAGTGATTGGATGACAAATTTAAATTCAATAGTCCATTAAGAGAAGTTATTTGGTCAGGAATTCCACCCGTCAAATGGTTTTTTGAGATGTCAATGCTAACCAAGTAAAAAAAGCTAGCACCATATTTCAACACTTGGCGCTTTATTACTACAAGCAGACTTTCGGAAAATCCGTTCAGCACCACTCCTCTATAAAAGATAGGCAAGTTTATCCCTTCTTCATTTCGATGTCCATTTGACATCACCATTAAATTTGATAGTGACCATGGTATAGCTCCTGATATATTGTTGCTTGCCAAGTTCAAGTGGCGAAGCTGTCTAAGATTTGTAATTTTGATTGGAATGTGCCCGCAAAACAAGTTGTGACTAAGCAGCAGAAATTGCATGTTCATCATCTCTCCAATCCATAGTGGCAATGTCCCATAAAATTTGTTCCATGACAGATCCAAGAAAGCCAAATTCGAGCATCTTTGGAGAAATGAGGGGAATATATCAGATAAGCTATTGTTACTTAACTGAAGGAAGACCAAACCAGACATCCCAAAACACTGGGGGAATGCTCCCTCTAAGAAATTGTTAGCTAAATCCAGGAAAGCCAGGTTATGCAACTCACAAATAGATTGTGGAACTCGTCCAGTAATTAGATTGGTGGACAGAATAAGGTCTTGAAGATTTGGAGCCCCGAAATGTGAAGGCAGAGGTCCAGAAAGAAAGTTTGATGATATGTCCAAGAAATTCAGGTTTCTTGGTATTACGTGTATCTGGCCACTTAGTCGGTTGGAATGGAGGTCAAGATAGCCTAAGGTAGAATTACCCATTTCTTGGGGAATAACTCCTGTGAGATTGTTGCCGGATAGATCAAGGTACGTCAAAATAGGACTGATATTTGCAACACTTGAGGGTATATGTCCAGTAAGATTGTTGTTAGAAATATCAATAAGATACAAACTAGAACAATTCCCTATCCCGTTTACTTTATGTGTAGTGGTGGCATGAGGTAATTTTTCTACCAAATATTTTATGTTTCCTTGAGCTAGGCTTCCATCAAGATTTAGGTGTTCCAGAGCACAAAGATCTTTCAAGTCTACTAGCATTGTTGCTGCATTAGCATTACCAGAAAAATCAAGCCATATGAGGGACGTCAAACGTGCTAAAGTAGATGGAAAGGAACCATAAAGATACGTTTGAGAAAGAAGAAGGGACTCAACAGTTGTTATATTCCAAAACCAGCAAGATTCAAGGGGACGATCCAAGTAGTTGAATGAAAGATCGAGTTGCACAATCATTGTAAGGTTTAGGTGCCTGAGGGTTTGGTTTGTACTAGGAAGTGCACAGTTCCCAAGATTGAGGACTTCCAGAGATGGTAGCGTGTTCAAGACATGTGGCCAATCACTTGCTACCATGGTTAGATTCACAGAACTTATATCAAGATACGCCAACTTATGCAGATGAGTTAACCATGATATGTCAAGTGAGTAAGTATCTTGCATATTACCAAGATCTAGGTGTTGTAAGGTTGAAATGTTTCCAATCTCAGGCGGCACTCTACCAGAAAAGGATGTCCAGGAAAGATCAAGGTATTCCAGTTTAGAGAGGTTGGCGAGCTGAGGAGGTATACTACCAGAGAAAAGTGACCCAGAGAGATGGAGCTGTCTCAAGTTCTTCATAGAACCCATGAACTCGACGTTGTTGTTGTTTGGCCCTGTCTGATTGAACCAGCCGAGATCAAGATACTCAAGATGCTCTAGATGAAGCAAAGAATGACTTAACTGGCCTCCCAAGGCCGAGTACGGATAATCTTCAGTTACTGCTGAAAGATCAAGCTTGAGCACATTGCCGGTTCGGTGGCTGCAGCTGACACCTTCCCACGAGCAGCAGTCGAGCCTCCGCTGCCACGATGCCAGGGGATGCCCAGTATCGTTGATGCCGTGCTTGAAGTCCAGCAGCGCGTCCCTCTCTTTGGGTACGCATCTTGCAGCAGCCTGTCCGGCTTGCCGCCGTGCATGCGTGACGAGGAAGAAGCAGCAGGTTGCGATGAGCAACAAGAAGCTGGCAGCTGGGCCGCACATGGTTGCTCTGGAAATGAAATATGATCGGTGATATGTTGGATGCTTGTTGGATCAGCCAGCCGGTGGCTTAGTGCATCACTTAAGAAGGTTAGTGCATCACTTAAGAAGGCAGTGTTTCTTATAGAGACGGGTTGCCCAGTTCAGTCACTTCAGTGACACGAAGTGGTTAGCATTTAGTGCTCCACTACCTGCCCACCGCATCAGTGGGAGACTAGGACCGGAGACTACAATGCGTGAGGTGGGGAGTAGAGACTAACTAAAGATGGAGGACGGCTCATGGTGACTGTCCCTGTCGCAGCTCATGATAATCCACCACAGTAATGTGCCAAACGCACCCACGTCAAGTCGTCATCGTTTCCGTGTCATCCCCGGTCATACATTGCAGTCTACAGACGTCGGCATATTTGTCGGCATGCATCCCTCTGCAATCCTGCTGCTCCTCGTAGGAACCGGCACCTTCTTCCTCATCTCCGATGCAAATTCTCTGCAAGCCCGACATGCTGCCGGCGCTTGCATACCACACAAGAGGGAGGCCCTGCTTGCCTTCAAGAGAGGCATCACCAGCGATCCAGCTGGGCAGCTCAACTCGTGGCAAGAAGGCGATCAGGACTGCTGCCGGTGGAGAGGCGTCCGGTGAAGAAACCGGACAGGACATGTCCTCAAGCTTCGACTTGGGAACGTAAACATCAACAACTATGAAGAAACGCCATTGGCGGCCAGATAAGTCGTTCTCTGCTTGCTTTGGAGCATCTGGAAGTCCTTGATCTAAGCCACAATTACCTTGAGGGTCAAACTGGTCGTATTCCAGAGTTCTTGAGCTCTCTTAAAAACTTGAGACATCTTGACCTCGCCGGCATTCCTTTTTCTGGCAGTGTTTCTCCTCATCTTGGCAACTTGTCAAACTTGCAGTACCTCGACCTTTCTTCCCTTTCAGGAGATATGAACTCTACAGATTTGTCATGGCTAACACATCTGCCTTTTCTTCAGTATCTGAACCTTAATTATGTAAACCTCACTAGCCTCACGTGCTGAACTTGATTCCTTCTCTGAGGGTCCCTAATCTTGGTTCTTGCTCTCTTACGAGTGCAAACCAGTCCCTCCCGCACCTTAACCTTACAAATATTGAAGAGATAGATCTATCTGACAACTATTTCGATCACCCAGTTGTGTCCTGTTGGTTTTGGAACATAACATACCTTAAGCGCCTCCGTGTTAGCTCGACTGGATTGTATGGTCATTTCCCCAATATGCTAGAAAATATGACGTCCCTCACAGTCCTTGATTTTTCTAACATTGATGGCGATGGTCCCAAGTGCATCATGACAAGAAACATGAGAAATCTTTGCAATTTAGAAGTCCTAAACCAAGAGAGGAATCTCTTATACGGAGACGTTAAAGAGTTGTTTGAGAAACTGCCACACTGTACGCCCAACAAATTGCGAGAATTGTACCTGTTTGGCAATAATATCACTGGAGTATTACCAAGCCGTATGGGGCAACTAACCAGCCTGGAAGTTCTGGACCTCGGTCAAAACAATATTACTGGGCATCTGCCGCCATTTATTGGGCAGTTTACTAATTTAAGGAGACTCTCTGTCGCTTTAAACCACTTGATTGGAGGTGTACCATATGAGATCAGTCGGCTCAGTAATTTGACATACCCGGAATTAAGCAACAATAAGTTGAATGGTGTGCTCACAGAGGAACACTTTGCTAGTCTATATAGCTTACAGAGCCTGGACTTATCTGTTAATTCTTTCGATGGTGTGCTCACAGAGGAACACTTTGCTAGCCTATATAGCTTACAGGACATAGACTTATCTTATAATTCCTTGAAGATCGAGATCAGTTCGGAATGGCAGCCCACATTTAGATTACAATATGCACACTTTGCAACTTGCCAGATGGGTCCTCTGTTTCCTTCCTGGCTGCAGTGGTTGGATGGCATTGTTTCAATTGATATCTCAAGTGCAGGTATAATCGATAGGCTTCCAGATTGGTTCTCTAATACTTTTTCAAATGTCCTTTATATGAATATCTCCAACAATCAGCTATATGGAGTTTGCCGACAAATATGGAGGCCATGTCACTGCGAGAAGTTTACCTCAGTTCCAACCAGTTAACCGGCCAAATACCACCGCTGCCAAGAAAACCTAACTTCCTTGGACATCTCGAACAACTCTTTAACAGAGCCTTTGCCACTGACTTTTGGAGTTCCGTATCTACAGGTGCTATCCCTATTCTCCAACCATATCAGCGGCCTGATTCCTAGCTCTATTTGCAAGTGTACTCAGCTGGGAGCCTTAGACTTGGCCAACAACTTTTTTGAGGGGGAACTTCCTTTGTGCTTAGGTAAGACACAGATGATGACTTTACAACTCAGTAACAACAGTTTCTCTGGTGAATTCCCACAATTTCTGCAAAGCTGTACACAAGTTAATTTCCTAGATTTGTCGAGGAATAAATTTTCTGGAAAGTTGCCAGTATGGATCGGAGACCTAGTGGGATTACAATTTCTTCGGCTAAGTTACAACAGGTTCTCTGGGAAATTCCCAATAAGCATCACACGTCTTGGATGCCTTCAATATTTGGATTTATCAGGCAACGGTATATCAGGTTCGTTACCTAGAGACATGTCAAATTTAACTGGAATGAGACAACTGTATTGGGTTTCATGTGAGTATGACATACTAGATTCATATCATGGAGTTAGTTTGTCGGAGATAATAAAAGGTCAGCAACTTTACTATAGAAGTGGTTTTAGTTTTAATGTGATAGGCATCGACTTATCGTTAGACAATTTAAGCGGTGAGTTTCCGGAAGACATAGCTACTCTTGATGCAATGGTAAATTTGAATCTCTCGGGGAACCATCTCAGTGGGAAAATTCCGAACAATATAGGGGCCATGCAGTTTCTGGAATCACTTGACCTGTCAAGGAACACGTTTTCAGGAGAGATACCAGCAAGCCTCTCAAATTTGACATTCTTATCGTACTTGGACCTGTCGTACAACAATCTGACAGGAACAATACCATCAGGATCGCAGCTTGACACACTCTACACTTCCAAGCCAACTATGTATGACGGCAACATTGGTCTTTGTGGGGCTGCTCTCAAAAAGGACTGTTCGAGCAATAATGCATCGAGGGAAGGTGACTCGAGAAGAACAGAAGATGGTCATGGCCATGAGACCTTTTGGTTTGGACTGGGATTGGGATTTACAGCGGGTCTCTGGGTCGTTTTCTGTACCCTGTTATTCAGCAAAGCGTGGAGGCTTGCTTACTTTGGTTTGTTTGACAGGCTGCACGACAAGGTCTCTGTCTTTGTGGCTGTTACACGGGCGAGATTGAGGAAGAAGACCACTGCAAATTGAGTACACCATGAAGAAGACTCTGTATGGTCCTTTTCCACGCGCGAAAAAATTTGTCGGCAACTCGGCAAGAAAGCTAATCCATTGAAACTTTGTAAGGCACTTTACGCAGCCGGCAATCTAACTAACCGAGGCCACTGCATCCACCTTTTACAGCTTTCTTCTTTTTAGAGCAAGTATTATAAGGTACAATCAGCAGGCGAAATGAGCATCCACGTCAGAAAAATCAGTGCTGACAGAGAGAGAAACGGAGAGAGAGAGCGTGGAGCGGGCGGCTCGTGAAGCGCCGGCAGCAGCGGGCGAATACGCATTTGTGCTTTGTTCATTGGCCAGCCTCGGTTCTGCAACACAGTGAACAATAATTTTTTGTGGGCCCAGCTGCTAAAGCGTGCACAGGCTCTCCACGCTGGAGTTTTATTTCGCCGGCAGCCGGCGTAGTTATTAGCCATGCTCTTAGCTGTAATATGCAGTATATATGCTTCCCAATCAAGTCCACATATACCCTGGGACGACCTCGGTCTCAAACTTGATAAGAGCGTAGACAGAAGGATGCTGGGAGCCTTCCAAATGGTTTTAAATATGTACGTGACGTGACATGGCACTTGGCAGCCTCCCTATTTCCTGCAGCTACTCTGTTGCTCTCATGCCAAGCCAACATGACCGTCTCGATCCACCTATAAAACCGCACGCTACATTCAGTCGCACACACCACCACCCGACCGTGAGAATGAGCGTCGCCACGTCCGGCTGCCAGGCCGCTGCGTGCCCAGCTACGACCGGATGCTCCACCTAACCGAACGCTGCCGCTGCGACCCTCGAGCCATCCTCGTCATACTGACTGACAACAACAATGGCAGCGATATTGCAGCTGCGGCGGCTCCGGCCTCCCCGCGCCGAGCGGCGTGCCTCGACCCCGCAGCAGCCGGCAAGGCCTGTCATCTTCTGTCTCCTTAGGCACTGTCGTCGTCCGAGCAGATGCGGGAGCGAGCAGTGCCTTCCCCATGGCTTCGCCGATCGGATCGCAAACCACAACATTTCTTAACATTTTTTTTTCTTTTTTTGTATTCATGAAGGAAACCATAATGTGTACAAAGAACAACTCTTAATTAAAGAACGTTGCATCAGCAGAACTCATGTTACCTTGCAAGAACTAATGCTTGATCGTCTGACAGTTCTCAACTAGACAGCACAAGCTCTTCCAACAGGAATTCAGATAAGTTACAACACTCTAGTTACAAGAATCAGATCCATGCATGATCAGCAGAACAAATCAGATCCATTGCAATACGAATAACAAGTTACCAAAGACCCATCGCAGGTGAAATCCACTGTTACCATAGTTTGTAGTTCAGTAACAGCAAATCTCTGGAAAACAGCTAGCATAGCACTTATATCTAGCGCGGCGATGCGATAATAATGAAGTATGATCCAAATAGAAATACAGAACTTACAACAAGATACATGAGTTGGCACCATGTGCCTCAAATGGTTGATGGCCCATGCAAGTTCATGAAAAGCAGCAAGTACAGTGAAAAACATTACTGACTGCAACTCTGGAGCATGAGTCCATAGAATGTCACGCTAGATACACCAAAATGACTTCAACAAGACATGTATTAAGTCAGAGTCTTCTGCTGCAGCTGTAATACCCTACTTTTCAGAGGCAAAAGAAAAAGAAAAGAACAGAAATAAAATAAATAAATAAACTCAAATGGGATAAAAATCACTCCAAATTTGAACCTTTTCTAAACCCTTACCCTCCATGAATTTTTTTCCAAAATAAAATTTCACTAAATAATTGAACATTGTTGGAATTTGAAATTTTTGGGAAAATAAAATATGTGCTCAAGTGCTTGTGTTCATTTAAAAGTTCACTAAAATTTGAACTTTTCGAATTTACAACAAATTAAATAAATTTGTTCTAGTTTGAGCTAATGCACATTCAATTTTCAAAAGTTTGAATTTTAAAACCTGCACAATCTTCACCATATGCATATTCGTGTTTTATTAGATTTATTTTGAGTGTTTGATCAACCTTTGTTTTTATTTGAATTTGAAATCCTTTCAAATTTAAATTCCAGAAATGTTCAAAGCATTTTCCTTTCACTTCCTCCCTGGGCCGAAATCCCCTTCTGACCCAGCCTGCTACTTCTCTCCCGCGCGTGGGCCGTTTCTTTCCCTGGCCCAGCGTCTCGGCCCAGCCAGCCCGCTCCGTCTCCTCCTCTCTGAGCCGCCGACAGGTGGGACCGCCCTGTCGGGCTTCTTCCTCCGCGCGGCGCGCCGCCGCCCGTCGGCCCCTACCTCCCCGACCCGCCTCCGCCGCACGCGCCGCAAGACCCGCCGCGCTGCCGGAACCGCCTTACTGCTCCCACCGCCTTGCGCAGCCATTAAAAGGGCCGGAGCTTCTCTCCCTCACGCGCAAGCTCATTCTTCCCCTTCCTCTCTCCTCTCTCCGACGAGTCCCCTGGCGACCTCGCTCGTCGCCTGGTGGGCGCCCCACTCCTCTTTCCCCCTTCCCCCGAGGGCCGTAGAGCACCGCGCCACCTCGGCATCCATCTTGTTCACGCAAACACGCTCGGGACGCGCAGATCGACGGCGAGATTTCATCGCCGCCGCTCGAGCTCGCCGTGGACGGCCCATCGTCTCTCCCCCGCGCCACTGAGCTCATGGTGAGCTTCGCCGCCTTCCCTTCCCCCTCCTAAGCCCCTCTTTTCTCCTTCTTTCCCCTTCGCGCAAGCACTGCACCAAGCGCCGCCGCTCCGCCATCATCTCCCCCGGCGCCAACGGCCTCCCCGACCGAGTCCGGCCGCACCGGGGTGCGCAACGCATCCTCCGCGTGCTCGCGCACGCTCCCAGCCGCGCGCACGCGCGAAAATGCCGTCGTCCCCTCTTTCCCCTTGCGCGCCACGCCACCATCCACTCCGGCTGCCCCTCGCCGCCCCTCCGTCGATCCCCGACGTCAACATGCTGGCCCACCAGCTGCGCCGTCGCGCGGTGAACCCCGGCGTCCTTTCCCCGTCGCTCCTCCCCCCTTCTAGCCGCCGCCGGCGACCTCCCCGGCGAAGCGCCGCCGCGCGCCCGCTCCCCAGTCCACCGTGGACTGGTGGACCGCGGCCTCGGCCCGGTCTACGGGCCCATGGACCAAGTCCATGGACTTTTCTAAATTCCAAAATCCATTTTCTTCCTTTATTGCGTCAGCTTGCGCAATAATCCTTTTCCCAATTGAAAAATAATTCCCAATAATCCAGAAAATCCCAGGGCCCTGTAAATTTGCAGATAAGCCCCTGAGTCTTAAAATAATGATGTTTAGGTCCTAACTTTTTACAGAAAAGACCCTATACTTTTCTGTAATTATGTTTCAGCCCCTGTCTTTTTACACTCAGACCCCTAAACTCCTTATAATTACAGATTGGTCCCTGAGATCATTCTGTAATTACACTTAAGCCCTCAAAAACCCTTTATAATTACAAATCAGCCCTCCCAACTTCAAATATCCATATCTTCTTAATCCGAACTCCGTTTTGGGTGATTCTTGCGCCCACGGGTTCGTGGAATCACGAAGTACCTCATGGTACTGACCATGAAGCCACACACCAGGTCTAGAAAGCATTGATCCCTAAAATATCTCTCACTCCTTATATCTTTTCTCAGCAGATCATGCGATGATCGCTCATGTCGCAAATATCTGCGCATGTAAACCTAACCCATCCTGTGATGCTATTCCGCCTAATATCACCCGCACCCCTCACTTATTATATCGATTCCTAGCAGATCATGCGATGATTGATCTCGAATGTCTCGAGTACTTGCTCACCCTAACCTAACCCATCCTGTGATGCTATTCCGCCTAATATCTCCCGCACCTCTCAATTCATCTTCGTATAACCTATCCATTCTTTTACTCGCTAGCATTAAACCTAGCGATCTTTCGTACCATTCCACTTCCAACCCAGTACCCTTATCTTATCGCAAACAAAATCTCGAACCTAACCTAAATCAACCCCCGCTCGATCAAACCTAACCTAGCGTCCTCGCCCAACTCCTTTTGATTTATTGCTCTGCTCTTATAACTAATCTTTTATTGGATCTTATTAGAGTTATCTGGTATTTTAATTGCCAGCTGCCTTTATTTGAATTTGGCATTTTATTTGCAGCCATGCATTCATATCACGCATAATCACGTACACACGCTGCATACACCCTCGCCTGCATTCATGCATGTTCTTTTTATAGAAATAATATAGAAGCTTGCATATTAGATATGCACGCAATCATCATCAATGAAGCGCATGCATCTCCGCATCTTCATCCTATGGTGATCGACCAACGAAGATCATATGCATAACCACACGCCCATGTTCATATATTAGAGGAAATAGATAACTAATAACTTGTCTAGGTGAATATGGCCCTTACAAGGCCAGGTATATCACCTATGACACCTAACCTACTCTGCATTAGTATGCTGCATCATGCATGGTTAAGTCTCTCGTTCTTCGCGAAGTTTCTTTGCATCTTATTTGGCTTTTCTTGATTCTTTATTTCTTTTGTTCTTTTATTTCTTTTGCGGTAGTTTATACGTACTGTTTTATGCGCTAGTTTACGCGAGAGTCGAGGAAGAGCCGGAAGAATTCGAAGAGCTGCTGAGGACTTGAAGCGCGAAGACCAACCCAGCGATACAAGCTCCAAGTACGAAGAGCAACTCAGAGAATCAAGCCTCGAGTCAGAGTTTAAAGATTAGGAAAGCGATTTGCAGGCAAGCCCTAACTCCCATTGATCATGTTGATCCTATGTTTGCAAATAATCCCACATAGAGCTTGATTTCGAATAAAGCATGCGTGGTATTTAAAGATGATTTAAATGCTTAGAACGACCTAAGTACTTGTTGATAGCCATGCCTTGATATTGCTTATCCTAATCTCCTTGATAAACCTAGGAACCACCATCATTAATTCTTAATGATGAGTGGATCAATATGCTGCTTAGGATTCATTCACCGTGTACTTAATAACTTGATACACATGCTTTTTGTGAAAATGTGTGGGTGTGCTTGGTGATGAGTGTGTAAAGTGAAAATAGGTGGGAATAGTAAGTGCAACCCATAGTGGGGGTATGCTTTTGACGGGAGCAAGCGAGGTAGTCCTCAGTGGGGAGGCTATCTCTGGGACGCTACTCCTCGCAGGAGGGTAGCTATTGAAGATGCTTGCTTCGGTCGTATAAGGACCGGTTCATGTGCCGTCTGGCCTAGCACCCTCGTGCAACCACAAGCCCCTGTTATGGGCAGGGTTTGGAACCACACCCTACTAGTGATCGCCCGGTACCACCAGGAGGCAGGGAGTTGCAACCGGAAGCCAGGAGAGGATCTTGACGAGGTTGGCGTCGGATCTGGCAAGTGAAAGTTGATGGCCATGATATTTATATTGATGTGGAGCCCCTGGTCGCTGATTTTCCGGGGTGGTACCGAGGTGACACTGGGCAGGTACGGGACCATTAGTATCCAGTCGGAACCAGGGCACTGGGAAAGACTGGGTACCTTGTGGGGAATGTGTACAACCTCTGCAGAGGATAAGAATCTATCCGGATAGCCGTGTTCCACGGTATTGGACAACGCGAAAGCCATGGCCACACAATGATTAGATTTTCTGCGTGAGTTATCCTTGGCGTGTGTGTTTTCGGAATAACACCGGTTTGGAGCCGTGCGCTGGTTTCCTGCCAGCATTAAAATTTGGGAACTGGCGGGATGGACGCATCTCCCCCAGGGCCAACCAACCCCACTATGTTTAATCTCTATACCTGACTTAGTTTGCGAACTGGTTTTGTTTTCAAAATCAACCCCTGCATAAAATTGGCTTTCCGCCGATTTGATGAACCCCAGCCTTATCCTTGTTTATACCCTTTGCATATAACTACCCCCTTGTGTTAGGGTTTGCTGAGTACCTTATGTACTCACGCGTTTGCGTTTGTTGTTTTTAGTGAGAGAAGCTTTCGTAAGAGACGACGGCGATTGGTTTTCGTTCTGCATCTCAAGTCTGCTTGTGGCTTGGGCCGTATTTCCGCTGTTTGTCTGCTCAGCCATTAGTTGGTCGGAAGGACTTGGATACTTCGGAATCCTCGTCGTACCGCCACTAAAGGCTGTTTATCAGGTACTATACTGTTTACCTAATCGAAGTATGCTTTTGATTACCATATCTGTGTTCTTGTGCGTATCAGCTACTGATCCAGGGACTGATACATGATGCACAACATGCTCCAGAAATTGGGGTATGACAGCAGCTCAGTCAAGACGCTGTAAAACTCACATTCTGCATCGCCACATGCTTCATCTATGCTGCTGTCGGCAGCTTTAAGCTTTGAGAGTTCTGCATCTTTGTGCTCCTTCTCCATTGCAATTTCTTCCCCTTTACGACGAAGTTCTTCCATAGCTTTCTCATTTTCATCAAGCAGTGAATTAATTTGGGACAAGGAAGTCATCTTCTTCAACATCTGTGCATTTAGGTCCTCTTTCTCTTTGAGGTGCTTTTCATATGCAGATTTGATTTTTAACAATTCAGTCAGGGAACACTGTAAATATTGAACACTGAACCCATGTTCCTCGAGATGGTCAAGTGCTTCTTTATTACGTTCAAATGATGCCATGCTGTCTCCTATGCATGCTTTCTTTATCTTTTTCACTAAAGTGGGAAAACTGCAGGTCATCAGGCCTAAAGCCATCCCTTCGCGCAGTTCAAGTGGTTGCGCTCGAAGTGGAAGAAAATGTGGTCGCTTTGGTAGCTCCTTAAATACTTCCATTACCTCAGCTGAAGACCACATAGGCGACTCCATGACAAAAGGAAGCTCGTAATCAGCATTTGGGCATGAAGTCAAGTGTGAAAGTGTGCAGTTGCCGGCAGCTGAACAGCTCTCTAGAAGAGTGTTGCTGAGGGCGCGCTCTGATCTCTCTTCCATTTTCCCCCCATCCTGTTGTACATGTTCAACAGATGGCACATATATCTCCATGTGATGGCTGCTTTTAGGCACTTGGGTAACAGCCCTAACTGTCAGTATATCTGCATTTCTGTTTGATTCACAGGAGCCAATGACTGTAGCAGTCGTCTCTTCTTCCAACAGACTATCATGTACGTCAATACCTGCCAGCAGAAATCAGGTCATTACAAGTCTGCAACGTTGAAGTAAACTTCAATTATTTAGTTCTATGAACATTTCCACCATTCTTAAAGTTGTCACAGTTCATACCTTTTATGTTGTATTCTGATAAGAGTTCCTGATTTATTACTTTATCTGTGTTCAATGTATCTTCCAATGTTTTGTGAGGCTGCTGCTGAGTTTGAGGCTCTGTTACCTTCGCCTATATGTAAAAAAAATAACAAGAGTGAGAAGCAGGCAACTAATATAAAATATCAGTTCAAAGAAGATTGTTCTTACTGCTAAAGAAGAGAGTTCCACCAGCCTTGCTGATTTCACATCTGTGGAGCTTCGTGGACTAGTTGGTCCTTCGAAACATTTCTTTTTAGATGCTGCACATTGTATGACACACGTTTAATTTTTATAAACCAACTCATTAATGAATAAATATCAGACGAACTACTTACATCTCCTAGCATAAACCTCCATAGTTGAACAACTATTAATCCGCGTTAACACCTTCACACATTGAGAAACAGATCCAGAAAGTTCACATGAATATAAATGTAGAACAGATCCAGAAAGTTCACATGAATAAACACCTCTACCAATTTACTCGGCATCAAAATTGTTGAAGTTAGGAAAATATCTATCTCTAGATTATTTCATAGACAACATATACATATATGTTTGTTACATGGGCTCTTGGGCCCTTTGTTTCTCACACATACTGAAGCGTCTCCGCTTTTCGCAGGATCGAGTCGGTACGCGCTGATGAACAGACGCAACAGTATAACATATAAAAAGTACAAATTAAGTCTTTAAGTTATTACATTAGTCCAATTAAAACAACGAGTAGCACAGCGGAAGTCGAAACGATACAAATCCAAGTCCAAAGATAAAAGAGATACAAGCGCACGCGCTCACGATACAAGAGAATTCGCATCCAAAGCCATGAAGATGCGAACTCGAGAGGAGATCACTCCTCAGTCTCCCAGTGGGCTGTCCAACCAATAGGAAGCTGGCTATCCCACTGTCCACCTCCACCCGTAGAGTCAGGGATAAAGGTGCTACCTGCAATAAAAACATAAAGAGCCAAACCCTGAGCAACTAATACTCAGCAAGACTTACCCGTCAACGTGGCCATCTACAGCCGACTCCTAATATGCAAGGCTACAAAAGGGTGACTGACTCGTTAGCATAACTCGCACTAATTACTTGGTCCTTACTTTCAAGTTTTATTTTCAAGTTGAGTACGTATCCAGTAAAGCAGTGTACATATATCTAAAACAGATATAAAGTAACAATACATCAGATAAGCAGCATAATCATAATAATGAGATAATAAAGTAACAGTAATAGACTAGCATCATCATATCATCAAGCATATCACACTACGATGTGACGCAGTGAGCAAGGTTGCTCTTGACCGAGAGCGGCGGCATCGATGTACATCCTGCAGGAGAAAACCTGACCACACGCCGCACACGCGCAAAAGTCGCATGCAGCAACTGTTCGCAAGGGTGCCCCTAGAGCTGGCTGGGTCTCACACCTCCCGAGAAAGGCCTTTCCGCACGGTCCCCGTCCCAGACGTACGCCCCGATTGGGAAGCATCCTTTCTCTCCCAAGTACCATGATAGAAAATGCAAGTATCCGCGAGATACCAGGGCAACCCAAGCTACTAAATTTACTAGGCCCATAAAAACACTAGCATGTGATCAGTACGTTCGAACTTTCTCAACGGGGCCAACAACAGACGGTCCTTAATCGACACAGACGGGGCTACCACCGTGAAGGCCCAGCCTTCTCCAACCATCCTATACAAACAATCCCCCTTCCGGTCTCAACAAATCCTAAATCCATCTAGTACAATCCAGGGTGATTCCTATATTGCGAGTGGGACCTACCACTCGTCTTCTACCGTCCACTAGCCACTAAGCATAGCAAATTCTAACGTAACCTAGACCACATCTAGAAAAATAGGACACAAAGTTAGGATATGGAAGGGTATTCCGAATGCAGTTCTAAGGTTTCACATCAACTCCTAATAAACCTAATGCACAATCAATTACTAGCCCCAATCAAGTGATAAAATAAAATCCTAATAAGGTAGGCATGCACCGGGGCTTGCCTGGCTCAGGAGTGTAGCTAACTGGGTCAGCGGGGTCAGTGTCCTGCTGCGGTTGCTCCTCCTGCACCTCCTGGGCCTGCTCCTCCGGCAGCTGGAAGTCGAGCGGCTCCGGAGTCGTCTCTGTCACTACACGTTATGACAAGGAATAATGCAAAGTTAGATGCAAGAATATGATGCAATTAAAGATTTAATTACGTGATAGGACAGTCATTTACACTGTAAGTGCAAATGATTAACTTTGTTAATTAGTTTCGTCTGAAGTATTTCCTTCATTGACTTTCAATTAACTTAACCATTTAATCAACTTGAGTCGATTCAAATAAATAATTTGATTTAAAAAATTAATTTATATCCAGTGGCATTTGTCTGGTAAAATTCACCACTGGAAGTGATTTATGGTGAAGTTTGGTAATTTATTGCATTACAGATTAATTATAATAATTTGTACAATGCAGAGAAAGATTTAAATCATAAGACAATGATTAGAAATCATATGACAGTAGAAAAATGTTCTGTAAGTGTGTTAACAGATTATTTACAAGCATGCAGGAGATCATGATTTATGGAGCCACAGCGAATTTATAAGGAATTAAACAAGATCTGCACAGATGTGTTTTTCAGAAAATATACAATCTGCAAAAGGATGGTTTGGTATTTTTGTTGGACAGAGAATGTTACAAGAAGTCCAACAAAATTCAATTCACATTTTTCTGATGTGTATTTATTTTTCTATCGATTTTACAAACTTCTGGCAATTTCTGGTAATTTGTTTAAATCGAAAAGGATTAAAAACTTGGTGGGCCAGTCAGATCCGAGCCACAAAAGGGGCCACAGGGTTCTGGCCACAACAGATCCGGACTGGCCACAAAGTGATCTAGCCACTCAGATCTGAGGGCACATGACAGGCCACAGAGTCGGCCACACACAATCCCGCGTGACCGCACGAGATCTGGGCGGTGTGGCCCGAGGTGCATCGACTGGACCCGTCGCCAGAGGGCGGCGGCGCGGCTCGCCGGAGTGAGCTCCGGGGGTCGCTGAGGTCGACCGGTAGCGTGGAAAGGGAGGTGGCGACGCGGTAAGCTCACCTAGGGTCGCGAAGACGAAGGGGGTGGTCGGAGCACGGCCGGCGACGAGGAAGAACGAGGCGGCGTGGTTCGGCGGCGTCGCGGGTACAATGCTGAGGACGAGGACAAGCTTGGCTTGATCAGGAAGCTTCGCCGCAGCTCAGGTGAGCTCATTCCATAGCATGACGACGAGGAGGATGGCTCGAGGGTGTAGTTCACCGGAGGAGCTCGACGGAGAAGATGACGGAAAGAAAAACCGGGGCTCCGGTGACCTGGTGGAGAAACCCAGGAATAAAAGGGTCAAGCAGGCGCACAACTTCACGAGGAACCTTCCCGTGCGAGGAATCGATCGAGGACTCACCATGGCGGATGAATCGAGCGTCGGTGCGCAAGGTGGACGGTGGCCGGAGTCGGGGAAGATGAGCTCGATTCGCGCAATTCACGTCGGAAGAAGGAAAATGGCAGCCATGGTGAGCTCGAGGGAGACTCGTCACAGGCTTTACCACAGGAGCTCGACCCGGGGAGGCTTCACCGTGGCGGCGTGACGCCGAGCTTGGGCTCAAGGGCGGCAATGGTAGGTGGCGGCTAGGGTTTGCGGAGGCAGGGGCGAGGGAATGCGAGGAGAAGGACTGGGGAGAGGACCGGGGCTGTTTTGACGCGCAGCACGTCGAGGAAGCGGGGTCGGGACGGCAAGGCGGAGCCGTACGTCGGCGGCGACGTGGCGGCTGTCTTCCGCGCGTGCGCAGTGAGAGAGAAGAGATTGATAGGCGGGCCCTCGGGCATCTTTTCTTTTTCGCGATTTATTCAAACTTCAAAATTCCCCCAAACTTGTGCACACAAAATGGACTAGTAAACGAACTCCAAAATTGGCAAATTTGGTACCATTGGAAAGCTTGTGAAAAGTTCTATCAATTGTCCAACATGCACATCTGGAATCCTAAGAGATTTAAAATGGAAGCTGGTCAAAGTTGGTTACTTTTTAAGCTTTGGAGATTTTATTGGGGCAGTAGATGAATTTCAAAAATCATCAAAAATTGTCCAAAATTCTTATTTCAGAAGGGCTATCCACTGGTATTTTTGGTTGCTCAAGTTGTTATGGAAAATTTGGAGTTCCTTCAGAAGCTTGAATTTGAACATTGCTTGAAATTTGAATTTCGAATTTAAACTTGATTTGCTTTGTTTTGCTTATTCAGTTCCTGATGTGTGTTCTGGCTGTCTCCAGTGACACGAGGTGTCACAGCCCTCCCCCCTTAAAAGAATCTCGTCCCGAGATTAAGGAGAAGGAAGGAAAAACGAATGACGAAAGAGCGAAGAATAAGATGCAACAATTGGAACAACTAAATAACGCACCTCGGAGGTAGAAAACCAGGAAAATGGGAGTGCAAGAACTCCGCTGTCTCCCAAGTGGCCTCGGCCTTAGAGTGGTTGCTCCATTGCACCTTGTAGAATCTGGTAGTGCTCTTTCTGGTGACTCGGTCCTTCTGATCGATGATCTTGATGGGCTGCTCTGGATAAGTGAGATCTGGCTCAAGCTGCTCCACACCACTAACCACAACATCTGCTGGAGTTTTCAAACACTTCCTCAATTGGGAAACATGGAAGACATTGTGAACTCCGGAGAGATTTGGTGGCAACTCCAATCTGTAGGCAACAGGTCCACATCTCTCCACTATCAGAAAAGGTCCAACGAACCTAGGGGCAAGCTTTCCCCTTACACCAAATCGCCGTACACCCTTCATGGGGGAAACACGAAGGTATACGCGATCGCCAACCTCAAAGATCAAGGGTCGACGCCTCTTGTCTGCATAGCTCTTCTGTCGAGACTTGGCTGCTCTCAAGTTGGACTGAATGTGTCTCACGGTCTCCTCAGCCTCTGCTATCAACTTAGTCCCAAAGGTGAATCGCTCGCCAGACTCAACCCAATTAAGGGGAGTGCGACAGCGACGTCCATATAAAGCCTCAAAGGGTGCCATCTTGATGCTCTCCTGGTAACTGTTGTTGTAGGAGAACTCTGCTAGCGGCAAACATTTCTCCCAATCCTTGGTGTGAGTCAGCACGCAAGCACGAAGTAAGTCCTCAAGAATCTGGTTCACCTTCTCAGTCTGTCCATCTGTCTGAGGGTGGTAAGTAGCACTGCGGATCAAGGTGGTGTCTAAGGAAGCATGCAACTGCTCCCAGAAGCGAGAAACAAACTGAGGTCCTCTGTCTGAAATGATGGTCTTAGGCACTCCATGCAAACAGACAATCCGCTCGATGTACAACTCATCATACTTCTTCACCTTGAAGCGGGTGTGCACGGGGATGAAATGAGCTGACTTGGTCAAGCGATCAACAATCACCCAAATAGAGTCATGCTTCTGCGATGTAAGAGGCAACCCAACAATGAAATTCATGCTGATATCCTCCCACTTTCAAGCAGGAATACTCAAAGGCTGCAACAATCCAGCGGGCTTCACATGATCTGCCTTGACTCTTCTGCAAATGTCACACTCAGAGACATACTGTGCGACCTCCCGCTTCATGCGGGTCCACCAGAAGCGACTCCTCAAGTCCTGATACATCTTGTTGCTGCCAGGGTGGATAGAATACTTGGACGTGTGCGCCTCATCAAGAATCTTCTTGCGCAACTCAAAGTCCTTTGGAACCACCAATCTATCCTTGAACCATAGGACTCCATCCTCATCCTCTCTGAAACACTTGACTCTAGCCTCCCCAAGCTTGAGTCTCCTCTTGAGGTGACCCACTTTCTCATCCGTCTTCTGTGCTGCCACAATCTCATCACGCAAGGTCGGAACAAGTGATATATTGGCCAAAGAGCCATAAGCATACACTCGAAGACTGGGCTCTGCCTCTGCATATGGAGCAGTGATAAGATTATTGCAATGAGCCTTGTGACTCAAAGCATCAGCAACCACATTAGCCTTCCCTGGGTGATAGTGAATCTCCAAGTCATAGTCCTTGATCAGCTCTAACCATCTCCTCCGACGCATATTCAGATCAGACTGCGTGAAGATATACTTGAGGCTCTTGTGATCTGTATAGATGTGCACCAGATTTCCTAACAGATAATGCCGCCATACTTTCAAAGCAAGTACAACAGCTGCAAGCTCAAGATCATGAGTGGGGTAATGCTCTTCATGCCGCTTAAGCTGCCGAGAGACATAAGCAATCACCCTGCCATCCTCCATCAGCACACAACCAAGACCAGTACCAGAAGCATCACAATACACATCAAAAGGCTTGGTGATATCAGGCTGAGCTAAAACTGGAGCGGTAGTGAGAAGCTTCTTCAGATTCTGGAATGCCTCACCATACTGCGGGCTCCACACAAACCTCACATTCTTCTTCAGCAACTCAGTAATGGGCTTGGAGATCTTAGAGAAGTTCGGAATGAACCGACGGTAATAACTAGCCAAACCCAAAAAGCTGCGAATCTGAGAGACAGTACTAGGTGCACTCCAATCCAGAACATCCTGCACCTTGCTGGGATCAACAACGATGCTCTCAGCTGATATAACATGACCAAGAAAAGGCACCTCGCTAAGCCAGAACTCACACTTGCTGAACTTAGCGTACAGCTGGTGATCTCGTAAACGCTGCAACACAATCCGGAGGTCCTGCTCATGCTCCTCCTCTGTCTCTGAATAGATCAGGATGTCGTCAATGAAAACCACGACAAACTTGTCCAACTCTGGCATGAATACTGAGTTCATCAAGTACATGAAGTAAGCAGGCGCATTAGTCAAACCGAAGGACATCACCAAGTACTCATAGAGTCCATATCTGGTAGAGAAAGCAGTCTTCGGAATGTCCTCTGCACAGATCTTAATCTGATGATACCCAGAATGAAGATCAATCTTGGAGAACACCTTAGCTCTAGCTAGCTGATCGAACAAGATATCAATGCGGAGCAAAGGATACTTGTTCTTGATGGTCACAGCATTCAATGGCCTATAGTCCACACATAGCCTGAGCACCTGATCCTTCTTCTTCTTCACAAACAAAGCTGGACAACCCCAAGGTGAAGAGCTTGGACGAATGAAACCCTTGTCCAAAAGCTCCTTCGACTGCACCTTCAACTCTGCTAACTCATTAGGGGCATCTTGTACGGCCTCCTAGAGATAGGTGCTGTGCCTGGCTGTAAGTCAATGCGGAACTCCACATCACGATCTGGTGGCATGCCTGGCAAATCATCTGGAAACACATCGGGGTACTCACGCACCACAGGTATCACATCCAGACTCTTGCCACTGGCCTGGTGCAAGGAGGGCTTCGTTGGAGCCAACAAAGATAGCTGAAAAGTGGTCTTGCCATGCCTAGGAGAATCCAAGTGAACAAGACGGAGAGAAGTATCAAGCACGGCCTTCTGGACCCTCATCCAGCCCATACCAAGTATCACATCTAAACCCTGACCGTCCAACACAATGAGATGGGTCGGGTAGATTTGTCCAGCAAGATCAAGAGGACCATTACGCACTATCTGCCTTGTCACAATACGGCCTCCTGGGGTACTGATCATGTACAGAGTCTCTAAGGAAGAAATCACAAGACCAAGTCGTCGAGTACAAGCTAGGCTGACGAACTCATGTGTGGCACCTGAATCGAACAAGATAACAACGGGCTAACGCCGTATAGAGAACGTACCAGCAAGAACCTGCTCACCCTCTGGAACCTCCTCTGCAGTGGTGTAGTTGACACGTCCAGTCTTGACCTGTGCATTCCTGCCCTGCTGGCGCTGCTGTCCCGCTGCCTGAACTGGAGCGTTCTGCGCGTTGATCTGCCTAGGTGCTGCACGGCAGTCACGTGCAAAGTGCCCCACCTGTCCACAGTTGAAGCACGGGAAACCTCTGCCTGCCTGCTGCCGCTGCTGCTGACGCTGCTGTTGATGTGGCTGTCTCTGAGCAAACTGCTGCTGCTGCTGCTGTGGCTGACGCTGGTACTGTGGAGGTGCAAGGTACCGCTGCCAATTGGGGGCGGTGTACACTAGACGTGGCCTGGCTGAAGTGCTGCCAGACTGTGCTGCCACAGCCTTCCTCATCCTCTTGTCCTCCTGGTGTGCCTTGATAGCATCCTCCATCACTATCGCTGCACTGACAAGCTCGTCGAAAGTACCACCGGCGTTCAAGACAAGCCGGGACTGGAGCTTGGCAGACAAGCCCCTCAAGAAACACGCCTTTCGCTTGGCGGGAGTGTCCACCTGATCTGGCGCAAACTGAGCAAGGTGGTTGAACACCTGAGCGTAGTCGAACACGTTCCTGCCTCCCTGCCTGAGGTCCAGGAACTCCCTGAGCTTCCGCTGCATGATGCCTGGCGGAATGTGGAACGAGCGGAAAGCCTCCGTGAACTATGCCCATGGCACCTGCTGACCGGCCGGAAGAGTGTCAAGGTGAGCTGCCCACCATCCTCCAGCCGACCCCTGAAGCTGCTGTGCCGCGAACAGTGTCTTCTGCACCTCTGTGCAGGCAGGAAGGAGCCCAAACTTGGACTCGACAGTGCGCAGCCAGGACTCCGCCTCCATCGGACCAGTGGACCCGGAGAAGACAGGCGGGTGAGTGGCCAGGAAGTCTGCATAGGTGCAGCCTGACTGTGGACCCCGTCGATTGCCACCCCGCTGGGTGACTGCCTGAGCAATGGTCCTGAGGATATCTGTCTGGTTGGCCATCACCTCCGCCAGATTATGCTGCGGGGGTGGGGGCGGTTGCTGGCGACGCGGTGGCATTCTGCCAATTAAACATCACCACGGTTAGCTCCAAGAACAAAGATATTCAATATGGCAGAATTGAAATGCAAGAAAGGCCGTAAGCATCCATTTATGGAGAGTTTACAAGAAAAACATCACAAACTGCTCCAAACTGAACAACCATGCTAAACAAAATTTAGAACATGGTAAAGGACTTGAGGAGGATCGTAGCAAGTAGCTACATGCAGCCTTTCATGCAAAAACAAAAGAGTAACGGTCCTTCAAAGCAACAGATTGAAATCTGTCTTGACTGCGAGAAGCAGTCACAAAAATAAAAACTTGCACTTCTGGAGATATCAAACATGAAAAGTCAGAACATGAAACCTGCAGATAACTTCAAGATCTTTCCAATGAGTGCTCAAATGCCAAAAACGGATCTGTAGAACTGGAGATATCTAATTTTGAAGATGGAAAACAGATTCTGAAAAAACTGGTCGAAGCTAAAATTTGACTCCACTTGGTCGACAGATTTGGGAGTGATACTGACAGAATCAAAAGGGGAACTCTGAAGAAAAGTTTTAGTTCATGTTGTAAGCTTTCTAGAAAGTCTTGGTTTACAATTTTTGGCCCAGCGGTTTTTTAGTTATGGATTTTTGAATTTAGCTTGTCAGTCTGAAATTTCTGGGTGATCTGAAATTCGTAGAAGTGTTTTAAATCATGAAGATGCAATGCATGCACGACCTATACGTCCTCAAAAAATAAAAATCTTGCCCAAGTATAGCGGGCCGTAGACATTGGTGGCAACTAAGTCGCACTCATGCACGTTTGCTATATGATCTATACGTAAGTTAGTGTACCTGCAGAAAACATACATCGCCACCTCAAGCAACCTATATAGGTGACGTCCATCAAATCCGCCGATGGACAGCAATAACAGAAAAGTAATGCATGGCTCCCCACATCACAAATCACATCTCCTGATCCATCTCCTCCATCCTATAACACCTCCCACAATCTACACGAGTTAAACTCGTATCACTTGAGCCATGCATGTTACTTACCTTCTTACCTGGGCATCGGTTCGTCGTTACAGAAAAATAACAATCAACTCCTATTACCACCTGATTACTCTAACATCCTTATAATGGGCTTTTCGTTCCTCACTCGCAACGTGGTTAGCTTTTCAAAAATAGGCAGTTTATATGATGTACTGTCCCAACACGGCTCTGGTACCAGCTGAAGCGTCTCCGCTTTTCGCAGGATCGAGTCGGTACGCGCTGATGAACAGACGCAACAGTACAACATATAAAAAGCACAAATTAAGTCTTTAAGTTATTACATTAGTCCAATTAAAACAACGAGTAGCACAGCGGAAGTCGAAATGATACAAATCCAAGTCCAAAGATAAAAGAGATACAAGCGCACACGCTCACGATACAAGACAATTCGCATCCAAAGCCATGAAGATGCGAACTCGAGAGGAGATCACTCCTCAGTCTCCCAGTGGGCTGTCCAACCAAAAGGAAGCTGGCCATCCCACTGTCCACCTCCACCCGTAGAGTCAGGGATAAAGGTGCTACCTGCAATAAAAACATAAAGAGCCAAACCCTGAGCAACTAATACTCAGCAAGACTTACCCGTCAACGTGGCTATCTACAACCGAATCCTAATATGCAAAAAGGGTGACTGACTCGATAGCATAACTCGCACTAATTACTTGGTCCTTACTTTCAAGTTTTATTTTTAAGTTGAGTACGTATCCAGTAAAGCAGTGTACATATATCTAAAACAGATATAAAGTAACAATACATCAGATAAGCAGCATAATCATAATAATGAGATAATAAAGTAACAGTAATAGATTAGCATCATCATATCATCAAGCATATCACACTACGATGTGACGCAGTGAGCAAGGTTGCTCTTGACCGAGAGCGGCGGCATCGATGTACATCCTGCAGGAGAAAACCTGACCACACGCCGCACACGCGCAAAAGTCGCATGCAACAACTGTTCGCAAGGGTCCCCCTAGAGCTGGCTGGGTCTCACACCTCCCGAGAAAGGCCTTCCCGCACGGTCCCCATCCCAGACGTACGCCCCGATTGGGAAGCATCCTTTCTCTCCCAAGTACCATGATAGAAAATGCAAGTATCCGCGAGACACCAGGGCAACCCAAGCTACTAAGTTTACTAGGCCCATAAAAACACTAGCATGTGATCAGTACGTTCGAACTTGCTCAACGGGGCCAACAACGGACGGTCCTTAATCGACACAGACGGGGCTACCACCATGAAGGCCCAGCCTTCTCCAACCATCCTACACAAACAATCCCCCTTCCGGTCTCAACAAATCCTAAATCCATCTAGTACAATCCAGGGTGATTCCTATAATGCGAGTGGGACCTACCACTCGTCTTCTACCGTCCACTAGCCACTAAGCATAGCAAATTCTGACGTAACCTAGACCACATCTAGAAAAATAGGACACAAAGGTAGGATATAGAAGGGTATTCCTAATGCAGTTCTAAGGTTTCACATCAACTCCTAATAAACCTAATGCACAAGTGATAGGATATGATGCAATTAAAGATTTAATTAGATGCAAGATTAACTTTAAGTGCAAATGATTAACCTAATTAGATTTAATTATGTGATAGGACAGTCATTTACACTATAAGTGCAAATGATTAACTTTGTTAATTAGTTTCGTCTGAAGTAGTTCCTTCATTGACTTTCAATTAACTTAACCATTTAATCAACTTGAGTCGATTCAAATAAATAATTTGATTTCAAAAATTAATTTATGTCCAGTGGCAGTTTTCTGGTAAAAGTCACCACGGGAAGTGATTTATGGTGAAGTTTGGTTATTTATTGCTTTACAGATTAATTATAATAATTTGTACAATGCAGAGAAAGATTTAAATCATAAGACAATGATTAGACATCATATGACAGTAGAAAAATGTTTTGTAAGTGTGTTAACAGATTATTTACAAGCATGCAGGAGATCATGATTTATGGAGCCACAGCGAATTTATAAGGAATTAAACAAGATCTGCACAGATGTGTTTTTCAGAAAATACACAATCTGCAAAAGGATGGTTTGGTATTTTTGATGGACAGAGAATGTTACAAGAAGTCCAACAAAATTGAATTCACATTTTTCTGATGTGTATTTATTTTTCTATCGATTTTACAAGCTTCTGGCAATTTCTGGTAATTTGTTTAAATCGAAAAGGATTAAAAACTTGGTGGGCCAGTCAGATCCGAGCCACAAAAGGGGCCACAGGGTTCTGGCCACAACAGATCCGGACTGGCCACAAAGTGATCCAGCCACTCAGATCTGAGGGCACACGACAGGCCACAGAGTCGGCCACACGCAATCCCGCGTGACCGCACGAGATCTGGGCGGTGTGGCCCGAGGTGCGTCGACTGGACCCGTCGCCGGAGGGCGGCGGCGCGGCTCGCCGAAGTGAGCTCCGGAGGTCGCTGAGGTCGACCGGTAGCGTGGAAAGGGAGGTGGCGACGCGGTAAGCTCACCTAGGGTTGCGAAGACAAAGGGGGTGGTCGGAGCACGGCCGGCGACGAGGAAGAACGAGGCGGCGCGGTTCGGCGGCGTCGCGGGTACAATGCTGAGGACGAGGACATCCTTGGCTTGATCAGGAAGCTTCGCCGCAGCTCAGGTGAGCTCGTTCCATAGCATGACGACGAGGAGGATGGCTCGAGGGTGCAGTTCACCGGAGGAGCTCGACGGAGAAGATGACGGAAAGAAAAACCGGGGCTCCGGTGACCTGGTGGAGAAACCCAGGAATAAAAGGGTCAAGCAGGCGCACGACATCACGAGGAACCTTCCCGTGCGAGGAATCGACTGAGGACTCACCGTGGCGGATGAATCGAGCGTCGGTGCGCAAGGTGGACGGTGGCCGGAGTCGGGGAAGATGAGCTCGATTCGGGCGATTCACGTCGGAAGAAGGAAAATGGCAGCCATGGTGAGCTCGAGGGAGACTCGTCACAGGCTTTACCACAGGAGCTCGACCCGGGGAGGCCTCACCGTGGCGGCGTGATGCCGAGCTTGGGCTCAAGGGCGGCAATGGCAGGTGGCGGCTAGGGTTTGCGGAGGCAGGGGCGAGGGAATGCGAGGAGAAGGACTGGGGAGAGGACCGGGGCTGTTTTGAAGCGCAGCACGTCCAGGAAGCGGGGTCGGGGCGGCAAAGCGGAACCGTACGTCGGCGGCGACGTGGCGGCTGTCTTCCGCGCGCGTGCAGTAAGAGAGAAGAGATTGACAGGCGGGCCCTCGGGCATCTTTTCTTTTTCGCGATTTATTCAAACTTCAAAATTCCCCCAAACTTGTGCACACAAAATGGACTAGTAAACGAACTCCAAAATTGGAAAATTTGGTACCGTTGGAAAGCCTGTTAAAATTTCTATCAATTGACCAACATACACATCTGGAATCCAAAGGAATTTCAAATGGAAGCCGGTCAAAGTTGGTTACTTTTTAAGTATTGGGGATTTTATTGGGGCAGTAGATGAATTTCAAAAATCATCAAAAATTCTCCAAAATTCTTATTTCAGAAGGGTGATCCACTAGTATTTTTGGTTGCTCAAGTTGTTATAGAAAATTTGGAGTTCCTTCAGAAGCTTGGATTTGAACATTGCTTGAAATTTGAATTTCGAATTTAAACTTGATTTGCTTTGTTTTGCTTATTCAGTTCCTGATGTGTGTTCTGGCTGTCTCCAGTGACACGGGGTGTCACACATATAGCACAACACTCCCCCTCAAGATGGATGATAGATATCTATCATTCCCATCTTGTTACATGCCATATTACACTCTTTCACTCCTAATCCCTTTGTTAAACAGTCTGCAAGTTGACCTCTTGAATTTACATAACTCAACTCTAGTACACCATTGTCTAACTTCTCCTTAATAAAGAAGCGGTCGATCTCGACATGCTTTGTTCTATCATGCTGGACTGGATTATTAGCTATATTAATGGCTGCCTTGTTATCACACCAAAGCTTCAAAGGGTCTTTCCTTAGAACATTTAGTTCTGATAGGAGATTTCTTAACCATAGCATCTCGCTCAACCCCAATGACATAGCTCTATATTCTGCTTCAGCAGTTGAACGAGATACAACTGGCTGCTTCTTGCTTCTCCATGATACCAGGTTTCCACCAACAAAGACACAATAACCAGAAGTTGACCTCCTATCATCAAGAAAACTAGCCCAATCAGCATCACAGTAACCCTCAACCTTTAGATGGCTATGGCTCTTGAAAGTGATTCCTTTTCGGGGACTATTCTTCAGATAACGTAGTATGCGATAAACAGCATCTAGATGCCCACGTCTAGGATCATGCATATATCGGCTCACTACGCTCACTGCATAAGTAATATCAGGCCTTGTATGACACAAGTAAATGAGTTGATCAACAAGTCTTTGGTACCTCTCTTTATTGACAGGATCACCAGATTCAGCACACAACTTATGGTTTGGATCAATAGGTGTTGATACTGGTCGACATCCAAGCATACCAGTCTCATCGAGTAAGTCTAGGACATACTTCCTCTGTGAGAGAACAATACCTTTTGGAGATCGAGCAATTTCAATGCCAAGAAAGTACCTGAGGTTACCAAGATCTTTAACCTCAAATTGCTTACTCAAGTTCTCCTTTAAGCGTTTAATTTCTGTATCATCATCACCCGTAATGATGATATCATCCACATACACAGCTAGAATTGTGATCCGTCGTCCAGAATGCCTGCAGAATACCGTATGATCCCCATTACGTTGTTTATAGTTCATACCACATAGTGCTCGTCTAAATCTGTCAAACCATGCCCTTGGAGATTGCTTGAGACCATACAAAGATTTCTTTAATCTACAAACCTTTCCAGATATGCCAGACCTAGAGAAGCCAGGCGGAATCTCCATATACACTTTTTCTTGAAGATCACCATGCAGGAAAGCATTCTTGACATCCAACTGGTACAAAGGCCAACCGAAATTTGCCGCGCAAGAAATCAGGGTTCTTATCGTGCTCATCTTTGCCACTGGTGCAAACGTCTCATCGTAATCAATACCATATGTCTTGCTATATCCTCTCGCAACAAGTCTAGCTTTGTACCTTTCTACCCTTCCTTCTGGATTCTGCTTCACTGTGAAAACCCATTTACAACTAACAGCCCTCTTTCCTGTCGGTAGTTCCACAATATCCCATGTTTTATTTTTCTCAAGAGCCCTTAGCTCCTCCAACGTAGCCTCTTGCCATTTAGGATCAAGTTTCGCTTCCTTGCAGCCTTTGGGAAGGGCAACAGATTGTAGTGATGCAACAAATGCTCTATATGCAGGAGATAAAGATGAATAAGAGACATAGTTGCTAATGTCGTTCTCATATCCGTACCTTGGTGGAGGAACTCCAGCATTGGATCGTGCTTCTTTTCGCAATGCAATAGGCAAGCCAACTGAAGGAGAGTCTTCAACCTCAGAGGGTGATGAGACATCAACTATTTCTGGGCCACTGTTAGGCACCAGAGTTGAAGAACTGTGTTTTGCTGAAGTTAATTCTGTTGTCTGAGGTCTGAATACCTCGGTTGCCTGAGATCTGAATTTTTTCCTTACGTACACTTGTGATATGTCTTTGTGTTGTCACTTCTCATATGCAGACTCATCGCCTTGAGAAGATGTTGAACCAGTCACTGCCTCCACTCTCATTGGTTGAGGAACTGAACCACCAATCACTGCCTCCATCTTGCTCGGTTGTTGCTCACTTGACCCATTTTGCTTATCACCATTCCCCCCTTCTTGACTAACATCTGCCATGCTAGGAGAGTCAAGATCAGAAAACAAAGAACTCAAATCTGTTTTTTCTCCATAGAAAGGCTCAGACTCTCTGAATGTAACATCCATACTGACAAAAATGCGTCGTAAAGAAGGACTCCAACATTTATACCCCTTCTGCCCATTACTGTAACCAATAAAGATGCACTTAACTGCTTGAGGATCCAACTTGCCAACCGAAGGTCTGTGATCTCTAACAAAACAGGTACACCCAAATACCTTAGGTGGAACTTTAAACTCATTCTTTCCATACAACATTTCATATGGAGTCTTCATCCCAAGCACTCTTGATTGCATACGATTAATGAGATATGTAGCAGTCATAACTGCCTCACTCCATAAGAACTTTGGCACATTCATAGTATACATAAGTGATCGGGCCACCTCCAGTAGATGTCGATTCTTCCTCTCGGCTACACCATTTTGTGGAGGTGTGTCAGGGCAAGAGGTCTGATGTAGTATTCCTTCCATTGAAAGGAAACTACAAAATTCATTATTTACATATTCTGTCCCATCAGTTCTGATTATTTTAACTTGTGTATTGAATTGATTTTTAACAATGCATAGAAATCCTTAAAGCATTTGAGCAGCTCACTTTTATTTCTCATAAGATATATCCAAGTCATACGGGAGTAGCAATCGATAAATGTCACAAAATATTTCATTCCACTCACAGAGATCACAGGAGATGTCCACACATCAGAATGGACCAAAAAGAAGGGTGATGTGCTTCGGAGTCCCCTTCTCACATAAGATGACCTGATATGCTTCCCATACTCACAAGCGTCACATACCAATTTGGTTTTGTCCACTTTACTCATAATATCCGGAAATACTTTGCTCATAGTGTCAAAAGACATATGACCCAACCGACAATGTTGAAGCATTACCTTAATCTCTTCGTCACTTTTAGCAACTGCCAAAGCAGTACACTGAAATTTGTTTGTTCTATCCAAGAACCATAGGCCATTACGCCTTATACCACTCCCAAGCATTTTTCCCGTTTTTCTATCCTCAATTAAACAATTCTCTCGATCGAGAGTAACACGACAATCCATATGATCCACCAAAGCATTCAAAGAAACTAGATTTACTGGGAATGAAGGAACATATAGAACTGATGATAATGTAATTGATGGAGTGCATTTGACAGTGCCAGTACCTCGAATAGGTTGAGCAGTCCCATCAGTGGTTTGAATAGTCTCTTTGCGAGTTGAAGGAAATGGGATATATGAGACAAACTCACTCGATGCTCCCGTCACATGTCTAGATGCTCCCGAGTCTAGTATCCAATTTTCGCAATATGTTCCTGTAGCTGAACGAGCAAGATTGATGAGATTTCCAAGAACCGTCTGTGTCTCCACTCTTCTCGGAAAGCAGTTCACTTCGCTAGGATCCTTTGAATTTGACATTAATTATGAACTCTTCGCTAAAAATTTTTGAGCCAATCTCTCTAGTTCCTTCGCTGTTAGAATTTTTGCCAATTTCTCAAACACCTCCTCAATTCTTTTATTTTCTGCCATTACTTGATTGCTATTTGGCTATATTTTTCCAGTATTTCAATACTTCCTTGTATTCCCTTTCCTTTACTTTTCTCCAAACCCAGACAAGCTTTGCTCAACTGCTACTCCCAGACAAGCTATTGAAGAAAACACACCACCACAACTTCACACAGGCTTCACTGTCCAAACCCAGCCGTGAGCTCCTCTGCACTAAGGCTGACGGTAGCTCCCAGAGCTTCTTCTTCCCCCAATCAACACACCACCAATCTCACAGCAGAAGCAAGTCTCCACGCGCAGCTCTGCAAATCCACCAGTACACGGTCCTGCAAAAAAAAAACTTCTTTGCTCTCTCCCAGTAGCACAAACAAGCACGCCCTTCCTCTGCTCAAGCACCTGGCCTCAATCCTTCACAAATACTGCAGCAATTTCTCTTCCTTTCAGTGTACAAAAGGAAGGGATTTATTTCAAAATCCACCACCAGTTTGCTCAGCGCCCAACTATTTCCTGCAGCCGCACAACCACCAGACCAGCTAGCTCTCACCTGCCGCCTAGAAATTACAACCAGAATCCAAGCAACTGGCCGTCGATTTTCTCGATTCAAGCCAGCACGAAACTCTTTCCAGCTGCTCCTTCACCACGCAGCACTCCACCAAGACAATTCCAAGCACGATAGCAAGAGCAAGACTATGCAACTCACTGTTGCTTCTTTCTACCTTCTCTCTTCCCCAAATTAGAACAGGGGCAGACAAAATCACCCACTGTATTACCTTCCAGCAGCGCCTGTTGCTTGAATCTGAGCTTCACCTCAACACCTGCAACTCCTCTTGCCCACGATTCTGCAGAGCAACCCGCGATTTTGCAGAGCAAGCAGCAAGCCGGCCCAGCACCTGCAACTCCAAGCCGCCACAGCCCCTACACGGGCGTCCCTGTACCGATTTCACGCCTCACCACCACCAGCAGTCGCCTGAACGCCGACGATGTGCTACGGCGCCGGCAATCGCCGTTCGAACCGCCACAGCCCAGATACCATGTGAAGTTAGGAAAATATCTATCTCTAGATTATTCCATGGGGCAATTTCGTATGTGCCATTGCAAAAAAATTGTAATTCCGTATATACCATTGGCATCTCAGTGACAGATGGGACCCACCTGTGTCACTGACAATGGCATATTCAGGATTATACAAATTTGCAATGGCGCCTAAGAAATTTTCCCTTATTCCATGGACAACACATACATATATGTTTGTTACATGGGCTCTTAGGCCCTTTGTTTCTCACACATACAGCCCAACAAAAATTGACTGGCATTTCGGAGACACACTCAAAGCACCACTGATTTCCATATTAGAGATACTGTTCTTTTCCTTTAACTGAATTTGCACCTGCAGAATATTATGACAAAAAGGCACTGTGAATGACCCGAATGCAATTTTACTTCAATTTAAAACCTAATGAAGGGGACTTACATTATCAGGCACATCATTCTTTCCCTGCAGTGCTTGCATAGGCTGTGTTTCAACCCTTTTGTTTTGAGAATGCACTATGTTGCATAGGATTTCATGATTACTATCTGCCTCACCAACATTTGAGACTGATCCTTTTGAAGGTGCTGTATGTCCTGGCAAGCATGAAGAAGTCAGTTCAGTGGCACTAAACAAGTACTCACTATCTTGTGTTAACCCCATATAAGAAGCATTCTTACCTGATAACTGAGAAGAAGAATGGAGAGAGTCATTGCTTGCTGGTGGAGTGTCCATCTCGCAGACCAAGGCATGTTCAGAAACTTCAGTTAATATGGCTGCGTGTTCCTGATGCGGCAGTCCTTTCCTTTACTTTTTAATGCTAGGTAATTCAGGATGATGGCAATGTTCATCATCGCTGGGAGTCACCTTAACATGTGAGATTTTACGCTTTCTAGATGCAGAATGCAGCCTCAATTTAGTGTGTCGCTGTAAAAGTTATGAAGTATATCAGAAGCCATAGAATAGGATGCAATATTAAAATATTGTAGGATATATACAATCTAAATAGTCAGTAGAAATCAACATTATAAATATTAACACCTCCATACCTGCATCAATTTAAAAGATATATCAACAAAACCATTTGCAGTCTTATGGCAAAAATAATAAATCAAGAAGGATTAGTTAAACGCTATTATATGCTTGAGCGAAAACTTAAGTTTATTTCTAATGGAAATTAAGTATTAGTTAAAGCCTATAGACAATGTTTCATCCAAAGTGGAGTACTTATGTAGTGGCAACATGTCGAATCAATTAAAACAACTAGGATAAAGAGAGCAGAAAATATTCATTGCATGTAGCCAACAGCAAGATACAATGTCTTCAGTTTTTATCTCTAGTAAACTAGATTTTTTAACAAGCCTTAAAAATGGCATATATCCCTTTGTCCCCATTCCTATTCAATAATCATGCCCTGACACTTTGCCACACATATTAGACGACAATGGTGACAAGTTTGTTGATTTCACTCAATTTGGTCAAGCAATTCCCCTTCTGTACATATTCCACTCAAATTTGCTCGAATATTGTGCCCCAGGAGCTGCTTCCTAGGAGCAAGCAGGAGGAGAAAGGAACATGCAGGCATTATCAGTGTGGTCAAACTAAGAAGAGAAATCAGCTCCTAGGAAGCAGCTCCTCCTGCTTGCTCCTAGGAATATTGCTGATGGAATAGAAACAAATGTCGACTTGTTAGATAGACTCGGGAGCAATTAGTACTGACTGGCTAGATACATGGTTCGGTAAGCTAGGCGGAAAAATGGCTAGCTAGCTAAACATAAAACCAACTATGTTTTATGGACATTAGAATCCAAAAGTTGTCTTTACAATTAAAATCCCTGTTGATTATTGACTCATGTTCTCTGATATGAACAATTTGTCACTCCAAACAAAACCATGACTCCTCTCCTATCACTCAGCATGCAACAGTACATGTAAAAGCATCTAGCCTACAACACTGAATGTACTGCAAAAGCTAGCTTCTAATGGTATTCTTTTCGTCCAAGAAATAATATAAGTAGTGCTCATTTACTCAAGGTGAGATACATGCTGCAAGCCAAAAAACAGCAAAAACAAAACTAGAAGACCCCGCAATTAAAGCATCGATCAATGCTCACTGAAGAACATTGGTCACTGAACAACAAGGTACAAAAACACATGTCCAGTTCTCAAGATGCTCAGGCACACCAGGCTACAAGATTGATGAATCAGAGGAATGAAGCTAATCAAATCATTTCAAATTACTAAACTGCAAGGATCAGAGGAAAAGATTAAGATTTTGAAGAACTAATATCCTCCCTTCCCATGAGATTCAATGTGATTCATGCCCGGCCTAATTAAAGTAGTAACTCTTCGAGTACTTAGTATTTAAATCCTACAAGACCATACAAACAGCAAACACTCGGAAACGAATTTACTGGCAAAAAAGCACAACAATGAAATGGAAAAACGAATTTACCTTAGAAACACTCGCATTTTTCCAAGCACTGCCATCCCACTTGTAGTGTGGCTTCAGCAACTCCAACACGTTTATGACCGGCTCCCGCGCCTCACCATTCAGGACGACCTCATACTCACCCTCCTCAACCACCTTGCGCACCACTCCCAGCGACCAAGACCCATTGCAGTATGCCTCGACCGCGGTACCGGGCTTGAAACGGAACTCGCTGCTCGGGGGAGGGCGGTCCACGGCAGGCCTGATGAACTTCCAATGCAGGTACTCTGTTTTTGTTGCCTCATCACCCTGGTCGATGTACTCCACAATGTAGCTCAGTGGGTCGACCACCTTCACCACCGTCGCGGGGAGCCAGGAGCAGCCGCCGTACGGATCAGGTGCACGTTCCACCTCGACCTTCTCGTCAACCTTGTACACCCTGACAGGGCCCTCGGGCTGTACGGCGACAACGATCTGGGAGGGGACCCACTTGCCGCCGATGTAGTCGCACCGGGGTCGGACGAAGCTCGGGTCGAACTGGATGACCTCCCTTGAGATGGGGAACGCGACGGTGACAAAGCGGGTGGGTGGGCCGGCAGCGGGGCCCATGACGATGCCGGACCACCAGCCCCCTTTGTCCAAGGCCTCGACGATGTTGTCGGGTTGGAAGCGGCGCCGGCGGCCTCGAGAACGCGGGGTCCGGGGGCGGATGTCGGAGAGGTCGAAGGGCTCGACGAGGGGCCCGCCGCCATTGTCGTCGACGAGGCCGGAGTAGAGCACCATGCAGCGGGGCACGGAACAGCGGCTGGCGGTGGGGATGTACTCGCGTACGGTGCCCTCGTACCAGGTGCCATGGTAGCCGTCGGCGTCGACGCGGACTTCGACCTTGCCGCCGGGGAGTAGGAAGGGCGGCGGCGGAGGAGGAGGATGGGAGGACGGGGCGCGCGCAGGGGGATGCCTCCTCCTTTTGTTTCCCTCGGTGTTTTCACACTTTTGCTGCTCGTAATCCTTACAGGAGCCAGCATCATTGTTTCCTCCTACACTTCCCTTTTTTTTTTTCTGAAAAGAAAACAATAAGATTAATTAGCTATCTGTACTGAAATGGAAATACAAACATAAGGCATCCTACCATTAACTTTAACATACCAGCAAGACAAAAAAAAAAGAACATGAGACTGTTATACAAATTGGTCTAAATCTTGCATAAATCTTTATAGCTGAATGAATCGTGTTTAAAAACTTGCATAACTTGAAGTGGACTGTAAAGCTTGAGTGTCTCCTATATATTTTGTAATTTGAACAAACATTCTTGTATATAGTTATATAAAATCCCATGAGATGCACGCTGGTTTTTCAAAAAAATTTCTAAAAGTTCCATACCCTTATAAATCTTGCATACAGATACAAACTATATTGCAGGAAAACATGTATAAATGTGGCATGAGAACTGGTTCATAGCTGAATAAATTTTGAATAGATCTGTCCTATGCTATCAAATGACCGTTCATGGCAAACACAGTGACACATTACAAAAGGATTTCAAAATTTATCCAGCCGCAATACCTTTATATTCACAAGAACATTTCAAGATCGAGACAAAAACTCACAGTGCTTGACGAGGGCTGCAGCAAGTTCAAGATCTCAGGCGGCTTGTACCTCAAGCGAGGACGGCAGCAGCTCGTTGCGTGAAGCAGGGTGTTGGGCGGGAGATGTGAGATTTGGAGGAGGAATTTTTGGAGAGGAAAGAAGGCGGCGCGGTGAGGTTTGGAGGAATTTGGAGAGGGAAAAGAATGCAGTGCGCAGTTGGGTTATATATTGGGAGGGACAAGGCGGGCAACGGCTAAATTGTTTTAGGGTTTGGCGCGGTTGGAATTTCGCTGGCAACCCCTAGATCCGACGGTGTGATGCAGTGTGCGATATTTGCCGACCCATGCTCAGACGCTTTCGAAGAAATAACTAACGGCCGATGATCAATCGGTATACAAGGAATTACCGACCTACTATTGGTCGTCCACTTTTAGCAACTGATAATGGGTACCTACTATAGGTCGGCAAAAATGGACCCTGGTGTAGTGATATGAGGCGGTACGAAGCATATGGATATATGTACAGGCAACTATTCGAATGCCTATTCGAAGGCCTATTTAATTAGTGTGAAAGCATTTTGTTTCAGTTGTTTGTGACAATGTGCGTCATATCAATACAAATACTTTTCTGTCAATGTGGGTGTACTATGCTATTTGTGCTCTGTTAGTTGGTGAATGATATTACTATTTTGTTGAGTATTATAATAATCTATAGTAATGAATCATATTCAATTGCTACAGCTAAAGCGTTACGAATTTTGTGCAAATATCTGCGTACGTGTATAGTGTAAGAAACGTTTCTAAAAACATGTCTGGTCTGTTTGATGCGCATTGGAAGGTATCTGTGACAGCCTATTTACAAAATATATACACGCTTTCAGCGTTTCTAGTGTTGGGGTATCGAAGGTCCCGGTTGGACTCAGCGATGCCCTCCAACAGGTTGTGTACGGTTGTCTTGTTGCTGCGAAGCCTTCGGAGTATCTTGACGTTCTATGGTCTCCTTGCAAAGCCCTCTTGACGCGTTGCTGCCCGATGACTCCCTGGCGAAGCCCTCCTGCTGAGTCCGCGGAGCCGGACGAAGATTCGTTTGCCGAGGCTGTTCCTTGGGTCTTTCGTTTTGTGTCTCGTCGGAGCCCTCTCTCGCCCGCGATGCCGGGCGAAGGGGTTAGAGATGACAGAGGAATGCAGACGGAGCAAATGAGGTGACTTTGGCTCGCAGCCCTAAAAAACAGATGCCATTACAGTATCCCCTCCCTCTATATTTATAGGGGTGAGATGAGACCGTTATTACAATAAAGTCCTTAGTCAATTTCATTATGTTTCTCTACGGGGGGCTTAGCCTCGCTTCTGCTCAGTAGCCTTCGCGGCTTCTACTAATGCCTTCGCTTGATAACATTTACTATTCAGATGAATCAGGGAGCCTTCGGCATCATCTCTAACATTAGCCCTCAATTGTTGATGTGTTTGGTGGAACCATAGCCAGAAACAATTTTTCTTTTATTTTATAAAAGGGATTGTGTCGTGTGCTTCTCTGATTCATCCACGTGTTTTGTCGTTTCCGACTGTACTGCCTTTCTCGACTCCCGATGTCTGGCCTGGCTCTATATATACATGCTGTGGCCGTCTTGTTTCTTCCACGCTTTTTTAAGTCTTTGATATACTCTTTCACCTACGCTTCCATTTTTGCTACTTTCTTCGCACAACGGGGGATTCCTTTCTTTCGTATTTTTTCAAGATGTCTAGCAACCGAAGATCCAGCGAAGAGAATATTAGGAAGAAAGCGAAGACCCATAAGTCTTCTTCGAAGACGGCTCTGAGAAGGTGGCTAGTGATGCCAATCCTCAAGTATCCAGTGTTGCTGCTACTTCAGCTCCTTCTTCGAAGGTTTCAGCTCCTTCTTCGAAGGTTTCGTCTGCTCAGATGACTCCAGTTAAGCCGTCCATTTCTATCAAGGCTCCTTCTATGTATTCTTTGTTGGACATGATCACCGATCCGAAGGGTGGAGGCCAGGGTTCTTCTTCTGTTAAGGCATCATCGGCTTCTAAAGATGTTCCTTCGAAGAGCTATGTTGGTTCTGTGAAGAATACTTCTTCTTCTTCGGCCGATGCTGGTAAATCTATTGCTTCTGAGAAGGCCAAGATCCAGGACAAGAGTACAGAGGCTGCTGCTACTAAGCTTGCTGCCCCTGGTTGAAGGCTAAGATCCAGGACAAGACCCAAGACAAGGGTCTTGAAGCCTCTGTTCAGGCCCAGATCCAGCGCAAGGATGTGGGCGAAGCTGCTGCTTCAGGTTGTTTTTCATTACTCAATATGTCTGAGCTTCGCCAGATGGCTGACAATTTGGGGACTCTTTCAGATCGTTCTCGGATTCAACTCCCGCCCAAGCCCCATGTTCAACCTCGTAACATTCACAGCCCTTCGGCAGGTGATGAACTTTTCCTTCATTCTATCTTTGAGACGATGTAGGAAGAATTTCTCCCTTTTGACATGACTTTTGATTCAGCTGGGGTTACTGAGGGCCATTCGCTTGCTTGTGACGAGGTGCCAGCAAACACCTTCGTTATGAGCGCTCAGGCTGCTGAGCCTTTTGTTGTTGTTGCTGACAGGGTTCGTCTTCCTCAAGTGGAAGATGAGCTGGTGTTGCAGGGTGGTGATACCCTGTATAAATCTTTACTATCTTCGCAAGTGAAGGTAGGTTTTTAATTTTTGTTATTAGTTCTTAAGTCTTGTTATCTGACTCTGTTTTTCTTTTTGTGCCAGTCTCTTGCTTTTACCCATGCCTCCCTTCGCCAGTATAGGGAGCTATCTCGGATGAAAGCTGATCGGGATAAGCTTCGTAAAGACCTTAGCGTCCTTGAGACGAAGGTCAAAGAGAAGGAGGAGGCACTTGCTCTTAGCGAGAAGCGTGTGGCTGACCTTTCTTCAGAGAGGGAAACACTCAGTAAGTCTGTTGAAGACTTTAAGACGAAGGTAGCTTCTCTGGAGAAACAGGTTGAAGAGCTGGATGCATCCCTTGCGAAGGTCATAGAAACTAATAAGGACCTTCGTGAAAAAGTCAATGTCACTGACCGGGAAGTTGCTGCACTCGCTGAGGCTGAAAAACTTCGCCTGTCTGGTCTTTGCGACTGAATTAGGGATGCTCTTGTTTCTATAGGGACAGTCCCCGATCAGCTTCCTGATGATGCTTCAGTTGAACATCGTCAAGCTTGGCTTACTACCAACATTCCATACGTGGTTAAAGCCTGCAAGACCTTTTCGTCCAATGCCGTTCATCTTGCTGTTCGGGACCTCCTCTATTCTCTTGAGGTCGGAGGGAGTGATGCTTTGGCGAAGGCAGTCTGTGATTCCTTCTGTTTTACCTCCATTGACACTACTCCTGCCTCTGTGGTCGGAGCCCTCGTCAAGTTCGTCGATCATATTGATGAATCTTTTTGGAGCAGAGTTATGTCGATTGGTCGGCTGCCTCGGAGTGAGGTATAAACTTTTTCTTTTTGGTTTTGTATGGGATATTTTTCTCCCTTCGAACTTGTATTTGATGAGTGTGCTGCGAAGACATGTGTTGTAAACTTATCATTATTATTTTTTTATCTTTAATTTTTATTTGATTTTGGACTTTAGGACTCATCTGATGTTTCTTTGAGCGAGTTTGCAACTCCGGAGCTTTCGTCTGATGTCTCTTTGAGCGAGTTTGCTACTCCAGGGCCTTCTTCTCAGCGGTTGGCTCGTCGCGAACCTCCGATTGAGATTTTCAGTTCTCCTTCGGAGATTAACTTATCTAGTGATTCGGATCCTTTGTCTCCCATCGAAGGGGGCTGGGGTTCTTTCACATTCCCTCCGGGTAGCCTTGTGGCTATTGGTAGGGTTTATAATTCTTGCTCTGATGCCTCCGAAGGGCGTCGCGGCCGTGGAAGGCGAGGGTCTCGAGGACGCCGGTCTCATGGTGATCCTTCTTCTAGTCGAGGTTGTACTAGGAAGAAGCATGGTGGTCGTGGCCATCGTAGTTCTCCTGTTGATTCCGAAGGCCCATCTTCGTGTTTTGATGCTGCTTCACATGTTGAGCGTATGGTCTCTTCTGGAGTTGTTGATCCCGTTTTTCAGAGGCCTTACTCGCCTTCGAGTGGATATGACTTTGACAAGTTTAGTATCGTCTGTCAAATGTTGCTAGAATTAGGTCTCATTGTAAAACAGGAGCCTGACGATGGCTCCCCTTGAACGCTATTTTTATGCTATCTTTTGAAGAGATCCTTTCGGCATGCTTTGCTAGAGAATAGATTTCTTCAATACTTCTGCGAAGCTTTCTTGCTTCTTGCACGATGACCTTCTGTTTTCTTAATGAAAATCAAAGTTTTCGCGCTTGCGTTTGAGACACTGAGTATTCGCCCGACGAAGGTTTTTTCTTTGAGGGTTTTTTCCCTGGCACGAAGAGTGACGTTTTCCTTGTCTTGGAAAACTTTTTGCTTCGCTAGATGATCTTTGGTTCGTCTTAGGCTTTGCCTGTTTTGGCATTCCTTTTCTGGTGTCGAAATAGGTTTTTGGGGTAGGTTCAGCTTCTTATCTTACCTTTTTCCCTTCGATTCATATATGGGGGCTTAGTATCATTTCTCGTGATACGTTATCCCAGAATTGGGTTGCGCCAAGTTTCTGACTTGGTGTACCCTTCAATTTGTTCTAGGCTTTTTTGCCTGATTTCATTTGTTGAGCTCATGGCTTCGCCTTTTGATAATGCTCCTCTTAGCAAATTGCTCTGGAATTTTTTTAGGGTAAAAGATAACTATAAAACTGCGTTACAGTCTTAGAGGGTGCCTCGTTAAAAAACCTCACACCCTTCGCAGGGCTACCCTCGTGAGGAAAAAGAGGGCACCCCCCGCAAGTCTTTTATGCTTTTACACATAAGCTTTGTTCCTTCTACCGAAGAGTCGTTCTGTTGACTCTTGGTAGAAAGATTTCATAAAATCTTGCATCATCTTTGCGGAGTTGTTTAGGCCGAAGACCTTGTATGCTGGTGAATCTTGCGCTTGCCTTATGAGGTGGATATTTTTCCTTCCTGGTGTTTCGTCGTTCTCGATGTTTCTTGCATGCAATTGACCTCCGAAGATCCTAATCACTGAGATTGGTCCCGGGATCTTCATGCATAGATATGCCTGATGGATTACGGCCTCGAACTTGTTGATAGATCCTCTGCCAAATATTGCGTTATAGGGGTAGACGATGTCGACCACGTCGAAAATTACGTCTTCCGTTCTTGCGTTTTCTCCTTCGCCAAAGGTTACTGGCAGGACGATTTTTCCCGTTGCTTGGATTATTTTTCCAGTGAAACCGACCAGTGGAATCCCTGCTGGTTGCAACGTTTCGTTTTCCAGTTTCATCCTTCTGAAGGTTGAAGCGAAGAGGATATCTGCAGAGCTTCCCCAATCGATCAATATCATGAGGACGTCGAAGCCTTTGATATTTGCCTCGATCACCAATGGATCTGAGTGTGGTTGATCCAAATCTCTTGCATCTTCCTTTCTGAAGGTTATGTCAACATGAGACCATCTTGTTTTGACAAACGGGACTCCAGATGAGACGTGTTGTACCCTTCGCATATATTCTTTTCTGGCTCTTCTTGAGTCTAGCTGTTGAGTTGATCCTCCGGTGATAGCGTTTATTGTTTGTCTCTGAGCTCCGCTATTAGCTTATGAATGCCTTCCATTGTTCTAGTGATTTGTTTCTGGTGGTGGCGGTAATGCAGCCAAACTCTGTGGTTGATGATAAGTGTACTGTTGCAATTGCTGTGAAGCTTCTCTTGGGTAATTGACCACATGGTTTACGGAATGCGAAGGGTAGGCTGAATGTGTGTTGCTTTGCGACCAGTCTTCACGGTAGTTGCTTGTGTGTCGAATGGCTTTCTTTGCTTCCCTATTTGCGAGCCAGTTTTGTTTATATGCTTGAATATCACGGCATTGTTTTGTTGTGTGCTCTTTGCCTTCGCCATGTAACTCACAGAATACAGTGCGGGAGCTGCTTCACTGACTACTGTCTCTGTTTCTTTCTTCCTAGTCCTTGTTGTGGTTGCTTCACTCCTTTTCTTTTTCATCTTCTATGGTTCTCTTTTCATCTCCCCTTTCTTCTCTATTCTCCAGGTTGTGAACCCTTCGACTGTTGTGGTCTCTTGAGTTTTCTTTGTTTTCATCATGCCTTCGGCTTCGGCTTGCTTCTTTGTCTTCCTTAGCTTTTTTCTCATCCCTTAGCTGCTGCAACTATTTCTTTTCGTCGTCATTTTTCCTTCTGAATTCATCGTCCGATCTTGCATACTTTTCGAAGGTATCGAGCAGTCCGAAGATTGTGACTGGTTTCTTTCTTGCGAGCGAAGAGTGGAAAGGGTCGGCTCTCAGGCCTTCCATTAGGGCATCGATGACCGTGGAAGCCCCCACGCCTCTAGCCTTCGATTTGATTTCCATGAATCTTTGCATATATTCCCCAAGACTTTCATCATTCCTTTGCTTGCAGGAGAATCATTTTCCTTGATGGACTTCTTCGGCTTGAAAACCCTGAAAATTATTTACGAATTCCCTTTTCAGCTCAGACTATGAGTTAATTGATCCTGGCTTTAGAGTGGAGAACCAGGTCTTGGTTGTTCCTTCGACTGCCATTACGAGCGCCTTCCTGTATGTTGAATTTGTACCTCCACCAGATTCGACTGCGGCTTCGAAGGACATTAAAAATTCCCTTGGACATGACTTTCCTTGATATGCCCTTATTTTTGGCATCTTGAAATTGATGGGCCATGGCTCGTTTTGTAGTTCTTAATGGTGAGTTTTCATTGAATGTCATATGCGAGTGAGCATCCTTGCCGGAGCTGCTTACTTCATAGACGACCTTCCTTTCGGTTTGTTTTTTAGGCCTGTTCTGATTCTGCTGGTTTATTTCCTTCAAGTTTTTCATGTCTTCGTTGGATTGGTTGAGTTTGTCATCCATTTCATTGATTTTCCTTTGTGTTTATCTTATCTTTTGCAGCATATCTATCTCTATCTTCGTCTTCTTTTCAATGATGACCATTTTTTTCTCTCTTTCTAGCCTTTCCTGTTCCAGAATGCGGAGTCGTTCTGCTATGGAGTCTGCTTCTTCGTCTGCTACTTCTTTATCCTCTGGAAGGGTGTTTCCAGCGTGAGGGTCTTCGCCATTGCTAGCTTGCACGCCTCTTAAGATTTCTTCCTGTCTTGCCACTTCCTCAGCTCAAGGCGCTTCGGCCTGCTCTTCTTTTTCTTTAGCGACCCTGGCTTCTTCCTCTCTAGCAAGTTTTTCTTTTTCTACTTCGATCTCAGCGCGCTGTGCTTCGGTATCTGTCATTTTTGAAGACTTGCCTCTGGCCATCTTGTTCGTGGTCGTGGGTTCGGCCCACGGACGGCGCCAAATGTTGGGGTATCGAAGGTCCCGGATGGACTCGGCGATGCCCTCCAACAGGTTGTGTACGGTTGTCTTGTCGCTGTGAAGCCTTTGAAGTATCTTGACGTTCTATGGTCTCCTTGCGAAGCCCTCTTGACGCCTTGCCGCCCGATGACTCCCTGGTGAAGCCCTCCTGCTGATTCCGCGGCGCCAGACGAAGGTTCGTTTGCCCAGGCTGTTCCTTGGGTCTTTCGTTTTGTGTCTCGTCAGAGCCCTCTCTTGCCCGCGATGCCGGGCGAAGGAGTGAGAGATGACAGAGGAATGCGGACGGAGCAAATGAGGTGTCTTTGGCTCGCGGCCCCAAAAAACAGATGTCACTACAGGATCCTCTCCCTCCATATTTATAGAGGGGAGATGAGACCGTTATTACAATAAAGTCCTTAGTCAATTTCATTACGTTTCTCTACGGGGGGCTGAGCCTCGCTTCTGCTCAGTAGCCTTCGCTTGATAACGTTTACCCTTCGGATGAATCAAGGAGCCTTCGGCATCATCTCTAACATCTAGGAAGCGGCTTTTACCTTTTTAGATATGTTTAACAATTCGTGTCTACACATCATCACACGGTCTGTGAGGAGACGCTCTAGACATGCTTTACCATACTGTGTCTATGATCCTATAGAGATGAAATAAAATGTGTCTAAACAAGAACGTGGAGACGAAGACCTGTGTTGTGATCTGCTTAGAAACAAATATATGATAAGCAACGGCTTTTATAGCAGTAAAAGGGAGGGAGGCTTGCGTAGAGGTCACGGGTAAAACGCTTGGAACTTGTCCATCTCCGGGCATGGCAGCACCAGGCCGACCTCCATGCTGCCATCGCTGTCGCGGCCGCCCTCCGTGATCAACAGCGCGCCCGTCCGCTCCACGGAGGGCATCTCCACCTTTGTGGGGCGGCCCCACGGGGCGCCGAATTCCACCGCGCGCATACAAGCCCAGCTTGGGCGACCCGGCCAAGGTGACGGCGCGCAGTCTTTGCCGATTGTTAATACAGTAACATGCATCATGCATGAGGAAGACATGGTGTACCACTAAGGTGACTAATCGCTTGCTGCATGAGGTTATAGATGGAATCAAATGCGAGCTTCACTGCAAAGCCTCCATCAATCCAGCTGATACTCGGCTCCGGCTAGATCATTTTTCTCATTATCTAAAAAAAATTCGACTCGGGCTAGGAATCCATGGGCGAGTGTGGTGCCGACTGTGATGCGGCATAGTCTTTGCCAATTGAGCAAGAAACTTTGGCATGTCCGGTCATGAATTAAAGACGGACCTCCTCATATGAAGTCTCCAAAAATCAACGTTTGAATTTTCCCATGGATGGAATCAATCTGTCAGTTTAAGTTTAAGGTCTTCTTGCCAAATTTTTCTAGCTCCTAAGAGTGAACGTGGTGGCTCTGTTTTTTGGCCAAATATTTTTAGCCGTTCAGAGTCACCTCAACTTCTACCCTGGTGGAGAAACTAGCTTACTCCTCAATAAGGCAACTCTGAAAAAATTTCCAGCCTATCTGAGCTGTATATGTAGAATCAATATCACCTTCATATTCTGAATGTAGGGAAGAAGTATATGTTACTGTTTCACATAGATTGTGGATGGTTATCCAAGTGACCACAACTGATAAAGCTGATTATTGAATCTCTGGTGTAACACAAAAAGATAAGTCTTACTTTTATTAGAAGGATACTTCTTAGTTTGACTTCAAACCACAACAAAACACCAACAAGGGACACAACCACTAAAGGACTAAAGTAGTAGAAGACATTCTGTTGAAGTACTGTCCACCGGAATCACCTTCAAGGTAATTAATTTGCAGTCGTTTTCTTGGTCAGTCTTGCCCATGTGAGAACCACAACCAGATGTGCCTTGTCATACAACTTGTCAAAGAGGCGGAAGCATGCGATTCTCCATCGTTTTTTTAACAACAAGGCACAGAAAACCAACCAGGTACCTGCTATGAATCCACATCCTTGTCCAAGGTAAAAGAATTCTGGCTCATTCTCCTGTTTAGTTGTAAATTGATCTTGCCTTGATGCATTAGTGCACGAACAATTCTTTTTTAGAGGAGGCCCACAAAGACCGATGTTGCCAGTGTACATAGATGGATTTGCTGCATAGAGGGTGTCAAGTTGCGACCCCGATGGTATTTGTCCTGTCAGATTGTTGTATACAAACTATTAGGTATTTCCCCTGAGAGCTCATTCATCGAGAGGTCAAGTGATTCTAGTAATTGCATGGCACCAACACTGGTAGGAGTTTTTCCGGTCAAGTGGTTTCGAGAGAGGTTCAAATTTCTCACCAAATGAAGAGAGGTTATTTCTTCTGCAATTTGTCCTGTCAAATAATTTGAAGATAAGTCAATGCTAATTGTATTCACATCCATTATTCTCTCATTTGAACCACAATCACGTAGTTGTCCCTTTATAAATGCAGACAGACTAACACTATGATATTCAACTGGTTCAGAGTAAAGACAAACGGTAGAGTACAGCCCTTGCCAATGTTTTTGTCTCATTGATCTTAAATTCCAGAAGTTCCGCGGTAAAGAACCAGATATGCCATTGCTTGATATATCAAAATATTTAAGACATACAAGATTTGTGATGTTTGTTGGAATGCTCCCAGAGAACATGTTGTGACTTAGACGTAGAAATTGTAAATCCACCAAATTTCCAACCCAAGGAGGCAATGTTCCAAAAAACTTATTCCCAGCCAAATCTAGGAACTGCAGCGTTGTACATTCTTTCAGAAATGATGGGAATTCTCCAGATAAACTATTCTTACTTAACTCTACATGTGTCATGTCACTGTTGCCAAGGCAAATGGGAAGTTCCCCCGCAAAAAAATTATTGGCTAAGTCTAAGATTTCCAACACCTCACATTTACATATAGACTTCGGAATGGCACCAGTGATGCGATTGGAGAACAGGGACAATTCAACTAAGTTTGGACTGCCAAAATTCAATGGTAGGGGTTCTGAAAGGGAGTTCATGGAGATGTCCAAGTTTGTTAGATTTCTTGGCAATGGTGGTATTTGACCGGTTATTTGGTTAGATCTGAGATAGAGTTCTTCAAGAGACATGTTTCCCAAAAGCATTGGGAGATCTCCCTTTAGGTGATTGTTGGAGATGTTCAAATATAAAAGATTCGGTAACGCGCTACAAAACCAGTGTGGAAACCTAGCATTTATACCTGTGCTTGAGATATCGATGTACAAAATGTTCACTTGCCATTGCAACCAAGCAGGAAAAAGTGGACCCATCTGACAACTTGCTAAGTACGCAACACTTAATCTAAATGGTGGTTTCCATTCTGAGCTGAACTCAATCGTCAATTATTATAAGATAAATCTAAGTATCGTAAGTTCCTTGTATTGGCAAAATGGTCCTCTTTTATCACACCATCCAAGTCATTGTTGTTCAGGGAAAGGTCAATCAAATTTGTGAGCATGCCCATTTCATATGGTACACGTCCACTCAAGTGGTTGTTAGAGAGATGAAGGATCCTTAAACTAGTAAAATGACCAATAAATGTGGGAACATGTCCTGTAATCATGTTTGAACTGAGATCAAGAGTTACCAAGCGAGTCAAATTCTTGACGAATACCGGAAGAGATCCAGTAATATCGTTGCTGCTCAAGTCAAGAACTACTAATTTTTTCATCTGCCCCATCTTCTTCGGGAGGGTCCCAGTCAGCTGGTTGGACTCCAGACTGAACTCCTGCAATTTGTTTGACAAACATTGCGGCAACTTCTCCATTAAATCATTTATACTCCCCTGTGAGAAACAACTATCGAGGTATATGATCCTCAAATTGCATAGGCTGTTCAACCTTGCCATGGTCATGCTTATGCTGTTTTTTATGCCTGATAACGATAGGTAACGCAACAACGTCATACCTCCTAATGCATTTGGTAGTTGACCATACAGATAGTTGGAATCAAGGTCGAGGTACGCGAGGCTTGTAATGTTCCAAAACCAACATGAGGCAACTGGATGATTAAAGAAATTTATTGAAAGATCAAGCTCCTCAAGATTTGTAAGGTTATGGTGTGTGAGAGATTGATTTGCACTTGAAAGATGACAATTTGATAGAACTATAACCCTTAGAGAAGGAACCATACTCACCACAAGGGGCCAGTCATCTTTTATTCGGAGTTCTACCGAATCAACGCTAAGGTACTGAAGAAAAGAAAGATGTGTGAGCCAGAACACATCCGTTGAATATGCACCGCCCATATTGGAAAGATCGAGGTATTGCAGGCTTGACAAATTGCCAAGATGAGGGGGCATTCTGTCAGAGAACTGTATACCAGATAAGTTAAGGTACTTTAGGTTCTTGAGATTGCCCAGGAACTCCGGAATACGACCAGTGATTCCCTCGAGGTTATTCGAGCTTAGGTCAAGGTACTCCAAACGTTTCAAAGCAAGCAAAGATGGACTTATCTTGCCAACCAGAGGCGTAATTGGATTGCCGAAGGGGTCGCGTGCACATTCCGAAGTCGAAGCTTGAGGACGTGGCCTGTCCGGTTGCTGCACCGGACGCCTCTCCACAGGCAGCAGTCTTCTTTGTCTTCTTTCCACGAGACAAGGTCTCCGGCTGGATCACTCGTGATGCCATGCTTGAATGCTAGCAGTGCGTCCCTCTCCTGCGGTATGCAGCTTGCAGTATTAGCGCCAGCTGATTGTTGAGGCTGCCGCAGTGCATGGGTAGCAAGCGAGAGGCTGAAGATGGCGGCTGCGAGAAGCAGCGGCAAGTTGGTAGCTGAGCGGTCCATGTTAGCTAGTAGTGACCAGTGAACTGGTATATGCAGCTAGCCGGTCGTTTATTTCCTTTAAAAAGGCAGCACAGGGTGGTAGGGACTTATTATTCCAGCGTTGACTCCTAAATATTGGAGAAGACCTGAGCTATCGAACGTATACCTTACATGCTCCAGGAGGTCATGGACGAATGCTCGCCGTAGTAACCACGTTACGTGCCGGCAGGAACACGGCATAGTTTGCTGCTGTCCCACGTGACCACCTTGCCGTGATCTACTGGGTTCTTGCCTTCCCCACTACAAATCATGGCGTCCAAAGTTGTCCCCTACACTCTCCATGAACCATGATCATGCTGTTTTATGAATTTCCCCCACCGCAAATACGATTTTTCCTGACCAGGCTCCCCCTCCGACTCCTCACTATAATTAGGAGGAAAGCCCCTCCTCACTCCAGTCACTTTTGCTAATAGATTCTTTTCCCTCTCTGTTCACACTACAATAACAAAATATGTTCGCCTAACTGTAAACTTGCAAAAAAAAAAATCATTTTTTTCGGATGACAAGCAGAGCTAACTTTAAGAGAAAAAAAGCTGCCTCTAAATTTTCATATGAAAATTTTGAAACTATTTTTCCATCACTGCTACAGGCCTTTTCTCCTATGTGAGAGGTCAGGCAGCCTTCTCATGTTATAGCTCACGAGCTAGCCCATTTATTCTAAGGAGCAAGAGCAAGTCGAGCTGAGTTGAGCTGGCTCAACAGCCACTCCTAGCGACGGCTTCTTCAGCCTCCTCTCACATGACGTGGCTTGGGAAAGACCATGATGGTGGCTAGATCTGGCTGGGCACTGCAGGAGTCACATGACGCTGAAATTTTCTTTTGAAGATCAGAGTGTCTAGATCCTAGTTACACAACATGTGAACATCCAACAATCCACTCAGGTATACACGGCTACCTAGGAAAGTGATCTGCCACCAGCCATTGCATCATAGAATTGCTGAACTGTGTATGTTTCAGCGGCCTACAAAGGCTTCAACAGTACAACCGTGTGATTCATGGACCCTGACGCTGCATGGTTTCCACTTTGTTTCACCCAAGTCCCAAACACTGAGAGGAGTTTTACGGTGCCCAGCTGCATGGTTTCCACTTTGTTTCACCCAAATCCCAGAATATATATAAGAGATTCCTGGTTTGGTTAAAGTCGAATATTTTTAACAGTGAGTATGAATAACAAATGCTTCATATAAAAATTGGTAACGTAAAATATGCTGCTAGATTAATTGTAAAACCAACTATCAATATGTAATTTATTTTATTTGAAATAATTAACTTTATTTATAGATGGTAGACAAATCCAAAGGTAGTCCGTCTAGAGTTAGTGTCCATCTAGAAATTATTAGACAGATGAACTGTGATAGTAAAAGTCTTTATTGCCCCTATTAGCACCAGACACTCATTAGTCTATTCACAAAGTTTCTGCTCCTGCAGATGTGTCATTCAGTGGTTTTAGATTAAAAAACAGATTTTTTTTTCCCTCTCCCTGTTTATGGCAGGTACAAAGGTGTTGTCTCATAGATCGTCTCATGCATGACACGTAATCATAAGATGATTTATGAGACAACATATACAATGGATGATTGTTTTAGTTGTCTCGTAATAATTGCATCTTTCCTTGTTTTATGGATGAGAAAATGAATGTTTATGAGTTGCATGGCAACTACAACTCGTACAATGGTGTCTAAGCCGTCTCATACTCCTAAATTTTAGTGCTTGAGGTGGTTGCCTCGCGAAACAACCGCCTCTTTCTTTTACCTCCTTCTCTCTCTTCCACCTCATCAAAAATCCTATGTGGCGTTGCATGAGACGGCCTATGAGACTGCCTACGTGTAGGGTTGTACCTGCCCTTAGTGTTTTGCTTCCCTCATCACTTGCAGCGGGAATTGGATCGATTTTAATGATACCGCCTCGCTGACTCCGTGATGTTGTGGGACTAAAATGACAAATGAAAATCTCTAGATGGACACTATATTTATAGACGAAATGAGTACCTCACTCGCAGAGTTAGATTGCCAGATGAGTGTGCGGAGCATGTCTCCGTCGTCCGGTTGGTCGTCGGTCAATTGCCGTCCACGTAGGGCGGGTAACATATGACAGGGCACCTCTGCTTCAAGCTCTAGAGACGGGTTGACTCGAGACATTGGAGTGATGGACGAGTGCTCGCCGTACGAACCACGGTACTTGCTGGAACCGGGCAGGCTGTTGTCATTACCAGATGGCAACGTGAGGTTCACAGACTATGGATAACAACATATCGAAGGACTAGCACTCCCCGTTTGATGCCACCTGGCCGTTCCGGAGGTGGAACCGAACGAGCAGCGACATCACGATATTACCCCTGCAGTGACGCCTTTGCGTGTGCCTTCCTTCGTCGTTTGTGCTTCCGTGACTTGCGTGCTCTGGCCGTGGAACGATCGATCACTTGGTCGCTTGACTCAAGCGATGGGCGGCATGCACCAGAAGGCCATCAGCCCAAACCGGGGGCATTCACAAGGATGCCAAAATAGATGCGCAGACATACGCAATTCTTTTGCGCCAGGGTCGATCAAAGCAAAAAATTTATACATTTATATAACAAGTCCAGATGGTACAGTTTGTCACAACTACGAACATAATTCATTCATCATTACATCATACTAGTTCACCAAAAATGCTAACTGAAGTTGCAACCGGATCTCTTCACCTTTCATTTATTCACTTCACTTTGTTGTAGTTCCCTACCAACATTACCGTCTGTTGCCTCACAGTCACAGCAGTAGCTATTCTGCAGCAGCTTGTTTAGCTAACCTGCCCCATGCCACAACCACAAACAAATATACTCCGTCGTATGCTTTGTCAAAGAGGCGGTAATAGGAAATCCTCCATGTCTTATTGAACAGGAGCACACAGAACATAACCCAGAGACCAACTGTAAAACCTGAACCAAGTCCAAAGTAAAAGAATTGTGCCTCTGAATCTGTATCACTTGTACTTTGATTGCCACTGTCTGTTGAAATACCGCCTGAGCAATTCCTTCGAAGAGGAGGGCCACAAAGGCCGCTGTTGCCATCATACATGGATGGGTTCCCAGTGTACAGAGTGTCAAGTTGACGTCCAGATGGAATTGGTCCTGTAAGATTGTTGTATGATAGGTCCATATAGCTTAAATATGTTAAATCTGACAAGCTTGGAGGGATCTCACCATAAAGTTTGTTCCTTGAGAGGTCAAGCGATTCCATTGATTTCATATCCCCAATCTTCTCAGGAATTTTTCCAGTCAAGTAATTCCATGACAGATTTAAATTTAGTAGTCCAGTAAGAGAACTGATCTGGTCTGGAATTCCACCCGTCAAATGGTTTTGTGAGAAGTCAATCCCGACAATCTCTGAAATAGTTTCACCATACTTAAGTTCTTGCCGCTTCATCACCACGGACAAAACATCTTTAAATGGGCGTACTTGTCTTATGTGCCAAAGAATGTCATCCATTGTTTCCACTGGAACTTTTTGAGTCATTGCTCTTAAACTTGATACAGATGCTGGTATGGCTCCAGATAAACTATTGCCTGCTAAACTCAAATGTTGAAGGACCTTAAGGCTTGTGATAGTAGGTGGAATATCTCCATTGAACATGTTGTGGCTTAGCTGTAGAAACCGCAGGTACACCAAGTCTCCGATCCAAATTGGTAATGATCCTGAGAACTTGTTCCACGAAAGATCGAGGAACGCCAAGCTTGAGCAGCTTTGAAGTGGCAATGGGAACTTTCCAGAAAAATTATTATTGCTTAAGAGTAGGAAAGTGATATTTGGCATCCTAAAACACTGGGGAAGTCCTCCGTAAAATGTGTTGTTGGACAAGTCCAATACAAGCAGACCTTGGAGGTCACAAATAGATTCAGGAACATGACCTGTGAAGTTATTGGAAGACAGAATGAATTCTATTATATTTGGAGTCCTAAAGTCTAATGGCATATGTCCTGACAAAGAGTTCTGCGAAACATCCCACTTAAGGATTCCTCTAGGCAATAGTGGCATTTGACCAGTCAGTTGATTTGAATTAGCATATAGTTTTTTCAGTGACATGGCTGCCATGTTAGATGGCAATGTTCCACTAATTTGATTATTGGAAAAGTCCAAATTTTGGGCTCCCCTAAACGTCTTAAAAAACCAATCTGGTAGCTTACCAGTTATACCAGTGCTTGAAATATCAAGTACCTCAATACCTTCTAGGAACTTTAACCATGATGGAAAAAGTGGACCCATCTGGCAAAATGAAAAACGTGCTTCCTTAAGTCTAAATGGAGGGAACCACTCTGGACTCACCAAAATTTTTAATAAGAAATTATGTGACAAGTTTATATATGCTATGGTATTTAAGGAGTCAAAGTGTTTCTCGGTGATCACACCGTCCAGATTATTGTAGCTTAGGTCCAGTGTGGTCAAATTACTCATCTTACTGATCACCGATGGTACGTATCTTAAACTATTTCCAGAAAGGTCAAGGTGTTGTAATCTACTCAAGTACCCAATCACCAAAGGTATAGCTCCAGTAAGATGATTGTTGGAAAGGTCAAGGGTCTGCAAACTTGTTATGTTCCCAATTTCTTGTGGTACCGCTCCACTTAAGTTGTTGTAAGAAATGTCAAGGAACGATAAACTAGTTAAATTTTGTACTACCAGTGGTATTGCTCCAGTTATGATATTGTACGAGAGGTCGAGTGTGATTAAGCTGGTTAGGTGTCCTATTCGGTTAGGCAGATTTCCAATCATACTATTATCATTCAATATCAAATGACGTAATGTGTTAGATGGGCACTGTGGCAACTTCTCTACTAAATCTGTTATGTTTCCAGGAGAAAGACTCTGGCCTAGAGGAAGGTATTCCAAAGCACAAAGGTCTCTCATGTCTACTATGGTAGCTGTGTTACCATTATTGCTGAAATCTAGCAATTTTAGGGACGTCAGACTTCCTAGAGAACTGGGAAATGGACCATAGAGATATGTTTCAAAAAGGACGAGACTTTCAATGGTCGTTACATTCCAAAACCAACAAGATGCGATTGGATGAATGATATGATTCAAAGAAAGATCTAAATGCTTAAGTTTGGTGAAGTTTAGATGTGCAAGCGATAGGTGGCTTGTACGCGGAAGTAAGCAATCCTCAAGATAGAGGACCTCCAAAGAAGGTACTGCATTCAACACATGGGCCCAATCGACTGCTGTGCTTAGATTCACAAAACTCATGTCAAGATACTCCAATGAATGTAGATGACTTAACCATGAGATATCTGTTGGGTATAGATTCTGCATCAAATAAAGGCCTAAGTGTTGCAAGCTGGAAAGGTTACCGAGTTGAGGAGGAATGCTTCCAGAAAGAGATGTATAAGAGAGGTCTAGATACTCCAAGTTTGACAGGTTACCAAGGAAAGAAGGCAATCGACCAGAGAAAGTCATGTACGATAGATCCAGGTGCCTCAAGTTCTTCATAGAACCCAAGAACTGTGGGATGCTGTCGTTAGGACCCGTTAGGGCGTTCCAGCTCAGGTCAAGGTACTCCAAATACTCGAGAGAAAGCAAGAAAGGACTTATCTGACCAACCAAATAATATTGTTGAGCAGAAAACAAGGAGCCGGGGAGATCAAGCTTGACTACATGGCCACTTCGGTTGCTGCACGTGACGCCTCTCCACTGGCAGCAATCTTGGCCTCGCCGCCATGAGGCGAGCATGTTGGACGTGTCGTTGGTGATGCCTTGCTTGAAGGCGAGCAGGGCGTCCCTCTCTCGCGGTATGCAGCTCTTAGCAACATTATCATCAGCCGGTCTAGGCTGCGTCAGTGCACTCACCACGAGGATGAAGTTGCAGGTGACGAGCACCAAGAACTTGGAAGACGTCTGACGCATGGTTGTATTGAGCAGATAGAGTGATTCTCTGTATCTGTCTGGTGGAGGTTGCTGGTGCTTTCTTCCCTTAAAAAGAGGCACGGTTAACAGTAGGAAGTCATTTCAGTATGCTGGTGACTAGCTATCTGTTATAGAAGTCGTTGCTGATTATCAGTGGGTGCGTGTGGAAGCTGACAGCCGATTGAATTTTTCCTACTATCTGTGTGTGTGCAGGTAACGGGTACTTTCTTCCCTTTAAAAAGAGGTACAGTGAAACGTAGGAAGTTATTTCAGCATGCTGGTGGCTAAGCTGTCTGTGATAGTGCTAGTAAACGGTAAGGAAGTCGTTGCTGGTTAAATTCAGTGACAGGTTTGTATGCGTGTGGAAGCCGTCAGCTGATCGATTTTTTTCCAACGTTGATACAGATAGCTATAATTGCACTGCTCTTCTACCGAGCGTTGACGAACGAGCTTACAGAGTGGACCAGAGCTATCGAACGTAGTGTGCGTTCGGCGCACGTCTCTCTAAAATTCAGTGGGGTCTAAACTAAAAGAATTTTGTCTTAAATAAAGTTTAATTATAAAACTAATTGCAGAACCCCCTTCTAATTCGCGAGACGAATCTGATGAGGGTAGTTAAGCCGTGATTAAACATAGCTTAATTAGGCTCATTAGATTCGTCTCGTAAAGATGTACCCATCTGTAAAAAGATTTTGTCAGTAGACTTTATTAGTACTAGATTCTTTTAGTTTAGACCCCTCTAAATTTTAGAGGGTCGTGCGCCGAACGCACCCGTAGGCTTTACGTGCTCCGGGAGGTTCATCGAAGATGGAGTGCTCGCTGATGGACAAGGGTTCAGCGTACTCATGCTCCGGTCAGTGGTCGTCGAATTGCCAACCACGGCGGCCGGGTAAGGGCTCGTTCGGTTACTCAGGAACGGCCCAACAACGTGGTTAGTTCCACCCGGATCATTCAGAGCAAGATCGAATCCGGGCTACACCAAGAACGGCTGTTCGGTTTCCATTGGGACGGAATAAAACATGGGGTGGAACACCCATTTGTGCCCTAAATCTGCACGGAACGCAGCCATGTCATCCACCTCACGGAACGAATCCATCTCGCTAGAACATGGAATGAGTGACACAACTGGAACCACTCGTTCCATCCCAGGAACGAATCAGTACAAGGATCTGTTCCCTGACAACCGAACGAGCCCTTAAGGCATGACAGACAGGGCACATCCGCGTCAAGTTCTAGAGAGCAGCTCTCCGTATGAATCACGTTATGAGTGCCGGCTGGAACCGGGCAGCCAGACTTGCTATCACAATGACGTATGTCGGTATGTGCGCGTGCAGGGAAAAAATTCTATTGTAGACCGTTGGGGCATAGGAGCTTCTGTGCAGCCCCGATATTCCGATGACATCCAGCGCTCCGCATGATTCGTACGCAGCGAATGGCTCTCATCTTCAAAGCTTCAAAGCCCATATATTGTCCGTGGTAGTGATCGCACTCGTCATGCCATGCTTGAAGGCCAGTGCGGCCGGCAGCTGACACAAGTCGTCTCTCCTGTCGCTCTTGTCCGCAGCCGCGCGCACGCCCCATTAATCGTTTGGACGTACCCATCAGCCGCGCGCACGCCCCATTAATAGTTGCAAAGCTGCCGGAAAGGAGCAATCTGACAAGATTGCTGGAGTGATGGACGAGTGCTCACGAACTGGCTGGAAACGGGTGGACGGCATGTCGTTTCTCCTGTTGTTGCGCAGTGTCCGCATGTCGCTGTAGTACTCGCACAAGTCATCGTGCCGGACCCACACTAATGCATCTGTTACCTGACCCTGTCTGCTTTAGGCCGATCGCTAAATGACCATGACACCGTACAGATATCTCTCGCTCATTCTCACGACAGGAATCCAGGAAATTTGTAGTGTCGTTGGTGATGCCAAAGGCCAGCAGGGCATCACTCTAGTATGCCGCCAGCAGCTCGCGCCAACGTTACCAGCATCTGAAACATGGTGCGCTGCTGCTGTGCATGTGGGTGATGAGCGAGAGGCTACCCATGAGTAGATTTGCTGCTGCTCGAAGCATGGCGGCGATGAGCTGAACAGTAGATATGCACTCGAGTAGGACATGCACTCAAAGAGGATGGACTCCTGGTAAATTATGAGGGATCACCGCACGTCACGTGGCAACTGAAACACGACAGGTTGCTGTGCGTAGGGGTCGCAATTCATCGTGGTGGACCGTCGCTCACTGGCGACGCCATGCGCTCTCGCTGTTGCGTATTGTCCGCAGCCACGCGCGCTCTTCGTCGCCAGGGAAGGCAGCCGGGCTCCATCCGTTGGACGTTCGCTGCCTGGCTGCCTGCGCATCGATAACTGTTCACTACCTGTGTGCAGGTGTGGGCGCCTATAAGAAACTGGAACTGAACATTGCTGAGTACATCCCAAATGAGAACTACATGATGGATACGTAACATGCGCATTATGCAATATCAACTCATATTTATTATTGAAGATTTAATGAAACATAATATATATAAGGATAAAAATTATACAATCACTACTACAGAACAGCAAAACAGACAGGGCAAACAGCACATCACAGACGGCATGTGGGCCCGTCTGTGCGTCAGCGTCTGTGATATGGGTTCATTACAGACGGGGAAATGCCCCGTCTGTGATGACACATATATCGCAGACGGGTTTCAACAGCCCCGTCTGTGATGTGCCCAGGCAGCAGCAAACAAAAAATAGCCCCCTTCCTGTGTTTTTTTCAGTACTTCCATCATGTTACACCACAACTGATTTAAAGAAGGAAATGAGACGACTCACAAAATCCATTCTTACAACAATGAAAATACATATACAGCTGTAAATGACATCCTTGTTCTTGCTAACAACTCCCACTTAGTCCTAGCTGCTATGCAATACTTGGTCCTAGCTGCTAAGAACTTTACATCCCATTTTCTGGTTCAACATTTCACCCAAAGCTTTATGGAATAACAGTTGCCCAGGCAACTAAATAAAATTCTGAACATTTGCTTCTCAGGCAACTAAATAAATTTTTCATTTTTCAGATTGTACCTGACATTCGGAAATGTATCATCAAGATAAATCTGTGCTTCTCATTTGGCTGAGCAATTGTAGCTTCATTCACTCTGTTGACTCATCTGCAAATAGGAGTACTGAAAGTACTTTAGCATAAAGAAAATATAAAATAAACTTTTGACAAATGTGTGCACACCATGACCAAACCAGTAGCAAGCACGCAGAGAGACAAACAATGAAATTATATGCATTTGCGTAGTCCTAATAACCCAGGCACTTTACAGAATGGTGGCAAGTAAAAGCTAGTTAGTCGAATGATGGGAAAAACTTCATACCATGTACTGTAGAAAAAAAGAGAAGTGAACAGTTCAATATTCCCCAAGCTACCAGGAGCATACACAGCACAGCCAAAGAATAAAATTCTGAACATTTGCTTCTCAGGCAACTAAATAAATTTTTCATTTTTCAGATTGTACCTGACATTCAGAAAGGTATCATCAAGATAAATCTGTGCTTCTCATTTAGTTGAGCAATTGTAGCTTCATTCACTCTGTTGACTCATCTGCAAATAGGAGTACTGAAAGTACTTCAGCATAAAGAAAATATAAAATAAACTTTTGACAAATGTGTGCACCCCATGACCAAACCAGTAGCAAGCACGCAGAGACACAAACAATAAAATTATATGCATTTGCGTAGTCCTAATAACCCAGGCACTTTACAGAATGGTGGCAAATAAAAGCTAGTTAGTAGAATGATGGGAAAAACTTCATAGCACAGTGACGAGCTTCAGTTCAGTGAAAGCCAACCACCAGGAGCTCGCCCTACGAACTCGGTGCTACACATCGTTAAAATTTATATCAGAAAACACTTTTTTCGAGGTAATAATCAAACTGAGTTTTAGTTCCATTGGAGGATAGTAACAAACGAAAATATCTTAACAGTGAACAAAGATCTCAACCTGACAGCCAAAAGCTATGCATCAGTGATGACATGGAGTAAATTTAGTTGTATGTGACCAGCATAATGTAAAATTAGAGTCCATTTAGAATAGTGGTGGTCTGTGCATTCAAGTACTCCAAAAAAATGAGGCAAGGTCAAAAGGGTTAAATACCTGAAGTGGATGGCAGATGCCTTGTTGCTAAACCATAATTTTCCTTGACCAACATTACCTGTAAAACAACTTCAAAATTAAAAAAAATAAGGTTCAGGTATGCAATCACTTACAACTACCTATCTACTTCTATAAGAAACAAAAATACTCAGTTCTTAGTTTAATAACTAAGTGTACAACTACCTATCCAAGTATGAGTAGCTTGTTTGTATATTGGACCATTTAGGTAGAGAATTTCAGGGAAACATTTTGATGATAAGATCAAAGCAATTTAGCTACTGAACTAATAATCAAGCTAGTCAGGGCAGGCAAGAAATAAAAGCGCTGTATCAAATCAAGACATGTCAACAGGAACTCACATCTGCACATGGTCCAATATACAAACAAGCTACTCATATTCATTCAGTTTTGAGATTGTATCTGACATATTCACAAAAGTAGCCTCTCTAACCTCTTAATCTCTTCTGTACTATGTGAGATAATTATTCTTGGCTGCTGGTTCTGCATCTAATATTCATCAATAATTAGCAATCTGAAAAAAAGCAATTCTAATACTAGGGGAAAGAAGCATATCATAGAACATTAATAGCCACAGGCATGCAGCTATCCAAGGAAACGACAGGACCAAAGCTTCACAAGAATTCGTGGCAGCATCCTCTCGAGGTGGCTGAGATCAGGACCATGTTTAACCGCTATTGGCCAACAAATCACAAGTTTAAGGACGAAGCTACGGGAAAAATTCTTAGCCTACACAAGCTCTTTCTAACTACAGATCAACGGCCAAGAGACTGGTACACTGGGAAGAGTAACGCAGGTTGTGGCATTTGGTCGAACAGGTGGAGGGCACCATGACTAAGCCTACACAGCAGGGAGATCCGACGGGGAGGATGGCATGCTCACCACCACGGGTGCTCACACTCGCGGATCTGAGTGGAGAGGTTGCAGAAGGGAGGGGTTCGTAATCCGTACCAGGTGGGTGCTCGGGTCGACGAAGATGGCGGCCATGGTGTCTAAGTGGTCAGGGTGGTCGAGGACGACAGCAACCTTGGGGTCTTGGACAGCCACAGCCTTGCGGTAGCAGTAGTTCGGGAGGCCGCATCGGCGGGTTTCAGGTCGAGCTCATCGGGGTCCTGCGCGGCGGATCTGCTAGGTGGCCGGCTCGACGCACAGCAGGGAGGTGCGTCGGTCCATGTGGTCGCCGGGGCACGCGTGCAGCAGATTCGCTCGTTGGCATGGGAGAGGGAGGGAAGGAGGAGCGCAAATGCCGGCGACGAGGGAGGGTGGAGGGAGGAGGGAGGCGGCGGCGCACTGGAGGGAGATAAGGCGGTGGCTAGGTCTCAGCCGAAAGAAGATAAGGCGATGGGTAATGTGGAGAGAGAGAGGAGTCCGGCTGGACACACGGACGCGAGATTATCATCGGGAGCAAAAACTGGAACGAATTGATTTTGCGGGTCTCTTTGTATGTCTTGTCCGGAAAGAGGAGGACTTAATGATTATTCGTTCGTCGGAACCAGAAGTTAAAATTATTGTGGATAGGGATTCTTGCGGTGGATACCTAGGCACCCAGAGACGAGGAAGGGCGTAGCAAGGTTAGCTCTAGGTCTTCCGGTTAAAAAACAACGTCGATGAAGGCGTGTAGGTGCCGGGTCCGGACAACATGTAACATCAGACGGGGGTATTTATTCCCCGTCTGTGACAGACCTAGTATCACAGACGGCGGTCTTTATTCTCCGTGTGTGACATCTGGGGATCTGAAGTCCCGTCTGTGATGTGCCTCTGTATAGTTCAGATGAAGATCTAGCATTATATAACAGACGTAACTGAAAAAGTCCCGTCTGTGATGAGTAAATACAGATGGGGTCCAAACTCCCGTCTGTGATATAGTGTCTTCTATGTGCGATTCTGTAGTAGTGAATAGTCGACATGATCATTGTACATATGCTTCTTATTCTTCTTTTTTGCACTAGCAGCATCATCGTTTGTTGCTTTCGAGTAGTACACACATTAGTCTTTTTTGCCCCAAGTCACAACCACAAACACATATATTTTGTCATATACTAGGTCAAAGTGGCGGAAGTAGGAAATTCTTCATGTTTTCTTGAACAACATAGCACAGAAGACAAGCCCCAAGCCAACTGTGAAACCTGATCCAAATCCAAAGTAAAAGAACATGTGCTCAGAAAACCTGGCTCTTGTCTTTTGAGGTCCAATCTCTGGTGCATTATTGCCTGAACAATTCCTTCGAAGGGGTGGACCACAGAGACCATTGTTGCCATCATACATAGAGGGGTTCTCTATGTAGAGGGTATCTAGCTGACGCCCTACTGGGATTGTCCCAGTAAGATTGTTGTATGACAAGTCTAACTTGCTTATATATGTTAACTCAGACAAGCTCGAAGGTATTTGACCAGAAAGATTATTCCATGACAGGTCAAGTGATACCACTGATTCCATGTCTCCAATCTTCTCTGGTATATTTCCGCTCAACTGGTTCCATGATAAATTCAAATTCATCATTTTATTAAGAGAAGTTATCTCAATTGGAATCCCCCCTGTTAAATGATTGTGTGATAAATCAATGCCAACAACCTCAAAAATTTCAGCACCATACTTTAACTCTTGTTGCTTCATCACCACAGGAATAACTTCCTTAAACTCACCAACACGTCTTGCGTACCATTTAAACATGTTAACACCCCGTTTCTTCCAACGGTTTTTTGTCATTGCTGTTAAATTTGATAGCATCAACGGTATGTCTCCTGATATATTGTTATTGGCCAAATTCAAATGTTGAAGCCGTCTAAGATTTGTGATGCTGATGGGAATATCACCATAGAACTTGTTGTGGCTCATCTGAAGAAACTGCAAGTTCATCAGGTCACCAATCCATAGCGGCAATGTTCCATTGAAATTGTTCCAGGCAAGATCCACAAAAGCCAAACTAGAGCAGCTTCGGAACAATGAAGGTAAATTTCCCGACAACCTATTGTTATTTAGGAGTAAGAACATCATATTTGGCATCTGAAAACACTTGGGAAGTTTTCCCTCCAGGATATTTTGGATAAATCCAAGACAAGCATGTTTTGTAACTCACAAATGGATCGAGGAATGTGACCGGATATGTGATTTGAGAATAATGTTAGGACTTTCATATATGGAGCCCTGAAGTCTTGTGGCAAAGACCCTGACAGCAAGTTCATGGAGATGTCTAACATGACGAGGCTTCTTGGTAGAGGGGGCATCTGGTCAGTAAGTTGGTTTGAATGGAGAATTAGTGTTTCTAAACTAGTAAGGTTCTCTATGCCTAAGGGGATAACACCACTAAGATGATTGATGGAAAGGTCAAGGTAATACAAACTAGAGAAATTATTCTCAGTCATTGGGTGTATGGATCCAATAAGGTGGTTGTTTGAAAGGTCAAGGTACCCCAATAGAGTATGATTCCCTGACCCTGGAGGTATTGTTTCAGTGAGCTCATTATTTGAAAGGTCAAGGACGTACAAACTAGGCAAATTATTCCATATCACAGGGTCTATGGGTCCTGTAAGAAGGTTGTTGGAAAGGTTAAGGTAGCCCAAACAAGTAAGGTTCTCTATGCCTAAGGGGATAACACCACTAAGATGGTTGACGGAAAGGTCAATGTGATACAAACTAGGGAAATTATTCTCAGTCATTGGGTGTATGGATCCAATAAGGTGGTTGTTTGAAAGATCAACCACCCCCAAACTAGTACAGTGCCCTATTCCTGGTGGTAGAACTCCAGTGATACTATTGTCAGAAAGGTCAAGTGTATCTAAGCCTATCAGGTGACTCAGCCTATCTGGTAGAATTCCTGTCATATTGTTGCCTTCCAAGCTCAAGGACTGCAGTTTGTTGGATGAGCATCTTGGTGACTTGTCCACAAACTCTGTTATGTTCCCTGAAGACAGGCTTTCACCAAGCCACAATGATTCGAGAGCACATAGATCTTTCAAATCCACTTGCATCGTTGCTTTGTTTTCCATTAATTTGAAAGTCAAGAATTTTGAGTCTTGTCATACGTCCTAGTGCAGTAGGAAATGGACCATAGAGTTTTGTATGATCTAGGTAGAGCTCGCCGATGTTTGTTAAGTTCCAAAACCAGCATAATGCGACTGGATGATCAAAGTGATTGAAAGAGAGACCAAGCTGGTCAAGGTTTGTGAGGTTTAAATGGACGAGGGACTGGTTTGCACTTGGGAGTAAGCAATGCCTAAGATATAGGATTTCCAAAGATGAAAGATGGGACTTTGTTCAACACACGGGGCCAATCAACTGTTGCACTTAGGTTTACATAACTCATGTCAAGATGCTCCAACAAATGTAGATGGCTTAACCACGAGATATCAGTTGAGTACAGATTTTGCGCCAAATCACCGAGGACTAGGTGTTGCAAGTTTGACAGGTTGCCTAGTTGAGGAGGCACATTACCCGAAAAGGGTGTACCAGAGAGGTCGAGATACTCCAAATTGGACATATTTCCAAGGAAAGATGGTAATCTACCAGTGAAAGGCATACCCGATAGACCCAGGTGCCTTAGGGTCTTCATAGAACTCATGAACACTGGGAAATATGACAGGTTTGACAAGTCCTCCCACATGCTCCAGCTGAGGTCAAGATATTCCAAGTATGACAAGTTACCAAAGAAAGAAAGAGCTATATTAGAGAAATACATATTGGACAGATCTAGGTGCCTCAAGTTCTTTATAGAACCCACAAACTCTGGGAAACTGTTGTTAGGACCCGTTAGGGGGTTCGAGCTGAGGTCAAGGTAATCCAAATACTCGAGAGAAAGCAAGGATGGACTTATCTGCCCAACCAAATATGGTTGATCATAATATGGCCACGAGCCATGGAGATCAAGCTTAATTACATGGCCACTTTGGTTACTGCACGTGACGCCTTTCCACTGGCAGCAATCGTGGCCTCTCCATGAGACGAGCATGTTGTAGTTGTCGTTGGTGATGCCTTGCTTAAAGGCAAGCAGGGCGTCCCTCTCTCGCGGTATGCAGCTCTTAGCAACATTATCATCAGCTTGTTTTGCCTTCTGCAGTGCACTCGCCACGAGGATGAAGTTGCAGGTGACGAGCACCAAGAACTTGGCAGATGTGCCACGCATGGTTGTATTGAGCAGAGAGTGGTTCTCTTTATCTGTCTGGTGGAGGTAGCTGGTACTTTCTTCCCTTAAAAAGAGGCACGGTGCATGAACATGTCTGGTGGCTAGCTATCTGTGATAGTACAATAGTAAACGGTAGGGAAGTCGTTGCTGATTAAATTCAGTTGGTGCGTGGGGAAGTTGATAGCCGATTGAATTTTTCCAACATAGATAGATACCCAAAAGAGGAATGCCAACTATGAAAAATTCAATTGCCTCTGACCTAGATTACTCCGCTCCAAACCTTTCTCGGCCTGCTTGAATTCCGCCACTTAATCGATCATTACTAAAGAAGCAGAAACAGATTTTATTGCAGTAGTGTTTCTGATTGCTTATCCGCAAATTTTTGTGTTTTTCTGTAGTACGTGTTGATCGCTATAAGAGCCAGTGTTGCCACTGTGTGTGGTCTCTAGAGTTCGTATGTTAGTCTAATAATGTACTATGCATGATGAAAAATTACATGTCTCCCACAGTCCCATGTCACTAGAATTGCGCACAAATTCAACTACAGAATCATGTTTTTCTAGATGAAACGAAAAATTCATTCTTGCAAAACCGGTGCAACCGGACCGGTAACCGGAAAAACCGGTCCTGTCCGGTTAGCAAAACCGTCCGTTTTTTTTATAAAACTGACACAGTATTTTCGAGAAAAACGGTAAACCGTCCGGTTTTCCCGGTTACCGGACTGGTTTTTTTGGAAGCGTTTTTTTTGGTTTTTTTGTAAATGCAAACCTTGCTCATATCTGAGTGACTGAGTCAGAGAAGAACATGCGAGAAATGATGGGTTCTTCTCACAGCTGTCTCCATCCGTCGTTGTCGTGCGTGCCCGTGTATGCATAAGCCGGACATCTTGTGTTCCACAGGCCACTTCTGGGTTCTGGCTAGCCTTCTTGCTTCCATGGTGTTGTCTGTTGGAGGTCCGGGGGGCGGGGCAAGGATCGGCAGGTTAATCCAATGGCTCACGTTGGCAAATGGCAACAAGGTGAGCAAAGCAGAGGCCCAAGTTTGGCAGGGCAACCCCCCAACACTGAATTTTCAATGAGCAAGAATGCAGCTTCCGGAAATCATCAGAGGAACATTCATTCATCATTATACATCAGCATTACGAGCAATTTTACTGTTCAAAATAATGGCTATTAGTTTATCAAAACTAATGGTCATTAGTTTGATCCGACGGTGTAGATCTGATCTTGAAAATCTACTACTAATGGCCATTAGTTTATCAAATTGTTATCGAAAAAAATAAAAGTGCTAGACTTGTAATAGTAGTTATACTTTTTATAAATAAAGTAAAATTCGTAATCTAATTGATCCCTAATGCTTATGAATATAGTAAATAATTTGTTCATCATTATCAGTTTTTTTTTTGGTCTGACATGGCAGCTAGCTTTCATGACATAAACATAAATTTCTTTTTAATTAATAGTTAATTACAAATTTAGTTTTATGAAACTAATGGCCATTAGTTTTATGAAACTAATGGCCATTATTTTAGACAGTAATACTCCTCATTACGAGAATTCCATGAAAAGACTCCACTGCAAAAAAAAAAAAAAAAAAAAAAAAAAACAAACTCCATGAAAAGACTAACAAGAGTTGCTACTTGCTACATGTCTCCTTTTCCTTTTCCGAAGGTTCTACTGTTCTCTTCACCTTCATTTATTCTCTGCTGCGTTGCACTAGTGCCTTAGCAGCATCCCCGTCTTTGTTACCTCACAGATGTATTTAATCTGCAGTAGCTTGTCTAGCTAACCTGCCCCTTGTCACAACAACAAACACGAACACTCTGTCATAAGCTCTGTCAAAGAGGCGATAACAGAGAATCCTCCATGTTTTCTTGAACAGCAGAATACAGAACACAACCCAGAGACCAACCATAAAACCTGAACCCAGTCCGAAGTAAAAGAATATGGTCTCGGAATCTTTTTCACTTGTAGTTTGATTGCCCTTCTCCACTGAAATATTGCCTGATGAGCAATTCCTTTGAAGGGGTGGGCCACGAAGCCCGTGGTTGCCATCATACATAGATGGGTTCTCTGTGTACAGAGTATCAAGTTGACGCCCTTGTGGAATTCGTCCTGTAAGATTGTTATAGGATAGGTCCACGTAGCTTAAATATGTTAATTCTGATAAGCTTTGAGGGATTTCACCAGAAAGGTAGTTCCTCGAGAGATCAAGTGATTCCACTGATTTCATATCCCCAATCTTCTCAGGAATTGATCCAGTCAATTGATTCCAAGACAAATTTAAATTCAGTAGTCCATTAAGAGAAGTGATTTGGTCAGGAATTCCACCCGTCAAATAGTTTTCTGATAAGTCAATGCTAACCAAGCCAAAAAAGCTAGCACCATATTTCAACATTTGGCACTTTATTACTACAAGCAGAACAAATTCTGCAACTCTGTTGCTCCATTCTCCATAAAAGTCAACCTCTTCTTCATTTCGATGTCCGTTTGACATCACTGATAATTTTGATAATGACCATGGTATAGATCCTGATATATTGTTGCTTGCCAAGTTCAAGTGGCGAAGCTATCTAAGATTTGTAATGTTGACTGGAATATGCCCGTTAAACATGTTGTGACTAAGCAGTAGAAATTTTATGTTAACCATCTCTCCAATCCATAATGGCAATATTCCATAGAATTTGTTCCATGATAGATCCAAGAAAGCCAAATGCGAGCAGCTTTGGAGAAATGAGGGAAACATATCAGAGAAGCTATTGTTACTTAACTGAAGGAAGACCATCCTTGACATCCGAGAACACTGGGGAAAGGCTCCCTGTCAGAAATTGTTTGATAAATCCAAGAGATACAGGTTTTGCAACTGAAAAATAGACCGTGGGATTTTGCCGGAAAGGAAATTGGATGATAGAAATAGTGCTTCAAGTTTTGAAGCCATTAAATGTAAAGTGAGTGGTCCGGAAAGAAAGTTTGATGATATGTCCAACACATTCAGGTTTTGAGGTAGTAACGGTATCTGTCCACTTAGTTGGTTGGAACGTAGGATAAAATGCTCTAATGTAGAATGACCAATTTCATGGGGAATAGGTCCTGTGAGATTGTTGCCGGAAAGGTCAAGGTATATTAAAATTGGACTAATATTTGCAACACCTGATGGTATATATCCAGTAAGATAGTTGTTAGAAAGGTCAATAACATACAAACTAGAACAATTCCCTGTCCCTGATATTTTACGTGTAGTGGTACCATGAGGCAATTTGTCTACCAAATCTTTTATGTTCCCTTGAGACAGACTCCGACTAAGATTTAAGTATTCCAGTTCACAAAGATATTTCAAGTCTACAACCATTTTGGCTGCATTAGCATTATCAGCAAAACCAAGCGATTGCAGCGACGTCAAACGTCCTAGGGAAGGTGGAAAGAAACCATAAAGATATGTTTGTGAAAGCTCAAGGGACTGAATAGTTGTTACATTCCAAAACCAACACGACGCGACCGGATGATGGAAGTAGTTGAAGGAGATATCGAGCTCGACAATTGATATAAGGTTTAGGTGTCCGAGCAGTTGGTTTGTGCCATGAAGTCCACAATATGCTAGGTGGAGGACCTTTAGAGATGGAATCATGTTAAACGCATGGATCCAATCAACTACCGTGCTAAGATTCACAAAACTCATGTCAAGATACTCCAACGAATGCAGATGAGTTAACCAGGATATGTCCAGTGAGTAAATATCTTGCATATTACCAAGATCAAGGTGTTGTAAGGTTGAAATGTTTCCGATCTCAGGCGACACTTTACCAGAAAAGGATGTCAAGGAGAGGTCAAGGTACTCCAATTTAGAGAGGTTGGCGAGCTGAGGAGGGATGCCACCAAAGAAAAGTGACCCGGTGAGATGGAGTTGTCTCAAGTTTTTCATAGAACCCAAGAACTCGAGGCTATTGTTATTATTGGACCCTGTCTGGTTGAACCAGCTGAGATCGAGATACTCAAGATGCTCGAGATGAAGCAAGGAAGGACTTATCTGGCCTTCCAATGCATAGTCTCTATAATCTGGATTTACTTCAGAAAGATCAAGCTTGAGCACATTGCCGGTTCGGTGACTGCAGCTGACACCATCCCACGAGCAGCAGTCGTGCGTCCGCTCCCACGATGACAGGCGGTGTTCCGGATCGTTGATGCCACGCTTGAAGTCCAGCAGCGCGTCCCTCTCTTTGGGAATGCAGCTTGCAGCAGCTGGTCGGGCATGCCACCGTGCATGTGCGATGGGGAAGAAGAAGCAGGCTGCGATGAGCAATAATCTGGCAGCTGGGCCGCGCATGGTTGCTCTGGTCATGAAATGTGTGATTGGTGATATGTTGGATGCTTGTTCGATGTTCTAGCCACTGGGTCAGTGCATCATTTAAGAAGGCGCGGTTGCTGAAACGGTAGAGACACGGTTACTCTCTATTCAGTGACGGGAATTCGAAGTGGTCAGTCGTTTGGTTGGTGCTCGATTAACTTATTACCGCATAAGTGGACGGGAACCGGAGCCAGCGAATGCCCTACGTGCATGGTGTGGAGCGTGGAGACTAAGGGCGTGTTCGTTTCGTTTAGCACTAAAGTTTAGGCTAAAGTTCTTGTTATTTAAAGGTATTAAATAAAGTGATTCGTCTCGTAAATTAGCATCCATCTGTAAAAAGATTTTGTAATTAAACTTTATTTAATACTCTTAAATAATAAGATTCTCTGGACTAAACTTTATGACTAAAGGAAACGAACAGGGCCTAACTAAAGATGCAGAGCGTGGACCGTACACGCATGTTACTCCTCCCCGTCGCCGCTCATGATTGGGGCACTCCGTTCATGCGCGCCAGCACGTTGTCGCCGTGGCCGTGCCATCCCCGGTCGCCTTTTGACAAGCAAACGCAATACGTGCACGTCCGTCGATTCTTGTGTTGATAGTAAAAAATGGCATAAACCTAAAAACGTTCCTGGGAAATTGTTTTTTAGCAAGCCGAGAGTGAGAGGTAAGCTAGTTCATTTAATCTCGGCTGCTGATTATAGTCCACAAGTTTAACGAGTGGTTCGAAATATCAAACCGTCAAACAATTGACAATGGCGAAACCCATGCAACCCCCATCCCTGCCACGCCCCTCACGCGCCCGCACCCCAGGCTCACTACAGTGATGGACCAACTTTTAGAATAGCGGTGGTTCAAACGAATTAATCCGCCGCTAAAAATGGTCACAATATTTTTAGCGGCGGTTTATAATGTGATCCGTCGCTAAAAATGGTTGCTGACATCATCATTTTGATTTTTAGCGGCCCCGCTCTCTCGTCGCCCCCGCTCCGCCATGACTGATCCAGGAGCGCGACGGCCACCTCGACGGCGCGCTATGGTGGATCCAATCTCGTGGGCGCGCTACGGCAGATCCAGGCTCGACAGTGCGCGGCCTCGACCCGGCGGCGTTGTGGTGTAGTGAGAGCAGCCACCAGCCACACACAGTTCCCCACGTTGACGCACTCGTTGGGGTTTCCTCCCCATCGACGAAAAACATTTGCGCCTCTCCAACCCAACGGCTGCAGCTGGTAGCTTGGTATCCTGCCTCTCCCTGTATATCCACACACGTATACGCGGTGCCACCTCTTCCACCTATATATCCTATCGACTACACTAGAGCATTGCCAGCAATGACAAGAGTTCGATGATGCCCCGCGACGCTGGAGTATGTGGACACCTTATTAACTTCTAAAGCGTATGCGAGGAAGATGTCAGTCCCTGACATGGACTATTTTTTTGAGACGAGTCCCTGACGTGGACTTGGTACATGTGTATTTGTTCTTCCAACTTGAACCGACAACCCAGCGGACCTGTCATCTTGGGGACGAAGCCGAGCCTGCTGCTACGGGGGAATGAGGGGAGCCACCTACGAGCGACGGCCACCTCGACGGCGCGCTACGGTGGATCCAATCTCGGGGGCGCGCTACGACAGATCCAGGCTCGGCTGTGCGCGGCCTCGACCCGGCGGCGCTCGGCCTCCACTCCCCGTCGGCATGTGGCCTCGATTCTGCGGCGATGCTCGGCCTCCACTGCCCGGCGGTGCGCGGCCTCGACTCCACGGCGGCATGCGACCTCGAGCCGGCGGCACTCGCCCTTCATTCTCTGGCGCCGCGCGACCGTCGTCCCGGTCCGTGGAGTCAACACCTGCGCTGCCGGGTCATAGGCTCGGCGCGACGGCGGGCCTCTCCTCCCTCCTCGACAAAACGGCTCGGCCTCCCCGATGGCTCGGCACGCGCGCGGCCACCAGATCCGAGCCCCCGATCCGACGACGGGGCGGTCACGGGCACGGGCTCGGCACGGGCATGCGCCTCCTTCTCTCCTCGACCTCCCCATATTGCTCGGCATCCTCGTCTGCGTGGAGCTCGGTGTCCTGGGCAGGTCGCGGAGCTGGGCGCCCCCGCCCTCGTCCGTGCAAAGCTTGAATGTGTGACAGGTGTGATTTGTTGTGATTTTTTTTTTGGCCGAATGTGTAACGGGTGTGATTTGTTTGAATGTTGCAAGACCATGAAGCTTCCTGAACCAAGATGGAGTGCTTAATTAGGTGGATGCAGCTTTGTTCCTGTGCGAGCTAGTATGAGCAGAAGCTATTCTTCATCGCGTTGCCAGTGCTCCTAACTTAATCTAGAACAAGTTCAGGTGTTTTCCCAATCTTTACAATCTCTCTTGTAGTGTTTGATTTGTACGAGTTCTGAAAGTTTCTCAATCTGTACAAGTTCTCTTTGTTAAGCATCTGTGTATTATTTTTTGAAACCGTGACGGCATGTTGTGCAAGAACAGAGCAAATTGTGTTTTCTGTAACCAGAGCTGGAGAGCTGCTCCAGCCTTTTTTTTTTTGAAAACCAGTAGTAGCGGCGGTTGATGCCAATACGCGCTGCTACAAATGATTTTGTAGCAGCGGACGATGGCAGGGTCCGCTGCTGATTTTGTAGCAGCGGGTCCAGGCACCTGCCTCTGTAAATATGATTTGTAGTGACATAAGCGTAGCGACGGATGAGTACTTTTTGGTACGCCGTTATAATGCGTTTTGTGGTGTAGTGAGAGCAGCCACCAGCCACACACAGTTCCCCACGTTGACGCACTCGTTGGGGTTTCCTCCCTATCGACGAAAAACATTTGCGCCTCTCCAACCCAACGGCTGCAGCTGGTAGCTTGGTATCCTGCTTCTCCCTGTATATCCACACACGTATACGCAGTGCCACCTCTTCCACCTATATATCCTATCGACTACACTAGAGCATTGCCAGCAATGACAAGAGTTCGATGATGCCCCGCTACGCTGGAGTATGTGGACACCTTATTAACTTCTAAAGCGTATGCGAGGAAGATGTCAGTCCCTGACATGGACTATTTTTTTGAGACGAGTCCCTGACGTGGACTTGGTACATGTGTATTTGTTCTTCCAACTTGAACCGACAACCCAGCGGACCTGTCATCTTGGGGACGAAACGGAGCCTGCTGCTACGGGGGAATGAGGGAGCCACCTACGAACGACGGCTGGGTCGGATGTTTTGTTGGGCCCAAGACTTCCACCAGGATTAGCAGATCATTTCGGCATAGGAGCTTTGTCAAAGGTTGTCATACATGGTATGTTCACGGGAGTGCATATGTCGTGTGGTCAGGTTTTTCCTGCAGGATGTACATCGATGCCGCCGCTCTCGGAAATAAATAACTCCTTGTTCAGTGCGTCACATCGTAGTGTGATTATGAATGATGTTGCTAATTATCTTGTTGCTTACTTACTGTATCACTATACTATTTACTTGCTTGTTTATTTACTTTCCTGTTGTAGTTGCTAGTTGCAGAACATGATACTTGGCCAATTATTTAATTTGAGTAAAAAATTGAAAGTAAGGACCACGTAATTAGCTGTTTTGACAAGTTGAGTCAGTCTACCCCTTGTGGCTTTTGTATACTATGAATCGACTGTAGCTGACCTTTTGACTGGTAAGTCTTATTGAGTATTAGTTGCTCAAGGTTTGTCGCTCTAAATTTTTATGCAGGTATTGACTTTGCTTCTGCTAACGCTTTTGGTCGAGGTTGCTTACTATGATTGTCTTCAGGTCCACATTGTATTGTTTTGATGTGTGGCCATGTATCATCGAGGGTTGTATCTTCAGATCCCGTTGTGCAACTCGTGTTTTAAAGCGTGTGAACCTAATGTAATAATTTAAATATTTAAGTTTGTGCTCTTTATGTGATGTACTGTCTGTGTCTGTTCACCGGCATTTCCGACTCGATCATATGAAAAGCGGTAACGTTTCATTTTCCCTGGGTAAATCTCATTTGGGACAATTACTACAGTAATGGAGCTATGCCAGGTGAAAAGAGATAAGGCTCATTTTGGCAAAAGGATATAATGAAATTGAATGACCAGTACAAAGAAATTGCTTAAGTACAAAGGGATGGTAGCATAGTATGGGTTTGGAAAAATCTGTGGAATGGAATAGTGCCCAATGAGAATTATCAAAAATAAAACTCATTTGTCAAGAAAAGCAATCTCTCTCAGAGGAAGGTTTGGGAAACTAGTAACTTGTCAGACTTATTCCACCTACCACTCTCACAACAAGCGTATGGGCAGTTACTAGAGTTGGCTGGGAGTCTAGAGATGCTTGGCCTTGATTCCGGAAGAGATCAATGGTCATATATTTGGGGAATGCTGTCTATTCCACTTCTAAAGCATATAAAGTCATGACGGGCCATTCCCAAGTTGATCCTGCATTCAAATGGTTGTGGTTCAAATGGTTGTGGTAGTCATCATGCTAAGCCAAACACCAAGATTTCTTCTTGTTACTGCTACAAGACAGAGTAACACCAGGGGCATGCTTAGGAGGAACATGTATTTCCAATCATATGTTTGTGAGCTATATGTTCTGCAAAGGGAGGAGAGGAAACTGCATCTTTTTGTCAGGTGCAATTTTGCCAAAGTCTGCTGGGCATCAATTGGGTTTGTAGTCCCACGTCACCTGCAGATTTTCCCATTGATCAAAACTCTCAAGAGAAGGCTTGATGTACCATTCTACATGGATATCATCATAACCATGTGCTGGAGTATTTGGATAACTTGAAATGACTGGGTTTTCAATAATACTGATCCAACAGTCCAAGGATGCAGAGATCAGTTTTTCAGAGAGCTCAACATGGTTATCATAGAGCTAAAAAGAAACATGTTGATCAGCTGGAAAAAATATAAATACACGACAAGTTGAAGCTTTAATTTTTTCCCTATTTTTTTCTTCTTTTTATTGTATTAAAAACCTTTATTTAATTAATATATTAATCTGTAGGCGCTTGCTCCTCCTGTTCTTTCCCAAGAAAAAAGAAAGAAAAAGAAAAGGTTTGCCCTGTAGTCGAGGGAGGCGTCTGTTGTGAATCCTTGGACGAAGCTGCAGCCTGCTGTGCCCGCAAGCAATGAGCTACTGACAAGGTAAGAAATAGAAACCAAAAAGCATATCACTGGCAAGCTTCTCAATAGCCGCCTGCTTGCCCAAAGTTCTTCCATTAGTCAATAAACAAGCGCATGCATGACAACTGCTTTAACATCCTCAGAAACACTTAGGCCAGGAGTGGAATCAATAACAAAGCTTCTTCTCTTCAATGACTTTCAGTGGTCGCATCTCGTTCTTCAACCTCGTTATTTTTTATGGCTGCAAAACCAGTCGCCCTGTTAATAGCTCGGGGCAAGAGCTCAAGCTCAGTATTCAGCCCATAGAAATAGGTGTCCAGATCAAACTAGCTTCTTCCCTTTCAGAACCACCCCATGCAATTCTGCTCCCTCTCTGAAGAACGCTCTGAAATTGACACCAAACAGCGAAAAGGATTGAAAAACTTTCCCGTTAAACAATCAAAATTTTGCCTCTCAAGTTTTCATTCTCAGAGTATAATTTTCCTGATAAATAGATAAAATTCACTTGGGTTGGAAGGGGCGTATGAAGTAGATTTATTTGTAACAAAGAATATATGTAAGCACTAGCCGACATCAATCCACCACTAATTGGTGCGAAACTCTTCTTCTCATTCAGCCAAAGGTACCGCAAACTCGCGAGCTGCACATACAAAACCAAGGGGAACAGCCAAACATGCGAGACCCATGAGCTGCCAGTCAACTATAGTTTTCTCATACTACTCCCTCCATTTTTATTTTGATGACGTTTAGGACAAAGGATTTACACTAATTTTAGTGCAAAATTCTTGTCCTAAACGTCATCAAAATAAAAATGGAGGGAGTATATCACTTTCCTGGGAATCTCCATCATCGGCGTGGACTTACATAACCGATCTGGCAGCAAATAATTCATGCCTGGACCACTTGAGCAGTTCGATTTTCGAAGAGCTGACCTAAAGCTAATGCAGATTCCGGCCATGTGCTCCAGAATATGCTAACAGCTAGTGCTAGAGTACTGATTAGTAGTCAATGATGTCCGTAATCCAGCACTTAATTGTGGCTCAATCGATCACTGCTTAGTTATGGAGCACAACCCTTCCACACTTTCTTGTCATTTGCAACTGATTCTGTCTCTACTGATAGCATGATACTGTTATCCATGAAAAGAAGATATAATCAGAATCAATCAGTCGCGATTCAAGTCATAGACATAGTATTACATTATAGCTCTATTGTTGAACTGCTCCCTCGACCATACTATTACCTTCCTTCTTTTTACTTGTCATCTTAAGAAATCGATGTGGGTCTCCAGTATATGCTTTAAAGTTTAAACCATGTAACTGTTTATAAGCGTTCACATTGTTTATTTTGCTGCAAATGTTATTATCTGGTATGTTCTACAATGAAATATGCATCATCATCTATAGATGATTATTATCTTTATATTTTTAGGTGTGTTAGTGGTAACGTACATGTAACCTTAAAATATTAACTGACATTTATTTAAGAATGGAGGTAGTATTTTTTTCCTCAAACCAGGCATCTAACGTTCCAGCTAATAAGTGAAGTTATTGGAGATTCCACTGGTTAATTAAGAAGATAATCG